>CM035407.1:77222841-77230341 GCA_020310875.1 Ceratopteris richardii | reverse complement strand
TAACAGTTGCTGAAAGATCGCAGTTTTCCAGCGACGGTTTACCATTTCTCGGTGAATCTTCAGCCCAGTCACCGCTATTGGGAGTAAGCTTCCCTACATTCGACATCAAGAAGGAAGGTAGCGTGTTCGAAACCGAGATTCGAAACATACTGAACAAGATTATCGAACCGAAAAGTGCACAGGCCGATGATACAGACTCCAATAGTTCAGATATTGAGCCCCAGGATACAGAAGATCGACACAATACAACCACCAGAGCCATGAACGGGCAACAACAACAACAACAACAACTATGCCCACCAAGGCCGACTCCAATCGAAGTAACATACACCAAATTTGGTGGATTCCCAAGAGATGACCCGGATGCTCATGTACGCACGTTTGAGATAAGTTACGCAGTGCTCAATCATCCACTTGATCTGGCGTATAAGGCTATTGTTTTCCAATCGACATTGGTCAACGAAGCAGCTAGATGGCTTACAGAATATGATATTAACCATTTCGGCACTTATGAAGCAGTAAGAGATGCCTTTTTGCAGAGATTCAGGCTAAAGAAGAATCCAGCCAAAATTTTTGACTACCTTCAAAACAATAGACAGAAGATAAATCAAACAGTAGAGGAATATGCCACGCTATTCAGGACTCATTTGAGGCAGTTACCACCAGCACATGCCAACCTACCGGATGACGTTATTACTCAATGGTTTATCAATGGCTTGACTCTAGAACTTAAACAGATTATGATCATACGCTGTGTAGGGGCTATGACGCTAGATGCAGTGATTGCAATGGCTTTAGAGCTGGAAAACAAGGTTGGAGGATTTACAGAAGATCTAGAGTGGTTAAAAGCAAATAGAAATATCGTCGAAGACCCGACCAGACAGATGTACTGCACTACATGCAAGAATTCAGGCCATACTAGTGCCACTTGTGCACTTAATCAGCTGTTTTGTGCTATCTGTAACACTATCGAACACACCACCGAAAACTGCGCATATAACGCCAAAGTGCAGGGAACAGCAACTGTCAATGCATTTATACAGGAACCAGGGCAGCCAGCCAATCACTATGTACCTCCGCAAATGAGAAACAACCAGAAACAAGGATATCGAAATTACAGAGGACAGAGAAATAATAACTACAATGCAAACTGCTGGCAGGCCGGACCAGCACCGGAAAATCCCAATTCGCCACCACCGCGCTGTCATTTATGTGGTGAATTTGGTCACATTAGAAGATTTTGTAAGGATGCAGTTGAGTATGATCAGAGGAAGAAAGAACGTCAAAACCCAATGGCTAATATGGTACAAATCACAGCAGTAGAAACGCACGCTGCAGTAATTCAGACCCGATCCGATAAACAACTGCAACCAGCAGCAGAAATATTTGAACCAGGAATACGCGAACAACAAAGGATCTATGATAAAGCTAGTCAATGGACCACCGCAGAACCTCCAGTCTTCCCAGATCCTATTCCGGTGACCCAGACTCCGTTAACCAAGGTAGGAACACAACAATAGGATTCGAATTCAGCAGCAGACACATCATCTTCAGCAGGCGCATCATCTTGAGAATCTGTGGAAAATACAATCCAACCACAAAAGGCTTGGAAAATTTTATCCAAAGCATCCATCACTCTTCCTCTGGGCCAATTACTTGCACTAGTACCGGGAGTTCGAAAACAATTCCAATAGTAGTTCAGTCCTGTGCCTTCTTGTATTCCAGCAACAGCAACAGTGCAACCAGAACCTGATTCTACGGTTGATCGTTCAGTTCCTTTAATTACGGTATGGTATAAAAATCATAAAATCACACAGGTACTAATTGATGGAGGATCTGGTGTCAACATTTCTACTGCTGCACTGTGTAAAAAGTTAGGGTGACCAAAATCGAACCAGTTCAGTTTTTTGTCAGAATGGCCGAACAGTCAAGAGTCCATCCCATAGGACTTGTACGAAATGTACCAATAACTTTCCGAGGTACAATATTTAAAATGACCTTTGTCATACTAGAATTACCGGAATCCACCCTTGATTATAATCTCCTTTTTGGCCGACCTTGGCTGAAGCACGCTAAGGTGATACAAGATTGGTCTGCACAGGAACTCACTTTCAAAGACAATAATCGTAAATACGTTGTAAAATTAGATGTTATACAACCTTGCGAGTTGCATGCTAGACCGTATTTTGCAGAACCAGTCCATATGCTAGATGGGTTGTCAGATGATGAAGAAGAAGAGTTTCTTAAAAATAACATTGACTTGATCTCCCTAGGAACTGTTGATCTACAATCTGTTGTAGATAATTGGAATCCTTCAGTTTGTACGGTGATGACTGTAACAGAAAAAGATATGAAAGAAGATAAGGCTACCATAGATGACGCTGATCTACAACAACTTTTTAAGCCAGCTAAGAATACAAAGAAGCCTCGACAATTTTATGTTCTAGAAGATCAACTGACCACTTACAATTTAGGTGATGAAGAAAATCCACGACCTGTTAAGATAAAGAAGAGCTTACCAGAATTATTTCAAGCAGATCTAATCCAACTACTTCGAGAATTTTCTGATGTATTTGCATGGGATTACAAAGATATGAAGGGTTTGGATCCGCGCATCTATCAACACAGGGTCATGCTGAAGCCGAAAGCAAAACCACTTGAGAAACCCAGCTCTCGGATGAATCCAAACTATGCATCACAGGTAAAGGCAAAACTTGATAGGCTACTCAAAGTCGGATTTATTGTACCAGTAGAACATGCTGAATGGATCTCACCAATTGTTATTGTCCCTAAAAAGAATAAGCAGTTACGAATATGTGTAGATTACCGGAAACTGAACGCAGCTATAGTGCCTGATCCACTCCCTTTTCTTGACACAATGCTTGTTAGAGTCGCAGGACATGAAATGTATTCATTCTTAGATGGGTACAGTGGGTATAATCAAGTTAGAATGGCTGAACAGGATATACCAAAGACCGCCTTCATTACCAACTGGGGTGTTTTTGCATGTATTGTTATGTGGTTTGGATTAAGGAATGCCCCAAGTACGTTCCAAAGGTGTATGCAGGAAATATTTTCTCCTTACCTTACCTCTTTTATGCAAGTATATCTTGATGATTTTTCAATTTTCGGTAAGATGATAGCACATCTACTCCATTTATGGTGCTGCTTTGAAAAGTGTAGAGAATACAGACTCTCCCAAACAAATCCGTGTTTGCGGTTTCATGTGGAAAGCTACTTGGTCATATTGTATCTGCACAGGGCATACAGGTGGATCCAGATAAAATCACAGCTGTGTTAGAAGCACCTGTACCCACTACACCTAAGGAAGTAATGCGCTTTATGGGCCAAGTAAGATGGCATGGTCGGCACTTGCGGTGGCTTGCTCATTTGGCAATACCACTAAACCGATTGATAACCAAGACCCCTCGACAATTTGACTGGACCCCAGACTGTCAAACTGCTTTTGATCGTCTAAAGGGATTACTAACACAGGTTCCAATCTTACAGCCTCCTGACTGGAATCGCCCATTTCATGTATTTGTTGATGCTTCAGATATAGCAATAGGAAGCGTTCTAATGCAACAAACCGATAAGTGGTTCAAACCAGTGTACTATGCAAGTCGAAGATTAGCCCATGCTGAAAAGAATTACTCTGTAATAGAGAGAGAATGTCTAGGTCTAGTATATTCTGTCAAGAAATTCAGACATTATTTGTTGGGCCGTAGATTTACTTTTCATGTAGATCATGCTGCACTTGTCTATCTAGTTCCGCAGCAGCATCTAGGTGGTCGATTAGCTCGATGGGTTCTACTATTACAAGAGTTTGACTACGAAGTTATTCATTGGCCACGCAGTTCACATGCCTTAGCAGATTTTCTATCTCGCTTAGATTCCGGTGAAGCTCCGGTCGGTATAGATGACACAACACCGGCAATTTATGTCTCTGAACCAACTAATGATGAAATTACAGACCCACCTATGCTATCTACATATTATGATCAGATCTTAACTTTCCTCATTGATGGATACCTTCCTACTCAGACTTCTCCTGCAACACGAAGGAAAATTTCAGTTTTCAGTCGCCGATTTCGGTTGATTGCTAGGGAATTATACTATATAGATCACACTGGAGTTTTACTTCGTTGTATTCCACCACATGAAGTTAACTCAGTCATTAATTTGGCTCACTCAATTCCTTCCGGTGGCCATTTTGCTGCAAACTTAACAGACCGGAAAATTCTGCAAAGTGGTCTCTGGTGGCCTACTATGTACAGGGATGTATCACAGTTTGTCAAACAATGTGATAGTTATCAGAGATTTGGATAGCTCCTTCAACGTCATCTTTTCCCTCTACAACCTGTCTTGCCATTAGAGCCTTTTCAGAAGTGGGGTCTAGATTTCATTGGCCCTATTACACCACCAGCAATCCTCAGTAATAATCGTTATATTTTGACATGTACTGATTATGCTACCAGATGGGCAGAAGCCTGGGCTTTACGGTCTGCCACAGCTATTGCGGTAGCTAAGTGTCTACTGAAGGATGTCTTTCCACGTTTTGGCTTACCGCTGGAACTTGTTACAGATCAAGGCACTCATTTTGTCAACAATTTAATGAAAGTACTCACACATTCGTTTCATGTCACACATAAATTTAGTTCACCTTATTATCCTCGTGCAAATGGTTTGGATGAGAGTACAAACAAAAATCTATTGAATATGCTTTGAAAACTCATTTTAGAAGCACCGGAAAGATGGGATCAACTGCTACCTGCAGTATTATGGGCATATCGGACTACATACAAGGTAACAACAGGATTAACCCCTTTCAAACTAGCTTATGGATTAGAAGCAATAGCACCGATGGAGACAGTTATACCAAGTTTACGAGTAGCAGTCACTCAGAAACTGCTACCTGAAGAATCACTGTCATTTTGGTTGGATACACTCAGAGAATTAGACGAGCATCGATGGCACAGTTTTTTGACTATGCAGGAAGTACAGCTAAGACAAGCTCGAACACATGATCGATATCTAAAGACTCCAATTTTTTTGGTGGGACAACTTGTACTCTTTTACAATGCAAAGTCGAATCGCTCTGCTGGCAAATTCAAGTTATGATGGTTTGGTCCCTGCCAGATTTCTGAACAAGTGGGCCCAGCAACTTTTCGATTGACTACATTGACCAGAATTCCTCTTCCAAAAGTCATCGACGGTTCGAAGCTACGGTCGTAACAACACACATCTAACCCACACTGACATTTAACTTAGTCGCGTTCTTTTTTTTTGGCATTCTCTTTTCTTTATTTTCTTTTCTTTTTTGGCATGCTTACTAAAATCAGTCTGTAAATATCCTCGTTTTGATACCTAATTATGTCCACAGCCGCCTTCCCTTGCCAGCTACTCACGCACGCACACTGAAGTTAAGAATTATCATTTCAATACCGCGTGATGATTAGTCATCCTTGATTGCTCTCCACTACAACGCATCTACTTAACCTTTTCTATTTCGTCGAAAATCGCTATTGTGTTTGTGTGATTTGTGCTCTGTGTGCTTACCCTGTGCTCTGCGTGCTTGTGCTTACTGTCTCTATGTGCGCCATGGAAGCTTTGGCTAACTATGCCTCCTTCCGTGATGGACTCCCTACCGACGTAGGAGAGTTCCTGCGCATTCGTGGGCTTAACAACTTCGCTAAACTGCCTTGGCATTCAGTAGAGTCCCACCCATTCTTCGCCCAGATCATTTCCACCATCGCTAACACGCCTACCACCGAGCAGAGTTGGCCGATCACCTCCCTCCCATCCCGTACACTTATCACCTTCCAAGCTTTTGCAGAAGCGTTTAGACTCCCTTCGCAAGGTCAGGAAAATGGCCCGAGTCTACTAGTCGCACGAATGATAGAACTATTTCCTAGGTATTCCTCAAATGAGTATGCAATCCTGTGTTGACCGGAACCAGAAAGATCAGCCCACCAATTCTTAGTAGCTATTCTCAATCTACAGAAACGCACCTATGGAATATCCCGTCCCTTCTACTCCGCCATAGATTTAGCTGCTCATGAACCAGTAAACTTCACATCATTTTTCTTCCACCGCATTCACCGAGAGTGCATATCCATAATTAAATAGGTGAACAAAGGAGGCATGCCAAGGTCCAGCTTGCCGCACATTCTGTCCTTTCTTTTTCCAGCAATACTCGCAGCACAACCACCACCCCGAGGGCCTGTTCTAAGACATGAGGAATCTGTACAATTATGGGACGATGAGGAAGAAGATGAAGAGGAGCTAAACCAACTCTTCCGCAAAAAGAGGATCAGAATCAGTTCTTCTGAGAGCGAAGCACAGGGATCAGCCAAAGAAAACAAAGATGACAAAGAAGCAAAACATGACGAAGAAACATTCCACGACACTGCAACATCGATGCAGCATGAATCCTCCGCACAATCATCTTCCCAGGAACAACAAGAACAGGAAAATCGTACTGAAGCCGACACAACTTCTACAGAAGAAGCATCCCAACAACAGTCTGAAAGGGAACAGCAAGCTGATCAAGAACAAGTTGCTAAAGAAGTACTCAAAGAGCTGCTTAAAGCAGTTGACTCCACAGCCGAAGAAACTGCACAACACACCAAGGTAACACAATCCAATTCTGTTCTTCCCACTCCCCCATCGGAGCCGCCAATAGAGACCATTATCCCCATCCAACCCATTCACCTGCCGAAACCGCTGACTCCCCACCCAACTCCCAACAACTCCTCACCACATCCGCATCTCCACCTCGCCAACATCTCCCACTTCCTTCGATTCCTGTAATCTCTGAATTGGCAAACATGGGTCAATTGCTCATCAACCTATCATAGCAATTACCAATCCAAATGAGAGAAGTCACAGATAGCATCCGGAATGAGCTACAACACAAGGTGGACGTCCTGGAAGCAGACATCACGCCCCTGCAAGAAGAGATAGATGCGGTTAAAGCCAAAAACCATCAGCTCCAATCACAAATTACCCAACTCCAAGCTCAACTTGCAAAACAACAGAAAATTGCTGAACAAAGAGATGCCCCACTAGCAGATCTCAACCAAAAGGACAAGCTATTAAGCGAAGCATAGGCCGAAAATAGTCAATTGAAGATCAAGCTAAAGGATAAAGAAGATGCCAGAATAGCATTAGGAAATCTATTGGAAGAGACTAGAGTCCAACTCAACGAATTGGTGCAGCAAAACAAAGAACAGCAGAGCCAAGCTAAGTTAACAGAAGAAGAACTTCAAAGGACAAAAGAAAATCTATCAGATGTCAACAATATGCTCAAGCATTATTTAACCAAGGAAGCTCAGACACAGAAGGTAATTTCAGATCTCAGACACGAAAAGAATCATACTCAAGAACAATAAACTTTCAAATTCAAGAAATCGAAAGAAAAGAGAATCAACTGGAAAATCAGAAGGAAAGAGTACAAAAGATGAAGCAACAGGTTGCCGAAATGAAGACATCCAGAGA
>CM035407.1:77183887-77195341 GCA_020310875.1 Ceratopteris richardii | reverse complement strand
TTCTCCTCCAACCTAGACAATTTATGGTTCACTTCCAAAGGTGTAGGTGCAACCCTGCAATCTTCCATTTTAAATTTGGTTAGCAAATTTTTGAGATACCTTTCTTGGGTCACATATACTCCATGTTGAGTATAAGATATCTCCATTCCCAAGAAGAATGATAGGTTCCCTAAATCACTGATTTTGAACTCTTTCTCCATCTGCTTCTTGATCATTTGTATCCCCTTATCATCTGTTCCTGTAAGTATTATGTCATCAACATAAATACACACATAAATGAACCCATCTTCACTTGCTTTGACTAGCAAGCTACTATCTGCCTTTGATGCTTGAAATCCAAGATCATTCAAGAATTTCACAAGCCTATAATTCCAAGCCCTTGGGGCTTGCTTCAACCCATACAAAGCTCTCTTGAGCTTACATACATAATTTGGACTCACTTGATCTTTGAACCCATCTGGTTGATCCATGTAGACTTCATCTGAAATGTAACCATTCAAGAAAGCATTTTTAACATCTAATTGAGACAACTTCCAACCTTTACAAGCAGCAATTGCAATGAGTGTCCTGATGGTTGTCATCTTTGCCACAGGACTATAAGTCTCATCATAGTCCACTCCATATGTCTGTGCATACCCTTTCACAACAAGTCTAGCTTTGTACCTAGACACACTTCCATCTGCAAATCTCTTTGTTTTGTAAACCCACTTACATCCAATAATCTTCTGACTATTAGGTTTAGGAACCAAATCCCATGTTTGATTCTCTATCAATGCATCATACTCCTCTTGCATAACATCTTCCCAATTCTTCTTCCCTTTGGCTTCTTCATATGTAGAAGGGTCTTCATCTGCTTTTACCAAATAAGCATAATCTTTAGTAGTTAAGAATGAAGTGTCATAGCTATACCTTGTAGGTTGCCATTTGTGCCTAGATGATCTCCTAACTTCTGCACTTCTTGAGGTCTCTGGTTCATCACATTCTGGATCAAACCTTGGCCTCTCTTCAACTTCAATCTGCACTTCATTGTTCTCACTTTCATCAAGTAATTGAATCTTTGCTTTACCTTTTCTTTGATCCACCACTTCTTCATCATCTGCATGTACATTATATTTACCTACATACCAAGTACCTTGCTCATCAAATGTAACATCCTTGGATACAATAAATTGCTTTGTGGATGGACTCCACAACTTGTATCCCATTTGCTTATCATCATAGCCAATGAATACATACTTCTCTGCCTTAGGCTCCAACTTATGCCTCAATTGAGATGGCACATATGCATATGCCAAGCATCCAAATATTCTGCAATGATCTAAGGTAGGTTTCTTACCCCACCAAGCTTCATATGGTGTCATACCCTGCAAAGCTTTACAAGGCAATCTATTAACCAAATATGTAGCTGTATTAACAGCCTCAGCCCACAAATAATTTGGGCAATTCTTCTCTTTCATCATGGACCTTGCAAACTCAACAAGAGTCCTATTTCTTCTTTCTGCTACCCCATTTTGTTGAGGAGAGTACCTGCAAGTAACTTCTCTCTTTATACCTACATTCCACAAATAATCATTGAACTCATTTGAAAAATACTCTCCCCCTCCATCTGACCTTAGTCTCTTTAATTTTTGACATGTAATCCTTTCTGCATATGCATGATAGTGTTTAAATGTATTAAACACTTCTGACTTTTCCTTAATCACATAAATTGTGATCCACCTGGTAGCATCATCAACATATATGACATAATATCTTGAACCATTTATACTAAAGTCCTTTGAAGGACCCCACACATCTGTATGCACCAATTCAAGTCTTTCTGAATACATAAACCCATGCTTGGAATAGGATTGCTTATGAGCCTTACCTAATTGACATGCCTCACATCTGTATGTCATGTGTTGACCTGCAATGTTAGGCATTCCAAGCACTGAATCATTGTTAATCATTTCTTTGATACCTCTTTCATTAAAGTGTCCAAGTCTTTTGTGCCAAAGATCCAATTCTGACACCTTCTGCTCTCCATATGTGAACATAGCATGTCCAACATTTCCTTGTACCTTCAATGTGAAGAGCCTTCCTTCTTTCTTTCCTGCAATAACTTGTTTATACCCTTGACTAGGGTCTTCCACATAAACTCCATCATTGGTAAACCTTACTTCATAACCTTTTTCCACAATTTGACCTACACTGATCAAATTCTTTGGAATTGTGGGAACATAAAGTACCTTACTCAGAAGAGTGCTCCCATCCTTAGCCTTGACTGAACCAATTGACTTTACCTTATGCTTTGTATTATCACCTGTCTGAACTGTATGATTAATTGCATTATGATCTAGATCAGTCATCAAAGCAATATTTCCACTCAAATGATTACTACATCCTGAATCAATATAAAACACTCTCATGTCCTCATGTGAGGTTTCACATGTATTCATAATGAGAGTCGAATCCTCCTTTTGATCTGATGCATAGTTGTAGTAGGTGTTATTATAGGATTGACTTTGGAAGTTTCTTCCACCACCTCTTCCAAAAGAATTCCTACCACCTCTACCTCTGAAGTTTCCTCTCTGAAATCTACCACCTCTTCCTCTTTGATTAAAGTTCTGATAATTACCATTGTTTTGATTATTATGCCAACAATCATGAGATAGATGATTGGTCTTACCACATATCCAACAAGCTCTTGCATTCTCTTTGTTGTTTTTGCCTCTTCCTCTACTTCTGCCATTTCCTCTTCCTCTTATGAAGTTTGCTTGGTTTGATGTACCTTCTTCTTCACCTGATTGTTGCTTCCCTTTGTTAGCTTTCTTCTTGTCTTTAGAATACATTGCATGACCTGCACTCTTATCAACATCTCCTTTGATATCATTCTCAAAAGTTAGCATATGACCTAACAATTGATTCAAATCAGGAGTAAAGTGATCTAATGAAAGTTCTGTAGATAAAATGAAAGGCTTCCATTTCTCATCTCCTCTTAGTCCTGTGAGTATTTGTCTTACCAATTTGTCTTCTTCAATATCTTCATCAACTGCACCTAAAGAATCTGCAATGTCCTTCATCTTTGTCACATAATCAGAGATTGATTGTGAGGCCTTCTTCTTGAAGGTAGTAAATTCTGCCCATAGTGAAGCCTTCCTTGATTTGGTTGTATTTTGGAAATGCTCTTCCAAAGCATTCCAAATGTCACAAGCACTTTCAAGTCCTCTAATGTGAGGAAGCAAATAGTCATTGACTGCCATGTAGATGATGCTTCTTGCTTGAGCATCCTTCTTCATCCAATTCTTCAAATCTACAAGCTCCTCCCTAGTTGGAACACTAGGATCTCTGAATTCTGGCTTTTCTTCATCTCCTGTGATGTATCCTATCAGATCTTTGCTCATAAGGTGAGCTTCCATCCTCATAGACCATGCAGGATAGTTCTCTCTATCCAACTTTTCAATTTGGAGACTATCTCCCATCCTTACTTCACCTGTAGCTTCAAATCTTTAACCTTTACAGATAATAAATGTACCTTTACTTCGAATGTTGCTCCTTCTGATGCTTTTGATGCTCTTTGTATGTCTTCCTTCAAGTTTTCTTCAACCTTTACCCTTCTGCACCTTCAAGATGTAAAGATTTGTACTTCTGCAATAGTCGGAGTCTTCTTCACTTCAATTTTGACACAACCTGCTCTGATACCACTGATGGAGAGTGTTAATCTCCAAAAGAACAAGTTGACCTTGAATTTAGATCACTTCTATATCAAGATCAACTTTAGACTCCACCTAATTTAGAGAATCTTCACCAAATTATCAGAAAATTGATTATTCTGAAAAATTCAGTTTCTTCAGAAAAGTCTGCTGCAGATTAGTCACTCATTGACTAATCAATCCTGTAAAGTTTTTGATAAAACTTTGCACAACACTTCGCCTTAAGGTTGCGCAACTTTGCCAAGTTAAATCTTTCAAAAAGATTAAGTACACACTGAGAAATGTGTGAAACACTTTACCTATGTCTGAAAGTGCTTCTCTGCAATGGCGACTTTGACACCTGCAACTTCTTAGCACTGGTTCTCCCAACTCTGAACCCGTTTGATCAAGATCTTCTAGCCATAGATAGCTTACCTTCCAACTTAGATTTTGAGCCCTCACTTGTGTAAAACTTTACACTGTGGACTGAGCACTGACCATTTCTTTGAAGATGAAATGTGCGCCAGATTATTCGACTCTCAGAACATCTTCACATATGAATGTTCCTAAACAAAATTCTCACAGCCTGATTGAAATTAATCTCTCAAATTCTAGCCATAGATGGATTAGCTATGGACTTAGATACGTGCAAAAGGATTTCTCAAAAGATTAAGCACAGAAGGAGAATGGGAGAGAAGATCGACGCGCAGAATTCTACAACCTTTTCTTCTTCATTACTTTTCATACATATGGTTGATGATACATACAATGTTCATCACCTCTTCACCTATTCTTCTCTATCTGATGTATATCACTCTCTCCTATTATGAATACGTATCTGTAGATATATATACGAGTCTAACTCATCATCCTTTTTCAAAATACATTGAACTATTTACAAGAGTAATATACAAAAGAAACCTTTCTGATTCTATTTTCTTCCTCTGAAAGTAATCTTCATTCTTCCACATATCTTCTCAATTTGATCTTCATATAATCACTATTGATGATTGTTCTGCTCCAACAATAGATATATAGATAGATAGATAGATAGATAGATAGATAGATAGATAGATAGATAGATAGATAGATAGATAGATAGGTTATTAGATGCATAGCTAGATAAATAGATAGATAGATAAATATATAGACAGATGAATAGATAGACAACTAAATAGAAAGACACATAGATAAATCGATAGATAGATAGATAGATAGATAGATAGATAGATAGATAGATAGATAGATAGATAGATAGATAGATAGATAGATAGATAGATAGATAGATAGATAGATAGATAGATAGATAGATAGATAGATAGATAGATAGATAGATAGATAGATAGATAGATAGATACATAGATAGATAGATAGATAGATAGATAGATAGATAGATAGATAGATAGATAGATAGATAGATAGATAGATAGATTGATTGATAGATAGATATATAAATAGATAGATAGATAGATAGGTAGGTAGATAGATAGACAGATAGATAGATAGATAGATAGATAGATAGATAGATAGATAGATAGATAGATAGATAGATAGATAGATAGATAGATAGATAGATAGATAGATAGATAGATAGATAGATAGATAGATAGATAAATAGATAGATAGATAGATAGATAGATAGATACATAGATAGATAGGTAGATAGATGGATAGATAGTGATGGAGAGTGTTAATCTCCAAAAGAACAACTTACTCTTGTGATTAGAGCACCTCCATACCAAGAGTAAGTCAAACACTTCACTAATTTAGAGGATCAATTGCTAACTTATCAGAAATTAACAAATCTGTGAAGAAGATGATACACAGAAAAGTCTGCTGCATTGTTCATTCACATTGACCTATCAAATCTGTAAAGTTTTTGATGAAACTTTGTACGAATCATCTCCTAGAGATTGCGCAACTATTCCAAGTTGAATTACTCCAAAAGATTAAGTATAACTTGAGAAATTGATTTCACAAGTTACCTATGTCAGAAACTGTTATCCAAAACAGTCGACTCTACACCTGTAACTTTTAAGACTTGGTTCTCCTTGAATAGAACCCGTTTTACAAAATGCTTCTAGACATAAGTAGCTTATCTTCCAACTTAAAGATTAAGCCCTTACTCATGCAAAACTTTAAACTGTGCTAGGAGAAATGACCAAAACATTGACTTCGAAATCTGCGCCTGTTTTAGGAACCTGTGAGCACACTTCACATATGAATGTTCCTACACTTAATTCACTCAGCCTGATTACAATTGGAAGCTAAAACTTTGCACAGAGGTCAAGCAACTCTCAACTTAGACTTGTACAAAAGCATTCCACAATTGATCTACTGCAGAAGGAGAACACGCAGAAACATCGGGCGCACAATTTTTCATTTACTCAGAGAAAATACAACTGAGTGATGAGAGCTAACACAAATTCACTTTCTTCTATCTTATGACTTCTATCTCCCTCATTCTTGACTTCTAACTAATGTCACATAAGCTCTCATTTGCTCTCATACATGCCCCGACTTTTCTCAAGGTATTTATAGAAAATTTGTACATAATTCTTACTGAACAAAAGATCTAAGTCATCTATGACTATGCTAATGTACATATGTGTACACTTCTCTTGTCCTCTGATTGTGATCTTCTTCCACACTTTAGGAATTGATTCTTCCTTCATCATTTGATCTTCCAAGGCTTCAATTGGTGATTGGTATGCACCAACAGCTCCCCCTCAATCATCAATTGAGGTCTTCTCTGTCTTCTTGATACTTGCCATGTCTTTGAACCTTTGTAACTTAGGTCCATCCAAACTCTTTGTCATCATATCTGCCACTTGTTCTTTTGTTGGAGTGTACATCACTTCAATCTCTTTATCAAGTATCTTTTCCCTCAAGAAATGATACTGAATCTCTATATGCTTAGTCCTGGCATGAAAAACAGGGTTAGCTGCCAAATACAAAGAACTCATGTTGTCTCCAAAAATTATTGGAGTACTATGATCAATCTCAAAACTTTTCATCAATGTCTTCAACCATATGACTTCTTTTGCAGCTTCTACCATTCCCTTATACTCAGCTTCTGTGGATGATAAAGCAACTGTGTGTTGCTTCTTTGAACACCAAGACACTAACTTGTCTCCAACATAACATAGATATCCATGAGTAGACCTTCTATCATCTGAGTCACCTGCCCAATCTGCATCACTAAACACTTTGATTCTTGTGTCAGAAGTGTAACCATAATACAAACCTTCACTTAGGGTTCCCTTGATATATCTGAGTACCCTTTGGGCTGCAATCCAATGAGTCTTCTTTGGACAATGCATGAATTGTGACAACACACCTACTGCATATGATAGATCTGGCCTTGTCAAGGTAGCATAGATTAGACTACCTACCAAACTCTGATATTTCTTCATGTCATTGAACTCTTCACCTCCATACCTGCTTAATTTATGATTTACCTCCAATGGTGTAGTTGAGGTCCTGCAATCTTCCATGTTAAACTTAACTAGAAGATTCTTCAAGTATCTCTCTTGTGAAACATATACTCCATGTTGAGTATACACAATCTGCATTCCTAGAAAATAAGATAAGTTTCCCAAATCACTTATCTTAAACTCCTTCTCTATTTGCTTCTTGAGTTCATTGATTCCTTGAGCATCTGTTCCTGTAACAATAATATCATCAACATAAATGCACATGTAAATATATCCATTTTCACTTGCCTTCACTAGCAAGCTACTATCTGCCTTTGATGCTTGAAAACCACATTCATTCAAGAACTTGACCAATCTGTAATTCCAAGCTCTTGGGGCTTGCTTTAACCCATATAAAGCTCTCTTGAGCTTACACACATAATCTGATCCAATTGATTCCATGAAGCCTTCTGGTTGCTCCATATATACTTCATCTGCAATGTAACCATTAAGAAAAGCATTTTTCACATCCAATTGTGACAATTTCCATCCCTTGCAAGTAGCAATAGCAATCAATGTCCTAATTGTGGACATCTTAGCAACAGGACTAAAGGTCTCATCATAATCTACCCCATAAGTTTGGGCATAACCTTTAACCACTAGTCTAGCCTTATATCTAGAAACCTTACCATCTGCAAACCTCTTTGTTTTATATACCCACTTGCATCCAATGACCTTCTGATTCTTTGGTCTTGGTACTAATTCCCAAGTTCCATTTTCAAGTAGAGCATCATACTCTTCTTGCATTGCCTTCTCCCAATTCTGTTTACCTTTGGCTTCTTCATAAGTAGTTGGATCTTCTTCTGTTTTCACAATGTAAGCATAATCTCTTGTTGTTAGGAAAGATGTATCATAGCTATACCTTATAGGCTCTTTCCTTTCTCTTGTAGATCTCCTGATTTCTGCACTTCTTGAAGTTTCAGCCTCATTTGATTCTGGATCAAATCTTGGCCCTTCTTCTTCATGATCCTGCACTCTACATCTAAAGTCAACTTCATCAACAATTTCTTCACATACTTTTACCTTTGCCTTTCCTTTCCTTTGTATTTCTTCAACACCTGCATACTCATTTGGTGATCCTGTATACCACATATTTTGCTCATCAAATGTTACATCTTTAGTAACAAGAAATTGCTTTGTGGATGGACTCCACAACCTATAACCCATCTGTCTATCATCATATCCAATAAACACATACTTCTTTGCTTTTGGTTCTAGCTTATGTCTTAATTGTGAAGGAACATAAGCATATGCAATACATCCAAATACTTTGCAATGATCAAGACTAGGCTTCTTACCCCACCATGCTTCATAAGGGGTTCCTCCATCCAAAGCTTTGCAAGGCAACCTATTCACAAGGTATGTTGCAGTATTAATGGCTTCTGCCCATAAGTAATTTGGACAATTCTTTTCCTTCATCATGGCTCTTGCAAACTCTACAAGAGTCCTATTCCTCCTTTCTGCTACTCCATTTTGTTGAGGGGAGTACCTGCAAGTCACTTCTCTTTTGATACCTGCATTCCACAAATAATCATCAAACTCTTTTGAGAAATACTCTCCCCCTCCATCTGATCTTAACCTCTTTAGCTTTTGTCCTGTGATCCTTTCTGCATAAGCATGGAAATGTTTGAATGTCTTGAAGACTTCTGATTTGTCCTTGATTACATACAAAGTAATCCACCTGGTTGCATCATCAACAAACAACACATAATATCTGGATCCATTTATGCTATAGTCCCTTGAGGGACCCCATACATCTGTATGAACCAATTCAAGCATGTTTGAATACTTGTACCCTGATTTGTTATAAGAACTTTTATGTGCTTTACCTAATTGACAAGCTTCACACTTGTACACCATATGTTGCCCTTCAATGTTTGGCAATCCAAGCACCACCTGATTCTTTGACATCTCCTTTATAGCTCTCTCATTGAAATGACCTAGCCTCTTATGCCATAGGTCTAATTCAGATACCTTTTGACCTCCATAGGTAAACAATGCATGTCCCACATTACCTTGGACTTTGAGAGTGAACAATCTTCCTTCCTTTTTACCTGCAATTATGGTTCTATATCCCTGATTTGGATCTTGTACATAGACACCATCATTTGTGAATCTTACCTCATATCCTTTCTCCACAATTTGCCCTACACTTATCAAATTTTTAGGAATAGTAGGAACATAAAGTACCTTGCTCAGAAGTGTACTTCCACTCTTTGTCTTCACTGATCCAATGCTCTCCACTTTATGTTTGGTATTGTCACCTGTTTGGACTGTATGTCCATTCACCCTTGCTTCCATATCAGTCATCAAGGATAGATTCCCACTCAGATGATTGCTACACCCTGAGTCAATATAAAACACTCTTTGATCTTCTCCCATTGATTCATGAGTTGCATTCAAGATAAGAGTCATGTCATCCTTCTGATCTGATGCATAATTGTAATAGTTATTGTTGTAGGACTGAGATTGGAAGTTTCTTCCACCTCCTCTACCATATGATGTCCTACCACCTCTTCCTCTGAAATTGCCTCTTTGGTTTCTGCCTCCTCTACCTCTTTGACTATAATTCTGATTGTTGTATCCTCCACTTTGATTATTATACCAACAATCATTTGCCAAATGATTTGTTCTGCCACAAATCCAACAAGCTTTAGCATTATCTTTGTTCTTACCTCCTCTTCCTTTACCTCTGAAATTTGTCTTCCCTTTTGTGAAATTAGCTTGATTTGAATTCCCTTCATCATCATTTGATTGCTTTCCCTTGCCATTCTTTTTCTTGTCTTTGGAGTACATAGCTTGACTTGTACTTCTATCATTGTCTCCTTTAAGATCCTGCTCAAAGGTTAGCATGTGTCCTAGCAATTGATTAAGGTCAGGAGTAAAGTGATCAAGTGACAATTCTATGGACAAGATAAAAGGCTTCCACTTCTCATCACCTCTTAGACCTGTAAGTATTTGTCTTACCAACTTTTCTTCTTCAATATCTTCATCCACTGCTCCCAAGCTATCTGCAATATCTTTCATTCTTGCCACATAATCTGAAATTGATTGTGAGCTCTTCTTCTTGAAGGTTGTGAACTCAGCCCATAGTGAAGACTTCCTTGACTTAGTTGTATTTTGGAAATGCTCTTCCAAGGCATTCCAAACATCTGTAGCACTTTCCAAACCTCTAATGTGAGGTAGAAGGTAATCATTTACAGCCATGTAGATGATACTCCTTGCTTGAGCATCCTTTCTCATCCAAGTCTTCAACATTGCAAGTTCTTCCCTAGTAGGAATACTTGGATCTGCAAATTCTGGTTTTTCTTCATCTCCTGTAATAAATGATATAAGGTCTTTGCTCATGAGGTGTGCTTCCATCCTCATGGACCATGCTGGATAGTTCTCCCTATCTAGCTTATCAATCTGCAAGCTTTCTCCCATCTTGTATCCACCTGTATATTGAAATCTTCAAGCTTTACAAACAATGTATGTACCTTTACTTCGAGTTGAACTCCTTTTGCCTTTCTTGATGTCAAATAGTCTTCTCCTCGAGCTTTGACTCCAAGCTTTCACTTCTTAATCCTTCAAGTGTTGAATCTCTTGAATCTGCAGCAGTCGGGATCCTCCTTTTCTTCAAATTGATGTCTCCTGCTCTGATACCACTGATGGAGAGTGTTAATCTCCAAAAGAACAACTTACTCTTGTGATTAGAGCACCTCCATACCAAGAGTAAGTCAAACACTTCACTAATTTAGAGGATCAATTGCTAACTTATCAGAAATTAACAAATCTGTGAAGAAGATGATACACAGAAAAGTCTGCTGCATTGTTCATTCACATTGACCTATCAAATCTGTAAAGTTTTTGATGAAACTTTGTACGAATCATCTCCTAGAGATTGCGCAACTATTCCAAGTTGAATTACTCCAAAAGATTAAGTATAACTTGAGAAATTGATTTCACAAGTTACCTATGTCAGAAACTGTTATCCAAAACAGTCGACTCTACACCTGTAACTTTTAAGACTTGGTTCTCCTTGAATAGAACCCGTTTTACAAAATGCTTCTAGACATAAGTAGCTTATCTTCCAACTTAAAGATTAAGCCCTTACTCATGCAAAACTTTAAACTGTGCTAGGAGAAATGACCAAAACATTGACTTCAAAATCTGTGCCTGTTTTAGGAACCTGTGAGCACACTTCACATATGAATGTTCCTACACTTAATTCACTCAGCCTGATTACAATTGGAAGCTAAAACTTTGCACAGAGGTCAAGCAACTCTCAACTTAGACTTGTACAAAAGCATTCCACAATTGATCTA
>CM035407.1:77163887-77173887 GCA_020310875.1 Ceratopteris richardii | reverse complement strand
ATCATAATCTATACCATATGAGTGAGCAAAACCCTTCACAACAAGTCTACCTTTATACCTAGACACACTTCCATCTGCAAACCTCTTTGTCTTGTAGACCCATTTTCATCCAATGATCTTCTGACTATTTGGTTTAGGAACCAAATCCCAAGTCTCATTCTCCATCAATGCATCATACTCTTCCTGCATAGCTTTCTCCCAATTTTCTTTACCTTTTGCCTCTTCATATGTAGAAGGGTCTTCATCTGCCTTTATCATATAAGCATAATCTTTGGTAGACAAGAAAGAAGTGTCATAGATATACCTTGTACGTTGCCATTTGTGTCTTGATGACCTTCTGAGTTCTCCACTCCTTGAGGTTTCTTGTTATTCACACTCTGGATCAAACCTTGGCACTTCTTCAACTTCAACCTGTACTTCATTGTTCTCCTCTTCATCAAATATCTAAACCTTTGATTTACCTTTCTTTTGAGTCACAACTTCTTCATCACCTACATAAATATTGATTGTACCTGCATACCAAGTACCTTGCTTAGCAATGTAACATCTTTAGAAACAATGAATTGCTTTGTGGATGGACTCCACAATCTATATCCCATTTGGTTATCATCATATCCAATGAACACATATTTTTCAGCTTTCAGATCCAATTTATGCCTCAATTGTGATGGCACATATGCATATGCCAAACATCCAAATACTTTGCAATGATCTAAAGTAGGTCTCTTACCCCACCATGCCTCATATGGTGTCATACCCTGCAAAGCTTTACATGGTAATCTATTGACCAAATAAGTAGCTGTATTCACAGCCTCAGCCCACAAATAATTTGGGAAATTTTTCTCCTTCATCATGGATCTTGCAAACTCAACAAGAGTTCTATTCCTTCTTTCTATTACACCATTTTGTTGAGGAGAGTACCTGCAAGTAATTTCCCTTTTTATACCTACATTCTACAAGTAATCATTGAACTCATTAGAGAAATACTCTCCCCCTCCATCTGACCTTAGTCTCTTCAACTTATGACCTGTAATTCTCTCTGCATACACATGATAATGTTTGAATGTATTGAATACCTCTGATTTATCTTTGATCACATAGATAGTGATCCATCTGGTAGCATCATCAACATAAATCACATAGTACCTTGAACCATTGATACTGAAATCCTTTGATGGTCCCCACACATCTGTGTGTACCAACTCAAGCGTCTCTGAATACATAAAACCATGCTTGGAATAAGATTGCTTATGAGCCTTACCTAATTGACATGCTTCACATTTGTATGTCATATGTTGACCTACAACATTAGGCAACCCAAGCACTGAACCATTATTAACCATATCTTTGATACCTCTTTCATTAAAATGTCCAAGCCTCTTGTGCCAAAGATCTAACTCAGAGATCTTATGTCCTTCGTAAGTGAACAAGGCATGACCAACATTACCTTGGATCTTCAATGTGAACAATCTTCCTTCTTTCTTCCCTGAAACAATTTGTTTATATCCATTGCTAGGGTCTTCCACAAACACTCCTTCATTAGTGAACCTAACTTCATAACCTTTTTCAACAATTTGTCCTACACTTATCAGATTTTTAGGAATTGTAGGAACATACAAAACCTTACTCAAGAGAGTACTACCATCCTTGGCCTTCACTGATCCAATTGACTTCACATGTGCTTTGTATTGTCACCTGTTTGAACTACATGATTAGTTACCTTATTCTCCAAATTTGTCATCAAAGCTATGTTACCACTCAGGTGATTGCTACACCCTGAGTCAATGTAGAATACTCTTTGGTCTTCACTTTGCCTTTCACAAGTTGCATTCATTATCAATGTTGAATTCTCCTTCTGATTTGAAGCATAATTGTAGTAGGTATTGTTGTATTGTTGACTTTGGAATCCTCTACTTGCATTTCTTCCAAAATAACCTCTACTACCTCTACCTCTGAAATTACCTCTTTGATTTCTTCCACCTCTTCCTCTTGAACTAAAATTCTGATTATATCCACCATTATTCTGAGTATTATGCCAACAATCATTAGCTAAGTGATTTGTCTTACCACAAATCCAGCAAGATTTGACTCCATCTTTATTACTCCTGCCTCTTCCTCTACCTTTGCAACCTCCTCTTCCTCTTAGGAAGTTAGCTTGGCTAGTGGTACCTTCATCTTCATTTGCTTGTTGCTTCGCTTTGCTATTCTTGTTCTTATCCTTTGAATACATTGCGTGACCTGTACTTTTATCACTTTCTCTTTTGACATCCTGCTCAAAAGTTAGCATATGTCCTAGCAACTGATTTAAATCAGGAGTGAAACGATCAAGTGATAATTCAGTAGACAAAATGAATGGCTTCCATTTTTCATCACCTCTCAAACCTGTGAGGATTTGCCTTACCAATTTATCCTCCTCAATATCTTCATCAACTGCTCCTAATGCATCTACAATGTCCTTCATTCTTGTTACATAATTCGAGATGGATTGAGAGGCCTTCTTCTTGAATGTGGTAAATTCTGCCCACAAGGATGCCTTCCTAGACTTTTGGAAATGCTCCTCCAAAGCATTCCATATATCACTTGCACTTTCAAGACCTCTAATGTGAGGTAGCAAGTAGTCATTAACTGCCATGTGGATAATGCTCCTAGCTTGAGCATCTTTCTTCATCCAAGTCTTCAATTTTGATAATTCCTCCCTAGTTGGAGCACTAGGATCTCTAAACTGAGGCTGTTCTTCTTCACCTGTGATATAACTTATCAAGTCTTTGTAAGATGAGCTTCCATCCTCATTGACCATGCTGGATAGTTCTCTCTATCCAACTTCTCTATTTGGAGACTATCTTCCATCCTTTCTTCACCTGTGTATTGAATTCTTCAAACTTTATGAGTAATAGATGTACCTTTACTTTGAATGATACTCCTTTTGTCTTTTTTGATGTCTTATGGCCTCCTTCTCAAGCTTTTCTCTTAAGCTTTCACCTTTTGAACCTTCAAGTATTGATTTCTTTACAGCTACAGCAGTCGGGGTCCTCCTTTCTTCAATTTTGATACTTCCTGCTCTCATAGCACTGATGGAGAGTGTTAATCTCGAAAAGAACAAGCTACTCTTGAAATTAGAGCACCTCTATATCAAGAGTAACTCAAGACCTTTCCCAATTTGGAGGATTAATGATCAATTATAAAGATTTTGGATAAACTGTGAAGAAGATGATTCTACAGAAAGTCTTCTGCACATATCTCTCTCATTGACTTATCAAATGTGTAAAGTTTTTTATAAAACTTTGCACAAGGTGTCACCTATAGTTTGTGCACCTCCTCCAAGTTTAATCATTTCAAAAGATTCAGTAGATCTTGAGAAATGAACTTAGCAAGTCACCTATGTCTAAAACTGTTCTTCTAAGAAGTCGATTCAGACACCTATAACTTCTAACATTTGATTCTCTCAATCTAGAACCCATTTATGCAAATGCTATTTCAGGAAACAATGAACACTTCTTCACATATGAATGTTCCTACTCGTAATTCTCACAGCCTATTTACAATTAGGCTCTCAAAGTTTAACCATAGACTCATTAAATATGGACTTAGACATCTACAAAAGGATTCTTGAAATGATCAAGCACAGAAGGAGAATACATAGAAACATCGGGCACAATTTCTCTTCATTACTAGAAAAACTTTACATCTCGATGAGAGAGCAAATATTCACACTTCTAATGTGTCTAATCACATCAAATTCTCCTCAAATCTTGTTCTTACACATTCTCTCATATTTGCCCCGACATTTTCTTTGTATATATAGGCTAATATTTACAAGCTCATGACCATACAAAAGTATAAGATGATCTGACTCTAAAATAATGTACATATGTGTACACATCTTCATCTTCTAGATATGCACTTCCTTCATACTTCATAACTTGATCTGTTCTTCAGTCCTTGATTTCAATTCTTCATAAAAAACATCAATTGTTGATTGTCGTGCACCAACACACACACACACACACACACACACACACACACACACACATATATATATATATATATATATATATATATATATATATATATATATATATATATATATATATATATATATAGATATATATATATATATATATATATATATATATATATATATATATATATATATATATATATATATATATATATATATATATATATATATAGATTGATATATATATAGATAGATAGATAGATAGATAGATAGATAGATAGATAGATAGATAGATAGATAGATAGAAAGATATATAGATAGACAGAGAGATAGATCGATAAAAAGAAATATAGATAGATAGATAGATAGATAGATAGATAGATAGATAGATAGATAGATAGATAGATAGATAGATAGATAGATAGATAGATAGATAGATAGATAGATAGATAGATAGATAGATAGATAGATAGATAGATAGATAGATAGATAGGTAGATAGATAGATAGATAGATAGATATATAGATAGGTTGATAGATAGATAGATAGATAGATAGATAGATAGATAGATAGATAGATAGATAGATAGATAGATAGATAGATAGATAGATAGATAGATAGATAGATAGATAGATAAATAGATATATGGATAGAAAGAATCATATATATGTTGGTGCAAGTCACAAGCCTACACATTTGGATCGAAGAATACATTGAAGTTCATACACATTTGGAGAAGCATAGGAACCAATGCTAGTGGTTAATTACCACTTTACTCTTTTGTAAAAGTCACATTTGACTTGGAATCTTTGTAAACACCTACCAAAAGGAACTCGTAGAAAAAGTTAGCTTTGATTGATGGAATATCTCCTAGGATGTAGGAGCATGATTAGAGAGAGCCAAAAATTTGAATTCAAATTCAAACTCTAACACAACTACTATAAAAGTTATCTTGAAAAAGTCACGGGCAGGACTCATCATTCCCGAGCTCATCTTTGTCAATTCGGAGTGTGTGTGAGGCCTACACTCTAGCCCACACCTATCTACACCACCATTAGGCAATGATATTCATGCCTATGGCATTGTATACAAGTGTTCATTAATACATATATCTACATTGTTCATTTCTGAGTTCTGTGTCATAGTACTTGAAAGTCTGTCAACTTGTGGAGAGCATATCTCAGTTGTTTCGTCACCAAAGTCAAAGATCTATAGCTTGTCGGAACTAGCTCAAATTTGTCTACATGCTATCAAAATTTTAAGGAATTCTATTCAGCCATATGAGAGAAACGCTCATCGATGTGATCACTGGTCAAAGTCTACAACAGCCCTAAAAAATCGAGGGTAAAGGTTTACTTGCTAAATTGATTTCTCTGAGCATAGTTAATCTTATTATATCATTCCACTTGGAATAGTTATCTTGCTAAGCTAATTAGATACCTCTAAAAGGAATTTTTCCAATTCCTACTGTGCTAGTCATACTGTGCAAAAGATCCAACAGGTGTCAAGTCAAAAATAGAAGTTTTTTCTTGGAAGCTTGAAGTTCAAAGTTGTCTGTTTCAACCTTTACATACATCATTTCCAAAGTACATATGCCATTTTATGGTGTCATTGGAAAGCTAAGGAGGTCCACTAATCAACTCTAAAGCATCAAAGGGCTGGTACAAAGTAGGATTTGGCAGTACCTACTCATTTTCTTGGAGTGTCCATCCATCATTCCCAACAGTGGTATCAAAGCAAGCTAAGGTAAAATGGGAGATGGTTTTCCTTCGTTTATTGATAAATTGGACAGGAACAACTATCAGGCATGGTCTCTAAGGATGAAGACATACCTACAAGGAAGGAGTCTTTATGGATACATCTCAGGAGATGAGGAATTGCCCTCATTCAAAACGAGAAGAATACCAACAAAGGAAGAACATGAAAAGCTCAACACATGGTGTGCCAAGGATGCATTAGCAAGGTCTTACTTAGTCAACTCCATCTTTGATTTCTTTTTCCACATATTAGAAACTGTAAGACATCCCAAGAGACTTGGGAAACACTGTCATCTTATTTCTCTTCCAACACAAGGGCTAGAAAAAATCAATTGTGGATTGAATTCACCACATTAAGGAAGCAACCTAAGCAAGTTGTTTCAGAGTTTGTGACTAAGATCAAAGATGTAGCAGATCAGTTAGCAAGCATAGGAGAAGATATTGAATAAGAGTAGATAGTAAGGCAAGTGATCAATGGGATCAAAGCTGATGACAAATGGGAAAGCTTCACCACTGCCATGGACCTTTACATGGACATGCAAATTCTAGATCTTACAACTCTCATGGGACAATTGTTCACTCATGAAGCAAAGCGCAATAAGAATGGAGATATATCCAAAGTTAATAGCTCTTATGCCCTATACACTGATAAAAGTAAAGCTAAAGATAAAGGCAAGAACAAGAAGATAGAGGATGAAGGCACTACCTCTCAAGCCAATTATGCAGGAAGAGGTAGATCATCAAGAGGAAGGGGCAGAGGAGGTAAGCAAGGTAGGAGGAGATCCTATAACTCCTCACCATGCAACATTTGTGGTTTATCAAATCATACTACAGATGAGTGTTTCATGAACTACAAGAATCAGAGAGGAAGAGGATATCAAAGAGGTGGATATTCACAGTAAAGAGGTAAATTCAACCATCACCAAGGCTACAACAACAACTACAATAATAACTACAACAACAACTACAATGGTAACTACCAAGGAGGATTCAAATCTAGGAAGGACTACAACAACTATACAGAAGAGCAGGATGATTCTCTTTTGATCTTGAATATGACTTCAAAACCAGGTACCAATGATGACCACCTATTCTACATTGACTCAGGATGCTCAAATCATGTGGCTGGCAATGTAGCTCTACTCTCTGACCTTGAAGAACCAAAATGTAAGCATCAAGTACAAATAGTTGATGACAGCAAGCACTCAGTAGTTAAAGACGGAATTGTTAAGACTTGTGATGGAAATCAGAACTTGTTGAGTAGGCTACTATATGTACCAACCATTACCAAAAATTTGATGAGTGTTGGACAGATTGTGGAAAAAGGTTTACATGTCAGATTCAACCAATTTGGAGCATTTGTGGAGGATCCCAAGCAAGGGTTCAAGAGAATAGCAAAAGGAGAAAAATCTGGTAGACTTTTTACTTTTGAGCTAGAAGAATATTGCACTCTACAGTTATAAAGATCAAACACTTTCAGAGCTAGAGATTTGGCATAAAAGATTAGGGCATGTAGGAGAAAGGACCTTGAAGCAAATATGCAGGGGTCAATGTGTAATTGGAATACCTAATGTTTCCAAACAACACATGATATATAAATGTGGTGCTTGTCAGTTTGGGAAGTCTCACAGGTTACCCTTCTCAAGGAAAGGCTACACGCATGAGGAATACCTAGAGCTTGTCCGGTACATATGTATACACATCTTCATCCTCTGAATATACACTTCCTTCAAGCTTCATAATTGATCTTTTCTTCAGTCCTTGACTTCCAAACCTTCATCAAAACTTCAATTGTTGATTGCCCAGCACCAACATTTATGTCGTGGGTTGTATAAGCTCATAGACTATGAAAGATCTCTTAATGATTCGGCATGTGCAGTTCATGATTCTCAGGCTATGTCAAATGCAAAGCTTTGGCATGCACGCTTTGGTCATCTGAGTTTTGCTAGTTTGCTACACGTGCAGAAATTTGATATGGTTTTTTCTTTGCCCAAGCTTGAGGCACCTAGAAAACATGTATAGGAAGGCTGTATTTTGGGCAAAATGCAGTGTTCCTCCTTTTCAAAAGATGGTTCAGTTCGGGCTACGCAGAAATTGCAGCTTGTACATAGTGATGTCTGTGGTCCTATGCAGACACCTTCTTTTGGAAACTATCTTTACTTCGTGACTTTCATTGATGATTTTTCCAGGCATGCATGGGTATATCCATTGAAGGAAAAGTTCGAAGTGTTTTTGTGCTTCAAACAATTTTTGGTTTTGGCTGAAAATCTATCAGGATGTAAAATGGGCACCCTCCGTTTTGATCGAGGGGGGGAATATATGTCTTTTGATTTTAATGCATTTCTGGCTAAACGTGGGATAAAACACCAGTGTACAGTGTCGTATACACCTCAACAGAATGGAGTTACTAAACGAAAGAACAGGTCACTTATGGAGATGACGAGGTGTATGGTCAAGAGTCAGGCTTCACCACATAGTTTCTGGCTTGAGATTGTCATGTGTGCAGCATATGTACTTAACATGTGT
The DNA here is from genome assembly GCA_020310875.1 of Ceratopteris richardii. Lineage (NCBI taxonomy): Eukaryota > Viridiplantae > Streptophyta > Polypodiopsida > Polypodiales > Pteridaceae > Ceratopteris > Ceratopteris richardii. The sequence continues at coordinate 77,165,646 of CM035407.1, read as the reverse complement.
CCCACTAAAGCGTTGCAGTCTATCACTCCATATGAGGCTTGGCATGATTGCAAGCCATCTGTTGCTCATCTGTGGGTTTTTGGTTGTTTGGCATATGCACTAGTGCCTGAACAACATCACAGAAAATTGGATGATAAGGCAGTAAAATGTATTTTTGTTGGGTACAGTTCTGAAAATAAAGGCTATCATCTGTATCATCCATAGACTAAACGCATTTTGGTTAGCCATGATGTCGTTTTTGTGGAAGATGCTATTCAGCCATTGCTTTCATGTACTAAGGAGACATCTGTTAGCTCCAAAGACATGTATGATACTTTGATGCCTCTTTTTATAGGTGGACAGTCTACTACTGGTCTTAATGAGACAACTTCTCAACCTTTGCAAGTTTCATGTAATGATGCAGATCATCTCATTTCTGATGCAGATTTACATGATGCACTTGTTGATGAGAGTGCTGATATTGAGGAGGCAAAAACTATGCCAAAATGGCTGGTGTAGACTTTGCGTGACAGCAAATTAGATGCACCTTTGTCATATCGTACTCATTCAGGCTCTCATAGTGCCTCCTTTGCATCAGATTGCTATGCTATGGCTGCATCTATGCCTGTTTCTTTTGATGAAGCACAAAATTCAGAAAATTGGATGGCTGCTATGCAATCTGAATACGATGCTATAATGAAGAATGGTACTTGGTCTTTATGTGACTTGCCTCCTGGCAAGAAAGCCATTGGTACTAAGTGGGTATACAAGCTGAAGCATAAATCTGATGGTATAGTTGACAGGTATAAGGCTAGGCTTGTTGCAAAGGGTTATGCACTGGAAAGAGGCATTGATTTTGATGAGACCTTTGCACCCACATGTCGTATGACTACTGTTCAGAGCATTTGTGCACTTGCAGCCCATCATGGTTGGAATGTACATCAGTTGGACTTTAAAAATGCATTTCCGAATGGTGACTTGCATGAAGAAGTGTATGTTTTTCAGCCCCGTGGTTTTGTGCAGAAAGGGCATGAAAACCAGGTGTGCAGGTTAAAGAAGGAATTATATGGTTTAAAGCAAGCACCAGGTGCTTGGTATGAGAAGATGCATGCTTATCTGATTGCACATGGTTTTGTAAAGAGTCCAACTGAGAGCACCTTATATATTAAGCGTGCTAATGATGTGCTTCTGATCATTGTTGTCTATGTTGATGACATGCTGCTCACTGGTCCTATTGAGAAGCATATTGCTGATTTTAAGGCTGATTTGCATGCCTCATTTGGGAGGTCTGATTTGGGGCATTTGCATCACTATTTGGGCATTCAGTTTATGCAAGTTGATGGTGGATTGGCTTTGTGTCAAACAAAATATATTGACACATTATTGCAGCGTTTTGGCCTTGAAGACTGTAAGCCTATTGCCACTCCTATGGAGACAGGTTTATGATTGAGTCTTCATGATGCTGGAGATGCATTTGATGTTGTCTTCTATCAGCAGGCTGTTGGATGCCTGATTTACTTATGCATTACTCAACCAGATATTCAGTTTGCTATCTCACATATGAGTAGGTTTATGCATTGCCCAGGTGTCAAGCATTGGCAGGCGGTTAAGCGCATCTTTCGCTACTTGAGTGGTACTCAGTTGCTTGGGTTGTTTTATCCCAAGGGGGGATCACTACCGCCATATTTGCATGCTTTTTTTGACTCAGACCGGGCTGGTTGCTATGACACTCGTGTGTCCACTAGGGGCTTTTGCTTCATGCTTGGTAGCTCATGTATAT
>CM035407.1:77088887-77143887 GCA_020310875.1 Ceratopteris richardii | reverse complement strand
CATTTGTGTAAAACTTTACACTATCCATTGAGGTCTGATCAGTTCTTTGACCATCAAGATTTTTCTTATTTCAGAAGGCACTCATCACTTCTTCACATACAAATGTTCCTACACATAATTCTCTGAGCCTGTTTACAATTAGGCTCTAAAATCTTAACCATAGAAGCATTAACTATGGAATTAGACATCTAAAAAAGGATTTTTAAAATGATTAGGCATAAAAAGAGAACGCAACAAAATATCGGGTGCAACTTTTTCCTTTACTTAGAAAATTTACATATGAATGATGAGAGATGTTGACTTCACTTCTAAAGTGTCTAATGGTTCTCACAACTTCTAATTCATCATCTCTCATACATACCCTGAATTTTCTACCTGTATATATAGGTGTTGTTGGAGACCTCTTAATCTCCAAAGGCTTGATCTATACTAATCTTAGAAGACCTTTATATCAGTTATAGACCAAACTTTACACAAATGTTACTTTGACTTTCCAAATCATTTATGAACAATTCTCTGAGTGAGAATTTTTCTTCTTCAAGAAGTCTGCTTCAAAGATTGACTTCATTACCTGCACATATCTTCAGATTTCTTCAATCTAATGATATACATACCTCCAAGCTACCTTTATGCAATCATATCAACCATTAGTCCTTCAAAATAATCATTAAAACTTTAATTTGATCCTTAAGATCAAAAGTATGTTAGAAACAGTCTTCTTGAATAAGCGACTTTGACATAGGTAACTTCTAAGGTTGATTTCTCACAGCACAGATCCCGTTTTGCTAAATGCTTTTAACCATAGCTTCCTTACCTTCTAACTTAGATTTTGAATACTCACTTATAAAAAACTTTACACTGTGCATTGAGATCTAAGCAAAACATTGACACGAAAAAAATGTGTGACTCTGAGAGATCATCTACAAACTTTACATATACATGTTCCTATTGATCATACTCATAGCATGAAAGGAATTAGACCATGAAGCTTTGAACATAGCTTCATTTACTTCCAAGTTAGATGTGTACAAAAGGATTTCTTATCCACATGATCAGATTGAGAGAAATCAGAGAAAGACTCGACGCTAACGCATGAAGATGACTCTCTACACATCTACCTTAATGAAACTTGGCTTCTTATGACTCTCTCACGTATTTCTTTACATAATTGACTTATATACATATAGTTCTAGACTTATCCCGTGTCTATTACATTACTCCTTATCATCCTAAGGATTGTCTCTACTCAGATTACAAGAATTTCCACCTGTAATGTACATATGTATACAAACTTCATTTCTGAGATCTCTTCACTTTCTCAAGTGTCTTCTTCCACTTCAATATGATCATGAGATTGCTTCAAACTCGTTGTAATCACCAATTTGTGATTGGTTTGTTCCAACAACTCCCCCTGAATCACTAATTGTGATTATTCCATTCTTCTTCACTCCTACCATCTCTTTGAATCTCTGTAGCTTATGTCCATCCAAGCTTTTTGTTAACATATCTGCAACTTGTTCATTTATTTTGGAGTATACATCACTTCAATATCTTTGTCAAGTACCTTTTCCCTCAAGAAATGATACTGAATCTCTATATGCTTATTCCTGGCATGAAAAATAGGGTTAGCTGCCAAATACAATGAACTCATATTGTCTCCAAAAATAATGGGAGTACTATGATCAATTCCAAAACTCTTCAACAAGGTCTTTAACCATATCACTTCTTTTGCAGCCTCTACCAATCCTTTATACTCAGCTTCTGTGGATGAGAAAGCAACTGTATGTTGCTTCTTTGAGCACCAAGAAACTAACTTATCTCCAATATAACAGAGATACCCATGAGTAGACCTTCTATCATCTCAATCACCCGCCCAATCTGCATCACTAAATACTTCAATTCTTGTATCAAAAGTAAATCCATAATACAAACCTTCACTTAGGGTTCCTTTGATATATCTGAGTACCCTTTGAGCTGCAATCCAATGAGTCTTCTTTGGAAAATGCATGAATTGTGATAACACACCTACTGCATATGATAGATCTGGCCTTGTCAAGGTAGCATAGATTAAACTACCTACCAAACTCTGATATTTCTTCATGTCATTAAACTCTTCACCTCCATACCTGCTCAACCTCCAATGGTGTGCTTGAAGGCCTGCAATCCTTCATGTTGAATTTGACCAGAAGATTCTTTAAGTACCTTTCTTGTGTAACATATACTCCATGTTGAGTATATACAATCTGCATTCCTACGAAATAAGATAAGTTTCCCAAATCACTTATCTTAAACTCCTTCTCTATTTGTTTCTTAAGCTCATTAATTCCTTGAGCATCTGTACCTGTGACAATGATATCATCAACATAAATACACATATATATGTATCCATTTTCACTTGCCTTCACTAGCAAGCTACTATCTGCCTTTGATGCTTGAAATCCACATTCATTTAAGAACTTAACAAGCATGTAATTCCATGCTCTTGGGGCCTGCTTCAACCCATACAAAGCTCTTGTTTGTTATTGATCTTTGGAGTTGTCCTCTCCAATCATTTAGTATAAAGAATCAACAATACATCTTTATTTTGTCAATCCTGGAAGTATTCTTGAGACCACAACCCCTTCAAGATGATAGAATCCAAGAAATAAGAGAATAATGGCTGGAATTCTGAGAATAGTGAAGATGAAGAGGAATTTCTAGGGTTTGGATTATCTTGAGCAAATCTCCACCATTTTCTACAATCTTGGTGTCTATCGCATGCTATTTTATCAGCAGAACACAACTATGAAGTCAAAATAAAAAAATATCACCTGTATCATACAGACGAGACAATCGCGATTCTGTGCAAACAGACGATTTTCAGCTCCAGCACCATTCTTCATCAACTCATCACTCAACACAACAGTATTCAGCTCTCTTCATACACATTCAACAGATTTACACAATAGAAGCTCACAAATCTCCATGGATACACATGAATAAGACTCACAAATCAAAGAAACCACATAGAAGAGGAGAAACACAATTTTCAGCAGAAAACTCCTTCTCTATTCACTTGGATAGCATGTAGACAAATGATTAACCAACCCCCTCATAATAGAGGAAATTAGCTTATATACATTTTCAAGTGTCCCTTTTCACACTTGAATTTTGGTCCTTTCCTCTATTATTCTAAAAATATGCTATCTAGGAGTTTCCAAAAATTCTAGAAAAAATACATAAGATTCTATTCTACATAAGGAAGACTCTTCCTTATTTTTACAACAATTGCATAAATATTTTTACAAATTTTCTACCATTTTACAATTGTTTTCCTTCAAAAAAGGTTTCCAAAATGCATCTTCCAACATCCTTCCCCTCCTAAGCCTTTCGGCTCCTGACAAAAGATTTTCCTGCTCTTCTGCACTAATCACTTTTCTTCATTTCTTCTTCTTTGATATACTTGTGACATCAAATCATGACTTTTTCTCTCTGTGACATTTAAATTATTGACCATCTCAAATAAGGCCTTCCTCCACTGTACTGCAGCTTCTGGTTTATCTATGACATCCTTCTTCAAGTACTTTGTATAGGCAGCGTCATATGTAGTAAGTCTGGATTTTGTTACCACTGATAGATTTCCAAAAATTTCTGACTCTCTTCAAAAAACCCATAGTCAAAGGCATCTTCAAAAATTTGCAAGTAATGATTGCCCAAAGATATCACTCTACTATAATATGCCATTAAGCAGATTCTGTCAGGTGTTTCGCTCAAATCAATTAATAACGCATCTGTTGGAGAATTAAAGCCGATATAATTCAAGATTCTGATATCTGTGTCAGTATAAGTTTCTATACAAGCCAAACTTAATCTCATTATTCTTATAAGTAGGATGCAAGCAGGGTCATTGATATCTTTGTATGTAGTTATCACAGCCTCAGCAGTATTCACCATGTAACTCTTAGTAGGCCATGTGCCTGCCTTTGGACCTGCTACTTTTGGGAAATTCAACCACTTTGGTGGAATTTGACCTTCTCTTCTTCTATCCCAAAAGTTGTCCATTCTCTCCTTCGTGCCACTGGACAGTAAGCTGGATTGATCTTTAAATGAAGAGGTGCCTCTTTCCAGATTTTCCTACACTCTTTGTTGGCATCCAACCATTTATTTCTCCACTTAGGGTTGGCTCTTTCAAATAGTTCTTTAGTGACATTGATGTCCTCTTCATACTCAAGGTATTTGTTTGGAGGTAGCCCAACTCTGGTCATCTTGTAGTTCTTTATACTCTCCAAAATCATACAAAATGGTATCCCCAATCCATCTGCGGCCCAGTGATGCTGATCTGGATTGATTCCCTTATTGAATGCAAATTTAACAATTTGTTCTTCATACTCATCATGCATCTTCCTGATGAACTCCATTCTAGAATCTCTACTTGTCAGCAATTTCTTCACAAAATCTTCAGAATATTCCCCTTCTAATCTTTTGTCTGCTGATTCACTGTCATGTTGTAGTCCCTCAATATTTTCTACCCCATATTCTTCTGCATATGTGATTTCCACATTTGTTTCTTCCTGAATCTGTGGTTTACCCAATTTCTTCTGCAATTCTTCTATAGTCATCATCAGACTCCCATTCTGTTGTGCCCATAGTTCTCTTTCTTTTTTCCATTCATTCTGTTCCTTTTCTCTCTTTGTCTGCCAATCACTTCTTTCCCTTTCCATATCCATGTATAGCTTATTATACCCTCTCATAGATGTAGCAGCATGTGTACTAGCCTGCTTTTCTAATTCTTTGGCTTCTTTCAATTCTCCTTGTAATCTCTGAATCTCCTTATGTAATCCTTCCTTTTCTTCCTCTGTCAACTGAGCTGTCTGACTTTCCTCCTTCAATTGTCCTTCCTCTAATAGTAGCTTATTGATTTCTTCATTAGCTTTAGTCAAAATTTGATAGGAAGTTTGCAGAGTTCTATACCTTCCCTCAATCTTTCTCAATTCTTTTTCCAATTTATTGTTCTGCTCTGTTAGTTGCATACTCTTTTCTTCCAAGTATTGAATCTTGTTTTGCTTCTGTACTTCCAGCTCTTCCAAGGCAATTATTTTATTGGAAAACTCCTCATTCTTCTCTTGCACCTTCCTTAGTTGCTCTGCCATATGCTCCTTTTCCCTTTTATGCTCTTTAATAACCATACTGCCTTTTTCAAATTCTAACTCTGCTACCATCCCTGAAATGATCATGTTCCGGCTAGAGGGTCTGAACTGTTCAATGTTATTCATAATGAGTTGGCATGCTGATCTTATACTCTTTGGTATTCTTTCCAATCCTCCTTCCATTGCTATTTGTTTGGTTTCTAGCTATTTGTCCTCTTTGCATTCACTCTCCTCTTCCTCTTCTCCTTCATATTCTATAATCTTGGCCTTGTTTTCTTCATGGCTTGGATGAGTGTCCAATGTTTCTAAATCTGCCATGTCTTCTTGAATACCTGAATTCCTTTGCTCTAATACATCTGAGATCAGCTTTATTTCCTGTACCTTTTCTTTCTCCAATACCTGTTGAGTCTCTTTAGAAAGATGTCCTTCCTTTGTTTGCATCTCTTTCTCCTGGCTTAAAGTTTCTTGAAACAGGTTATATTCAGTTTCCTTACCAGAATTTTCCTGACATTCACCTGCTTGTCCTTCTTGTCTCTCCTTTTCCTATGCTAAAACTGTTTCAGTTACTTCCAAATCTTTCACCTGATCATTACTTCTTTCCTCTTTGTGTTCTTCTTCCTGCTCATCAATGTTCATGAGGTCCATTGCTTCCTCTTGTTCTTGATCCTCATTGGATGTGAATTCCTCACTGCTCTTCAAATCATGCAGCACATCCTTTATACTCTGAATGATCTCCTTTTCCACTACTTTCCCTGAAACCTTTTGAACATTGCCTTCTTCAAATATTTCCTCTGCTTCCTGTAGTGGATCTTGATCTGTGCCTTTTTGTTCTATGACTGAGCTGCACACTTGTGCTTTCTTAGCTATTTCTTCTATGCTCTCATCCAGTTTAAAGTAGGTTTGTAAGGGTTTTGTCCATATAGATTTCATCCCAATATGCACTATTCCACAACTAACTTCTTCCCTTATTTCACTTGCTTGTTCTATCATTACTACTTTTCCCTTTATTATCCTTCTTTCCTCTTCCAGACTGAGCTGTTTTTTTGCTTGTTCCTGAAGTGGCTTCTCCTGAGACTTCCTCTTCAGTTCTTCAGGTGTCTTTTGTTTCTCAGAGGTCTGTATAATGACATTAGGAGTATTTGGTATTGACAAATTTAGACTTTTTAACAGAAAGCTCTCAATATCACTGTCGGATGAGAAGTGTGAAGGCCCTCCTATTTCTGGTTCTGTGGGTCTTGATACTTCTTCCACAATGGATGGCTTCTGAGTTTCCTCCATGATTACTTCCTCCCTCTCTTTGGTGACAACAATTTCAGTTATGGACTTGCCCTTTCCTTTCTTGGTCAATTTCTTCTTTTGTACTGGCTTCTTTGGAACCTTCTTTTTTACCACCATAGTGGTTCTGGTCTCTGGAGGTCCTTGTAATTCCTTAAAATATGCTAGCAATTCAACCTCTTTTTTGACAAACACCTCCTCAGTTTCAGCTGTCATCATTTGATCATGAAGAGCTTCATAGTGCTCCACCTCCTCCTGAACCCAGTTTGTGGCTTTGCATGAATAGTCTTCCAGCATTTTCTAGTATTGTGCTTCATACATAGCTCTCTTGTTATTCCCTTGGGTTAAATAGGTGTATAATTGCTCTTTGCTTGTTTGGGGTGGATGTGGTTCACTAGAGGCTTGAACCTGTTTATGTGCCTCCTCATGTTCCTCTTTTGTGGCTTCCTCCATTTCTAGTTCCACTTTCCTTGGGTCCAACCTTCTTTTCTTTACAGGAATGACTTCCTCAGATATCATTTTCCTTTTCATACCTGTTCCCCAGCAACGGCGCCAAAAAATGTTTCTTATTGATCTTTGGAGTTGTCCTCTCCAATCATTTAGTATAAAGAATCAACAATACATCTTTATTTTGTCAATCCTGGAAGTATTCTTGAGACCACAACCCCTTCAAGATGATAGAATCCAAGAAATAAGAGAATAATGGCTGGAATTCTGAGAATAGTGAAGATGAAGAGGAATTTGTAGGGTTTGGATTATCTTGAGCAAATCTCCACCATTTTCTACAATCTTGGTGTCTATCGCATGCTATTTTATCAGCAGAACACAACTATGAAGTCAAAATAAAAAAATATCACCTGTATCATACAGACGAGACAATCGCGATTCTGTGCAAACAGACGATTTTCAGCTCCAGCACCATTCTTCATCAACTCATCACTCAACACAATAGTATTCAGCTCTCTTCATACACATTCAACAGATTTACACAATAGAAGCTCACAAATCTCCATGGATACACATGAATAAGACTCACAAATCAAAGAAACCACATAGAAGAGGAGAAACACGATTTTCAACAGAAAACTCCTTCTCTATTCACTTGGATAGCATGTAGACAAATGATTAACCAACCCCCTCATAATAGAGGAAATTAGCTTATATACATTTTCAAGTGTCTCTTTTCACACTTGAATTTTGGTCCTTTCCTCTATTATTCTAAAAATATGCTATCTAGGAGTTTCCAAAAATTCTAGAAAAAATGCATAAGATTCTATTCTACATAAGGAAGACTCTTCCTTATTTTTACAACAATTGCATAAATATTTTTACAAATTTCTACCATTTTACAATTATTTTCCTTCAAAAAAGGTTTCCAAAAATGCATCTTCCAACAGCTCTCTTGAGCTTACACACATAATCTGATCCAATTGAATCCATGAAGCCTTTTGGTTGCTCCATATACACTTCATTTGCAATGTATCCATTCAGAAATGCATTCTTCACATCTAATTGTGATAACTTCCATCCTTTACAAGCAGCAATAGCAATCAATGATCTAATTGTAGACATTTTAACAACAGGACTAAAGGTTTCATCATAATCTACCCCATAGGTTTGAGCATAACCTTTGATAACAAGTCTAGCCCATATCTAGACACCTTACCATTTGCAAAACTTTTCGTTTTATACACCCACTTACATCCAATGACTTTCTGATTCTTTGGTCTTGGCACTAATTCCCATGTTTCATTTTCAAGTAGAGCATCATACTCTTCTTGCATTGCCTTCTCCCAATTTTGTTTACCTTTAGCTTCTTCATATGTGATTGGATCCTCTTCTGTCTTCACAATGTAAGCATAATCTTTTGTTGTTAAGAAAGATGTATCATAGCTATACTTGATAGGATCTTTTCTTTCCCTTGAGGATCTTCTGACCTCTGCACTTCTTGAAGTCTCAGCCGTATTTGATTTTGGATCAAATCTTGGCCCATCTTCAACTTTATCGTGCAATTTACTTTTATAATCAACATCATCAATATCTTCTTCATACACACTTACTTTTGCCTTCCCTTTTCTTTCTATTTCTTTTTCATCTGCATAATCATTTGTTGAACCTGTATACCATGTGCTTTGCTCATCAAATGTAACATCTTTGGTAACAAGAAATTGCTTTGTAGATGGACTCCACAATCTATAACCCATCTGTCTATCACCATACCCAATAAACACATACTTCTCTGCTTTGGGTTCTAGCTTATGTCTCAATTGTGAAGGAGCATAAGCATATGCTAAACATCCAAATACCTTTCAATGATCAAGAGTAGGTTTCTTACCCCACCATGCTTCATAAGGAGTTCTTTCCTCCAATACTTTACAAGGTAACCTATTCACAAGGTATGTTGCTGTGTTGATAGCTTCTACCCATAAGTAATTTGGACAATTCTTTTCCTTCATCATTGCTCTTGCAAACTCTACAAGAGTTCTATTTCTTCTTTTTGCAACTCCATTTTGTTGAGGGGAGTACTTGCAAGTTACTTCTCTTTCTATACCTTCATTCCACAAATAATCATCAAACTCTTTAGAAAAATACTCTCTCCCTCCATCTGATCTCAACCTCTTGAGCTTTTGTCCTGTAATCCTTTCTGCATAACCATGATAATGCTTGAATGTCTTGAAAACTTCTAATTTGTCCTTGATTACAGAAATGACCTAATCTTTTATGGCATAGGTCTAATTCAGACATCTTTTTACTTCCATAAGTAAATAGAGCATGTCCCACATTACCTTGGACTTTGAGAGTAAACAAACTTCCTTCCTTTTTACCTTCAATAATGTTTCTATATCCCTGATTTGGATCTTGCACATAGACACCATCATTTGTGAATCTGACTTCATATCCTTTCTAAAAAACTTGCCCTACACTTATAAGATTTTTAGGAATAGTAGGAACATAAAGTATCTTGCTTAAGAGTGTACTTCCATTCTTTGTCTTCACTGATCCAATACTTTCCACCTTATGCTTAGTATTGTCACCTGTTTGAATTGTATGTCCATTCACCTTTGCTTCCATATCAGTCATCAAGGATATATTGCCACTCAGATGATTGCCACATCCTGAGTCAATATAAAACACCCTTTGGTCTTCTCCTACTGCTTCATGAGTTGGATTTAAGATGAGAGTCATGTCATCCTTTTGATCTGATGCATATTATAATAATTATTGTTGTAGGACTGAGATTGAAAACTTCTTCCACCTCCTCTAGCATATGATGTCCTACCACCTCTTCCTCTGAAGTTGCCTCTTTGAGTTCTACCTCCTTTACCTCTTTGATTAAAACTATGATTATTATTTCCTCCATTTTGATTGTTATACCAACAATCATTTGCCAAATGATTGGTTCTGCCACAAATCCAACAAGCTTTAGTATTATCTTTGTTCTTACCTCCTCTTCGTTTACCTCTGAAGTTCATTTTTTCTTTTGTAAAGTTAGCTTGACTTGAAGATCCTTCATCATCAGTTGACTGCTTCCCTTTGCCATTCTTTTTCTTGTCCTTGGAGTACATAGATTGACTTGCACTCCTATCATTATCTCCCTTAATGTCCTGCTCAAAAGTTAGCATGTGTCCTAGCATTTGATTAAGATCAGGAGTAAAGTGATGAAGTGACAATTCTATGGACAATATGAAAGGCTTCCACTTCTCATCTCCTCTCAGGCCTGTAAGTATTTGCCTTACCAACTTATCCTCTTCAATTATACTACTCCCAAGCTATCTGCAATATCCTTCATCCTTGCCACACAATCAGAAATTGATTGTGAACTCTTCTTCTTAAAGGTTGTAAACTCTGCCCATAATGAAGACTTCCTTGACTTGGTTGTGTTTTGGAAATGCTCTTCCAAAGCATTCCACACATCTATTGCACTTTCCAATCCTCTGATGTGAGGTAAAAGATAATCATTTATAGCCATGTAAATGATGCTCCTAGCTTGAGCATCCTTTCTCATCCAGGTCTTCAAATCTGCAAGCTCTTCCCTAGTTGGAATACTAGGATCTGCAAACGCAGGCTTTTCTTCTTCTGCTGTAATGAATTCCATCAAATCTTTGCTCATGAGGTGTGCCTCCATCCTCATGGACCAAGCTGGATAGTTCTCCCTATCTAGCTTATCAATCTGCAAGCTTTCTCCCATCTTTTGATCTTCTATATCTGCAACTACTATGATTTATGATAATAAAGTGTACCTTTGATATAAAGCTTTGAGCTTTATTGATTCTTCAAACTCATGCTTTGTACTTCCGTAGATTATCTTCAAGAATTTGTCCTTGTCCACCTTCAACTAGAAAGAGCTTCAATATCTCCAACAGTCGAAACTTCCAATGCCTTTAACTTCACTTGTATTACACCTTCTACTCTGATACCACTGTTGGAGACCTCTTAATCTCCAAAGGCTTGATCTATACTGATCTAAGAACACCTTTATATCAGTTATAGACCAAACTTTACACAAATGTGACTTTGATTTTCCAAATCATTTATGAACAATTCTATGAGTGATAATTTTTCTTCTTCAAAAAGTCTGCTTCAAAGATTGACTTCATTACCTGCACATATCTTCAGATTTCTTCAATCTAACGATATACATACCTCCAAGCTGCCTTTGTGCAATCATATCATCCATTACTCCTTCAAAAGAATCATTAAAACTTCAACTTGATCCTTAAGATAAAAAGTATGTTAGAAACTGTCTTCCTGAATAAGCGACTTTGACATAGGTAGCTTGTAAGGTTGATTTCTCATAGCACAGATCCCGTTTTGCTAAATGCTTTTAACCATAGCTTCCTTACCTTCTAACTTAGATTTTGAATACTCATTTATCAAAAACGTTACACTGTGCACTGAGATCTAAGCAAAACATTGACACAAAAAAAATGTGCGACTTTGAGAGATCATCTGCAGACTTTACATATACATGTTCCTATTGATCATACTCACAACATGAAAGGAATTAGACCATGAAACTTTGAACATAGCTTCATTAGCTTCCAAATTAGATGTGTACAAAAGGATTTTTGATCCACGTGATTAGACTGAGAGAAATCAGAGAAAGACTTGACGCTAACTCGTGAAGATGACTCTCTACACATCTACCTTAATGACACTTGGCTTCTAATGACTCTCTCACGTATTTCTTTACATCATTGACTTATATACATATAGTTCTAGATGTATCCCATGTCTATTACATTACTCCTTATCCTCCTAAGGATTATCTCTACTCAGATTACAAGAATTTCCACCTGTAATGTACATATGTATACAAACTTCATTTCTGAGATCTCTTCACTTTCTCAAGTGTCTTCTTCCACTTCAATCTGATCATGAGTGTAAGGAATTGAACTCACAACCTCTTGGTTAGGCATGTGATGGGCTAACCACTTGCCCCAAAAGCCATGGTTGAGGATTACTTCCTAATCCTCTCTCTTAGGGTGTGGTTCAACCATCTCCTACCAGGATTATGTTACATTCTTCCCCCCTTGGTCGATCATTGTCCTCAATGATCTACTCTTGTATCCCTCTAGCCTCGGTGATCAGTCCCTTGAACTCCCTAGGTGCCCTTGAATTGATGTTCCTCAACCTCGCACAGTTTCTTGAACCTTGTTCGCAACCTTGGTCTCTTGAACCCTTGCTCTCAACCTTGGTGTCTTGAACCTTCTTGTTCGCAACCTTGGTGTCTCGAGCCCTTGTTCTCAACCTCAGTCTTGAACCTTGTTCTCACCCATGCTTGGTATCTTGAACACTTAATCAAGTGCCACCCAAGGATTTCCAAGGAATTCACACTTCCAAGCTAGCTCATTGGAAAGTTCGTTCCGATAGCTTTCCAACGGTATACTACACGCCTCAATCCGACCTACGGATTGAGAGATACACCCCAATCATTGTAAGGTCCATCCTTGAAACCGACGCGCGCACCTTCCACAATTCCTACCCTTTCACATAGAGGATGCCCAAGCGCCTTTTTTAGAGGCCATTGGATCATTCCACCTTGCCCAAGCCTACTTCCTATGCTCTGATACCAATGTAAGGAATTGAACTCACAACCTCTTGGTTAGGAATGTGATGGGCTAACCACTTGCCCCAAAAGCCATGTTTGAGGATTACTTCCTAATCCTCTCTCTTAGGGTGTGGTTCAACCATCTCCTACCAGGATTATGTTACAATGAGCTTGCTTCAAACTCTTTGTAATCACCAATTTGTGATTGGTTTGTTCCAACAGGTGTTATGTACAAACTCGTGACCATTACAAAAGTATAAGCATGTTTAATGTATTTACAAAACCAACAGAGCGAGACAAACACAACTTATTGGTGAGTTGACAAGAGTAAAAAAGAAGCCACGACAATCAATTAATGACTAGGTTCTTGAGGTAAAATCTCTTATTGAAGCATTAGCCTCTATTGATGCATCTCCTAGTGAGGATATAAAGTTTAATAGCATGTTAAATGGCTTGAGAGAAGATGAAAGATGGAAGTCTTTCATTACATCTATCATGACTCGAGAGAATCTACCATCCTTTGAAGATTTACAAACGCTCATGATGACTGAAGAAATCAACATAGAAGGTGGCAACTCTTATCATTCACAAAGAGGTAGTCAAGGACAAGCTCTTTATACTTCATCACATAGATCAAGATGTAGAGGAAATTGGAGAGGAGGAGGAAGATTCAACAACAATGCAAGAGGAAGAGGATGTTAGAATTTTAGCAATCTCAAGTGTGGGAACTCATGCTAAGTTGAAGTTCCACATCACTCACACTTTTTGGTAGAATATACAACCACTTTTCCACGAGTTTTCTCAGCCCTTTACTCACCTAATTGATGGAGAAAAGTCGGGATCATTTGGAGGGCATTTTTGAATTCAAATTTACAACCACCTTTTTGAGCATTATATAAGCAAAGACATGGAGCAAAGTCGTGGCTATCATCCTCTACCATTTGAGCACTTGTAGGCTCTCATTAGGAGTGTTTACTCCAGGTCTAAGCTAGCCCCTAGCTAAGCAAACCCCTTGCTTGCTGAAGTTTTTTCTCATAGGAAGTGATCTTTGATCACCCATATCTCTTTGTGTAGTAGTCCGATTCATTTGCAAGATAGCTCATTTTGTTTCTATGATTGTAAGCTTTCTTTTGGATGTAATCTTAGTATCAAGGGTTCATTAATCTTGAGTATATTGAGCTTGAAAGATCTCTGGTCTGATCTCTACATATTCCCAAATATATGTGTGTTGGGAGGTACACATAGGTGCAAGCACCAGTTTGGGCAGATTTTGGTATGTCTTGTGCAAGGAGTTTGGCATAGCTCACATTCTCCAAATTGAGTGATCTATGGCTTGTTGAAAATATTATAGAGTCTATTTCTATTGTGCAAAATTTCATAGGTTCTGTCTTCAGTTCTAGAGAGCAATTCAATTTTTGGTGGACTGTGATAGTGAACTGTTTGGTCCTAGGAAGGGCCTATCATTCTTCTGCTACAACTAGGAGTGGATATATTCTATCAGTGGTATCAGAGCTCATCATTGAGCATTGAAGAAATCAAGACGAGGCCTTGAAGTTGCTTGAGAGCCAAGGATTGAAGCAAAGACCAGTAAGATTTGAAGAAGGATTTGAAGCAAGGGGGAGCTTCTATCATCATCGAAAGTTCACGACAAGTGGAGACTCTTGTGGGAAGGTAACATATCATTCTTTCTCACATCTATAACAATCCAAGGAGGGATTAGGATCCACATATAGTCTCATACACAATGGGAGACTATAATTGAGAAGCTTGAAAAAAGCAATTACAAACCTTGGAATTTAGAATCTCTAACTTCCTCATGGGAAAGGGTCTTTGGGGGTTGGTTAGTGGTACTGAGGTGAAGCCATACATAGATCCACATACACCTACTGAGAATAAAAGGAGAGCCATTAGAGAATGGGAAGAAAGGGATAGGAGAGTGATCTTCATTCTTTCTCAACACATAAGTAACTCCATGATAGGTCATATCCAAGATCTGGATACATCTAAGAAGATTTGGGAATGTTTAAAAAGGTTGTACTCTACCTCTACAAAGGCTAGAAAAATTCAGCTCAAGAATGAGCTCAACAACCCTAGGAAGTCATCAAATCAGAGCATTAATGACTTCATACTCAAAGTAAAAGAAATCTCGGATGCACTTGGTTCAATAGGATGTGTTGTAGATGATGATGACCTAGTTGCCCACACACTTAATGGGCTTAGAGAAGATGATAAATGGAAGGCATTCACAACCTCTGTGTATGTAAGGGATTCATTACCAGATTTTGAGCAACTTACTTCTCTTATGGTGACTGAGGAGCTCAACCATGGAGGCAACAAGTCAAAGGGCAGCCAAGACCAACTCTTCTATGTAGGCAAAGGAGGAAGAGGCAAAGGCAATAGAGGTGCTTCAAGAGGAAGAGGTAGAAGCAACTACCAACAGGGCAGCCAAAGCTATCAAGGGAGTCAATCAAGCCAAGATGAAGGTCAATCATCAAGAGGAAGAGGAAGAGGAAGAGGTAGAGGAGGAAGATATGGAGGTCAAGGATACTCCAACTCAAATGGATGCTTCAATTGTGGGAAGCAAGCACACTATGCCAAGGATTGTTGGCAAAAGCAAGGTGGGAACAATTACAAAGGGCAAGGTAATTATGCTAACTCTTCAACAAATTTAGAAAATGAGCATTTGTTAGCTATGAAGCATAAAAGTGAAGGTCAACCACATGATGAGGTGTGGTATATAGATAGTGGTTGTAGTAACCACATGTCAGGTAAAGAGGAGTACTTTAGCAATCTTCAAGCACCCAAGCAAAGAGGATTTGTGGAGACAGGAGACAACACAGAGCATGAGATACAACAAATGGGAGATGTGAAGCTTGAAGGCAACCACAAAGCAAAAGGATTATCTGAGGTATTGCATGTTCCTACTATTGCAAAGAACTTAATCTCTGTTGGACAGATGGTTGAGAAGGGATACCAAGTCTAGTTCAACCACAAAGGATGCTTTATTGAAGACCCAAGGAATGGCTATGAGCTGATAGCCAAAGGAAAGAAGGAAGGAAGAATGTTCACTCTTGACATTGGGAAAGAACAAAGCAACAAGGCAATGTTCATCACCTATGGCGACAAGAAGATTGGAGATTTGGATTTGTGGCATAAAAGGTGTGGGCACATCAACATTCAAAGGTTGAAAGACATGGAGAAGAGGCAATTGGTAAGATGTTTACCACATTTTTCATCACAAATGTTGCATGAGATGTGTGAAGCTTGTCAACTAGGCAAGTCTACTAGGCAGCCCTTCAAGAAGAGTGGATATGTAGCACATGGTGTGTTGGACCTTGTGCACACAGATGTGTGGGGACCAACCAAAGAGCCCTCTCTTGTAGGTAATAGGTACTTTGTAACCTTCATAGATGACTACTCAAGAAAAGTATGGTTGTATTGTATAAAGCAAAAATCAGATGTGTTTGATGTATTCAAAAGATTCAAGGCACAAGTTGAAAAGGAGACAGGTTGCTACATCAAAACCCTAAGCTTCGATGGAGGGGGAGAATACTTCTCCCATGCTTTTTGTAATTTCTTGCAGGACCAAGGTATAAAGAGGCAAATCACTTGCAGGTATACTCCCCAACAAAATGGTGTGGCAGAGAGAAAGAATAGGTATATTGCTGAAATTGCTAGGAGTATGTTAAATGAAATGAATGTGTCTTTAACATATTGGGCAGATGCTGTATCTACTGCTGTGTTATGAAGCTAGGTTTCAAGATAGCTTGGAAATCAGTGGTCCAAGCATACAAAGGAGTTCAAGCATGGATTCAGCCCATCAATCAGTGAATAAAGGAAAGGCAAGATTGGTAGAGCTTGATGAAGATGGACATGAAGTTGAAGACTTTGAAGAACTTATGTTAGAAGGGGGAGCTACATCAAAAGTAGAAATCAAGGCACCAAGGCAAAGAAGGTTCATTCCACCAAAAGGAGAAGAAAGGAGGTCAACAAGGGTAAAACATCCAATCTCAAGGCTTGTTTATGATAGTTATATTGCTAGGCATTATGCTTTCATGACTAAGGTTATCAAAGATCATGAACCTTCTACCTATGAAGAGGCCAAAGACACAAAGGAGTGGCAAGAAGCTATGGAAGAAGAGTACAAAGCCCTTGAAGACAACAACACATGGAGTCTTGTTCCAAGACAAGAAGGGATGAAGGTAATTGGCAACAAATGGGTCTATAAAGTGAAAAGAAATTCTGATGGTTCAATTGCTAGGTTCAAAGCAAGGCTTGTGGCAAAAGGATTTGCTCAATCCTATCAGATTGACTATGAAGAAACATTCAGCCCGGTTGCAAAGATGACAACAATTAGGGCAATCATTAGGGTTGCTACATCTAGGAGGTGGACAATCTATCAATTGGATGTAAAGAATGCTTTTCTTAATGGTGATTTGCAGGAGACAATCTACATGACTCAACCATTAGGGTTTGAGAACCCTAAATATTCAGATTTTGTTTGTAAACTTAGAAAAGCATTGTATGGTTTAAAGCAAGCTCCTAGGGCATGGAATCAAAGGCTTCTGGAGTATTTGTGCAGGTGTGGATACGAGCCAAGTGATGGAGATCCTTCCTTATACCTCAAGAAGGAGGGAGGACTAGTTGTCTATGTATGCATATATGTGGATGACTTGATTATAACAGGAAGTGATAATGCAAGTATCACATGGATCAAGGCCAAGCTTGGAAATGAATTCAAGATTTCAGATCTTGGAGTTCTTAAATACTTTCTTGGGATTGAAGTTATTTATGTAGAAAATGGTATTTACCTTGCTCAAAGGAAATACTTGCTAGATGTACTTTATAAGTATGGTATGAGTGGATGTAAGCCACTCACACAACCTGTGGATCCAACCACTAAGCTATGTGCAAGTGAAGGACAACCTCTTGAAGATATTTCAGCATATAGAAGCATAATTGGAAGCCTTAATTATGCTACTGTCACAAGACCTGACTTGTCTTATGTTGTAGGAGTTCTCTCTCAATTTCTAAATTCACCAACTGATGTTCATATGAATGTAGCCAAGAGAGTGCTTAGGTACATCAAGCACACTATCAACCGAGGGTTGTACTACCCTTATGGAGATAGATTACAACCTCAAGGCTTTAGTGATGCTGATTGGGCTGGTTCAAAGGAGGATCGAAGGAGCACATCTGGCTATGTCTTCATGCTAGGTCAAAGAGTCATTTCATGGATGTCCAAGAAGCAACCTACAGTTGCATTATCATCTACTGAGGCTGAGTATAGAGCTTTAGCACTTGCTACATGTGAGATCATGTGGCTCAAGAAGCCCTTCAAAGACTTGGATGTGGAGGTCAAAGAGTTCACTCTATTTGGAGATAATATGTCAAGCATTCATCTAGCAAGCAACCCTATGTTCCATGCAAGAAGCAAGCACATAGAGATCCATTATCACTTCATCAGAGAAAAGGTACTAGCAAAAGAAGTGGACATCAAGTACATCAACACCAAAGATCAACTAGTAGATATCATGACCAAGTTTATGGATGCAAGCAAGTTGGAGAAGTTCAAAATCAACCTCAACTTGAAGGAGATCAATAAAGACTAACACTTGAGCTTGAAGGGGCTGTTAGAATTTTAGCAATCTCAAGTGTGGGAACTCATGCTAAGTTGAAAAGCCATATCACTCACACTTTTTGGTAGAATATACAACCACTTTTCCACGAGTTTTCTCAGCCCTTTACTCACCTAATTGATGGAGAAAAGTCGGGATCATTTGGAGGGCATTTTTGAATTCAAATTTACAACCACCTTTTTGAGCATTATAAAAGCAAAGAAATGGAGCAAAGTCGTGGCTATACCCCTCTACCATTTGAACACTCGTAGGCTCTCATTAGGAGTGTTTACTCCAGGTCTAAGCTAGCCCCTAGCTAAGCAAACCCCTTGCTTACTGAAGTTTTTTCTCATAGGAAGTGATCTTTGATTACCCATATCTCTTTGTGTAGTAGTCTGATTCATTTGCAAGATAGCTCATTTTGTTTCTATGATTGTAAGCTTTCTTTTGGATGTAATCTTAGTATCAAGTGTTCATTAATCTTGAGTATATTGAGCTTGAAAGTTCTCTGGTCTGATCTCTACATATTCCCAAATATATGTGTGTTGGGAGGTACACATAGATGCAAGCACCGGTTTGGGCAGATTTTGGTCTGTCTTGTGCAAGGAGGTGGCATAGATCACATTATCCAAATTGAGTGATCTATGGCTTGTTGGAAATCTTAGAGAGTCTATTTCTACTGTGCAAAATGTCATAGGTTCAGTCTTCAGGTCCAGAGAGCAATTCAATTTTTGGTGGACTGTGGTAGTGAACTGTTTGGTCCTAGGAAGGGCCTATCATTCTTCTACTACAACTAGGAGTGGATATATTCCATCAGAGGAAGCTTCAATGCCACTAGAGGAGGAAGAAAAACATAACGAAGTCAACAAACTCAATCAAACCAGCAAGGTAACTTTACCTGCCATTATTGTGGTAAAGTTGGTCATTATGCCAGGGATTGCTTCTCCAATCCAAATAGAAGAGGTGGTTTTAGAGGACGACAAAGAGGAAGAGGCCAAGATCACATGCATCACAACAACAACATATTACAAGAGGAGGCTCAAACACAGAAGGAAAATGTTCTTATGGCTATGCATATAGAGACACATAAGAGAAAGGTAAACAACAAAACTTGGTATGTAGATAGTGGTTGCTCAAACCACATGAGTCACAACATGAATATGTTTGTGAACTTACACAAACCTGATTCAAGAGTCATAGTTGCTACAGGAGATAGTACTGAGCATGAAGTAGTTTACATTGGTGATTGTCCACTTAATGAACATGTTACTGATAGAGATGTTTTGTCTGTTCCTACTATTACAAGAAATTTGATTTCAGTTGGACAGATGCAGGGCAATGGAGTTAAGGTCGATTTTGACAATAATAAGGGGCAGGCTTATCAGAAGAAGGATGGGAATTTTGTTATAAAAGGAGAAAAGATAAACATATTATATACTTATGAAGTTGAAGTTCTAGATTATGCAGGTTATACAATGGTTAATGGGACTCAAGTAAGTCAATTGGATTTATGGCATAAAAGATTAGGACACATTAGTGTTGGCAGGTTAAAAGATATTGCAAAGAAATCATTGGTTGAAGGTTTACCACAACTACCTAAGCAAGATTTGGATTTTGTTTGTGAGGCATGTCAGTTTGGAAAACAGATACGAAGTCCTTTTTCAAAAGTAGGATTGCAAAGTAGAGGTATTTTGGACTTGATTCATATTGATGTATGGGGTCCATCTCAAGAAGAGTCCATGGCAGGTAGCAAGTACTTTGGAACATTTATTGATGACTTCTCAAAGTTTACATTCATTTATTCTATGAAATACAAATCTGAAGTGTTTGACATGTTCAAGAAGTTTAAATCATTGGTTGAAAAGCAAACAGGTCAAAGCATAAGAAGGTTGAGATCAGATGGAGGAGGTGAATATTTTTCTAATCAGTTTCTTGCATTTTTGGAGGAAGAAGGAATTAACAAGGAGACTACAAACAGATACACACCTCAACAAAATGGTGTGGCCGAAATAAGAAACAGGTCTATCTTGGAGATGGGTAGGTGCATGTTAAATGAAAATGACTTACCACTTACTTTTTGGGTTGAAGCATGCAATATGGCAGTTTATGTGATGAACAAGTTACCACCTACTCAAAGTCATGTACAGAAAGCACCTTATGAATTTTTTTATGGATCAAAACCAGATATTGCTAATTGTAGAATTTTTGGAAGCACATGTTTTGTTCATGTTCCACAACAGTTAAGGTCAAAGTTGGATCCAAGGTCATAAAAAATGGTTTTCATTGGTATGGCAGAAGGGCAACCAGGATATAGATGTGTGAACCCAGATACGGGAGAGGTAATTGTTTCGAGAGATGTTATTTTTCATGAAGATAAATCTTGGTATAAACATGAAGTGCAGGTAGATGAAGAAGAAACTACAAGAAGTCACGAAGAAGAGCCAAGTTCTCCAAGTTCACTAGAGAGTCAAATTACACATGAAGAGGTAACTCCCCCCAATCAGAAGTTGATGAAAATTCTCGATTTGATTTCAAAGGAAATTGAGTCACAAGAAGAAGAAAGTGAAGGTCCTACATCAAGAAGAACTCAAACTCGAAGGCAAGAAAAGCATGGTAGGACAAGAAGCCAATCAAGGTATCCAGTAAGAGAAAGAAGGCAACCGCAAAGATTTTCTCATGAAGCTTATATTGCAAAAGTTCTTAAGGAGCAGGAACCAACAACTTTTAAAGAAGAGTCAAAGGTAAAGAAATGGGTTAAAGCAATGGATGAAGAAATGACAGCTTTGTATGAGAACAATACATGGAGTTTAGTTCCAAGGCAACCTAACATGAAGGTAATTGGTAACAAATGGGTGTATAGGATAAAGAGAAATAGTGATGGTTCAGTAAGTAGATATAAAGCAAGGCTTGTTTGTAAAGGTTATGCACAGAGTTATGGCATCGATTATGAGGAGACATTTTCTCCTGTTGCAAAGATATCAACAATAAGGACATTAATAAGTGTTGCTGCAAACAAGGTATGGAATCTTTATCAATTAGATATAAAAAATGCATTTCTCAATGGTGATTTAAAAGAAGATGTGTACATGGAGCAACCAAAAGGTTATGAAGATCCCAAGAAGCCTACGCATGTATGTAAACTCTTGAAAGCATTCTATGGTCTTAAGCAAGCTCCAAGGGCTTGGAATTTTAGATTGGTAAAGTTTCTTGAAAAGTAAGGATACATGTGTTCAAATGCAGATACTTCTTTGTATGTTAAGGTTAAAGGATCATTGATTGTTTATATCTCAATTTATGTGGATGACTTGATAATAATAGAAAACAATGAAGGTGAGATAGCCAGGATCAAAGTAGAGCTTGGATCTGAATTTAAAATTTTAGATTTAGGAGAACTGACGTACATTCTTGGAATCGAAGTTATGAAGAAGGAAGATGGCGTATATCTTCTACAAAGGAAGTATATTTCAGATTTGTTAAAGAAATATGGCATGGAGCATTGCAAGAGTATCAGTAATCCGATGGAACCCAATGTGAAGTACAGTGCTGAAGATGGTGAACCTTTAGAAGATCCACTTATCTACAGGTCTTTGATTGGTTCTCTTATATATGCAACTTTAACAAGGCCGGATATTAGATTTTGTGTAAGTATAGTGTCTCAATTCATGAACAAACCCACAGATGTTCATATGCAAGCAGCAAAAAGGGTCTTGAGATATTTAAAGGGTACATTAAATGAAGGTCTGGGCTATAAATATCATGAAGGTTTGGATTTGAAAGCATACAGTGATGCAGATTGGGCTGGAAATAAGGATGATAGAAGGAGTACGGGTGGATATCTGATATTTGCAGGTAATAATTTGGTTTCATGGAATTCTAGAAAACAGCCTAGAGTAGCACTTTCAAGCACAGAAGCAGAATATAGAAGTCTTACAAATGCAACATGTGAGATTATCCAATGTACCATGCAAGAACAAAACACATTGAAGTGCACTATCACTATATCCAAGAGAAGGTGGTGAATGAAGATATTGATATTCAACATGTTGGAACTAAAGATCAATTAGCAGACATACTCACAAAAGTAGTGGATGCTTAGAAGCTTAAGTGAATCAAAGTACTACTTGGAGTCAAAGCTTTGGATTTAGAGCTTGAGGGGGGCAATGTTACATAAAAACAAGCTCTAAAGTAGTCTTGTGGATTTTATTAATTATTAAAAATGATATATGGAAGCTTGTGGATCTTATTAGTTATGAAAAATAACATGTCGAGGCGTTCACATCTCAAAATTTAGAGCAAAAGTAGATAAAGGTAGATAAAAGTAAAAAGGAAAGGAGAGGTGTCTATTTTTAGACAAGGAAGGCACTTCTCTTGATAGCCTCTCAATAAAAAGAGTGGTTCTCTTAGTGTAGGTGTCTGAATCGAGTGATTCTTATTACGTTGCGAAGCTTAAAACTTGTACTATATAAATATAGCAATTTTTGTAGAATTTTCAATGAGAAAATGCCATGCAAGTAGGCGTTTTTGTAGATCTTCTTTTTTGTGTTTATCGGGTGCCTCATTAGAGACATACCTCTCTTCAAACTTTCATATCTCAGTGGTTATGAGGTCTTTTTGAGTGATTTCACTTGGAAGAGTTTCCTGAGCTCTCATACTTTCTTTCCATATCAAAATGTTCCATATATCGTTAAGTTTTCTTGCTATTGTACATCCATTTTCAATTCATATAGTTAGTCATACCTTGTTGTTGCAGACCTTCTCATGCCTTGACTTCAAGCTCCTTGTTTGGGAGCTATACTCCACCGTTTTTGACGTTTTTTGTGTCTAATACACGCTACTCAGAGCGTACTTTCAGGATATATGATTAGTTTTGCCAAATTCTGCTCAAAGCGTTTCTGGTGGTTATTTTGCTATAGTGATCTATTTCTGTTTTCTTGAAAGTTTGGAGGAAAGTTTGCTTTTGAAGCTTGGAAATATTTGGTTGGTGTTTTGAAGATCTTGGGTGGTCTCATCATGTTTTGTTGTGTACTTTGATGTTTACAAGTTTAAAAACACAACAATTTTGACCTGCAACATTAGGCAATCCAAGAACTAAACCATTGTTAACCATATCTTTAATACCTCTTTCATTGAAATGTCCAATCCTTTTGTGCCAAAGATCTAACTTAGAGATCTTATGTCCTTCATAAGTGAACAAGGCATGACAAACATTACCTTGAATCTTCAATGTGAAGATTCTTCCTTCTTTCTTCCCTGAAACAATTTGTTTATACCCACTGCTAGGGTCTTCCACAAAAACTCCATCTTTAGTGAACCTTACTTCATAACCTTTTTCATTAATTTGCCCTACACTTATCAAATTCTTTGGAATTGTAGGAACATAGAAAACCTTACTCAGAAGAGTACTTCCATCCTTGGGCTTCATTGATCCAATTGAATTCACGTCATGCTTTGTATTATCACCTGTTTGAAATACATGATAAGTTACCTTATTTTCCAAATCAGTCATCAAGGCTATATTACCACTCAGGTGATTGCTACACCCTGAGTCAATGTAGAAAACTCTTTGGTCTTCACTTTGTCTTTCACAAGTTGCATTCATAATTAAAGTTGAATCCTCCTTCTGATCTGAAGCATAATTGTAGTAGGTATTGTTGTAAGATTGACTTTGAAATCCTCTACCTGCATTTCTTCAAAAGTAACCTCTACTACGTCTACCTCTGAAACTACCGATTTGGCCTCTTGAATTAAATTTCTGATTATATCCTCCATTATTCTGATTATTATACCAACAATCATGAGCTAAATATTTGTCTTACCACAAATCTAGCAAGCTTTGGCTCCATCTTTATTGCTTCTACCTCTTTCTCTACCATTACCACCTCCTCTTCCTCTTAGGAAGTTGGCTTGGCTAGTTGTACCTTCTTCTTCATTTAGTTGTTCTTCTCCTTTGATATTCTTCTTCTTATCTTCTGAATACATTGCTTGACCTGCACCCTTATCACCATCATCTTTGACATTCTGCTCAAAAGTTAACATGTGTCCTAGCAATTGATTTAAATCAAGAGTGAAATGATCTAGTGACAACTTAGTAGACAAAATAAATGGCTTCCATTTCTCATCTCTTCTCAAACCTGTGAGAATTTTCCTTACCAATTTATCCTCCTCAATATCTTCATCAACTGCTCCTAATGCATCTACAATGTCCTTCATCCTTGTTACATAATAAAAAATGGATTGAGAAGCTTTCTTTCTAAATGTAGTGAAGTCTGCCCACAAAGATGCCTTCCTTGACTTTGTAGTATTTTGGAAATGCTCCTCCAAAGAATTTCATATGTCACTTGCACTTCCAAGTCCTCTAATATGAGGTAGCAAGTAGTCATCAACTCCCATGTAGATAATGCTTCTTATTTAAGCATCTCTCTTCATCTAAATCTTCAAATCAGAAAGTTCATCCACTACAAGAAATAGGGGGCCATAACAACGCCCCCGAATTGAAAAAAAAAACAAACACTGTCGCTTATGCGACACTAGTGTTGCATAAGCGACGATGCTGTTTTTGGTTTTTTTTTTCGAGCCTTCGTTGCATAAGTGATGCCTGCATCGCTTATGCGATGCTAAAATTAATGTGTCGCAAATACTGTCGCTAACTAATGACGTTATTTGCGACGTTGGCAAACTGCACAGCATCGCATATGTGACGCTCTGGAATGTAAAAAAATATTTCGATTTCTCCTGGCACATCTGTGTTAGGATTTGGATGCGAGAGCAAGAAGAGAGATAGAGAGAGAGAGAGGTACATCTCGTTGAAGCAAGGTATGCGCACACACACACACACTTACATACACATACATATGCATACACACGCACATATACACACATAGACACACACACACATACACATAGACACACACACATACACACAAATACACACACATATACACACATACACACATACACACATACACACATAATGTTGCATACACACATGCACACATAATGCATACACATCACACACATATACACATACATATACACACACATACACACATACACACACATACACACACACACATACACACACACATACACACATACACACACACATAGAGAGACATGCACACACATACACATACATGCGTACATATGCATACATAATGCATATATATATGCATACATACATACATACTTACATGCATACACACACATATGCATACATACACATACATAATGCATATGCATACATAATGCACATGCATACATACACATACATAATGCATACACACACATATGCATACATAATGCATACACACACATACACACATATGCATACATACATGCATACACATAGACACATACACACACATAAACACATACTCACTCATAGACACACACACATACACGTAGACGCACACACACATACACACATATATACACACACACATAGACACATACACACATAATGATGCATTCACACACATACACATGCATACACACATACACACACATATACACACACATATACACACACATACACACACATATATGCATACACACACACATAGAGAGACATACACACACATACACATACATGCATACATATGCATACATAATGCATATGCATATGCATACATACATACTTACATGCATACACACACATACATAATGCATACACACACATATGCATACATAATGCATACACACACATACACACACCTATGCATACATACATGCATACACATACACACATAGACACATACACACACATAGACACATACACACACATACACACTCATAGACGCGTAGCGACACATACACATAGACACACACACATACACACACACATATACACAAACACATACACACATAGACACATACACACATAATGATGCATACACACACATACACATGCATACACATACATATGCATACACATACATATGCATACATACATATACACCATACACACATAGACACATAAACACACATAGACACATATAAACACATAAACACATACACACTCATAGATACACACACATACACATAGACACACACACATACATACACACACATATACACACACACATACACACATACACAAATAATGATGCATACACATGCATACACACATACAGACACATATACACACACATACACACACATATATGCATACACACACATAGAGAGACATACACACATATACACATACATGCATACATAATGCATATGCATATGCATACATACATACTTACATGCATAGATAATGCACATGCATAGATACATACACACACATAGACACATACACACACATAAACACATACACACTCATAGATACACACACATACACATAGACACACACACACACATACACACACACATACACACATAGACACATACACACATAATGATGCATACACACAGATACACATGCATACACACATACAGACACATATACACACACATACACACATACACACACATATATACATACACACACATAGAGAGATATACACACACATACACATACATGCATACATATGCATACATAATGCATATGCATATGCATACATACATACTTATATGCATACATAATGCACATGCTTACATACACATACATAATGCATACACACACATATGCATACATAATGCATACACACACATACACACATATGCATACATACATGCATACACATACACACATAGACACATACACACACATAGAAACATACACACACATAAACACATACACACTCATAGACGCATAGCAACACATACACATAGACACATACACATACACACACACAAACATACACACATAGACACATACACACATAATGATGCATACACACATATACACATGCATACACACACATATGCATACGTACATGCATACACATACACACATTGACATATACACACACATAGATACATACATACACATAAACACATACACACTCATAGACACAGACACATACACATAGACACACACACACACACATATACAGACACACATATACACACACACATACAAACATGGACACATACACACATAATGATGCATACACACACATACACATGCATACACACATACAAACACATATACACACACATACACACACATATATGCATACACACACATAGAGAGAGACATACTCACACATACACATACATGCATACATATACATACATAATGCATATGCATATGCATACATACATACATACATACATGCATACATACACACACATAATGCATACACACATATATGCATACATAATGCATACACACACATACACACCAACATATGCATACATACATGCATACACATACACACATAGACACACACACACATAGACACATACACACACATAAACACATACACACTCATAGATGCACACACATACACATAGACACACACACATACACATACACATATACATACACACATACACACATACACACATACACACATAATGATGCATACACACACACATACACATGCATACACACATACACACACACATACACGCACATACATACACACACATGCATACATACACATACTTAATGCATAAACACATACATATGTACACGTATATATATATTGATTTCTAACCGTTTTGTTGTATATGTTAGGTATTATGGAT
Source organism: Ceratopteris richardii (assembly GCA_020310875.1). Classification (NCBI taxonomy): domain Eukaryota; kingdom Viridiplantae; phylum Streptophyta; class Polypodiopsida; order Polypodiales; family Pteridaceae; genus Ceratopteris; species Ceratopteris richardii. The sequence continues at coordinate 77,116,174 of CM035407.1, read as the reverse complement.
CCTAGTAGAGAGAGAAAGGCGAAACTCACTCTCATAAAAAGTCTTATGAGAGCCAGAGTTCCATCTGATACTCTAGGGGCCATCATGCACGATTACTCAGAGATGTCTGATGAGGAGCTCGACTGTACGATCCGGATGCTTACCCAGCGATCAGAGGAGGGTCAAGCAACAGATTGGATACAAGAGGAGCTGGAACATTATGAAGAATTACATGATCAAATGATGGCTGCAAAACTGAAGAAGTATTTGTCAAGAAAGAAGTGGAATTATTGGCCTATTTTAAGGAATTACAAGGTCCTCCAAAGATAAGAACTACAGTAGTGGTAAAAAAGAAGGTCCATAAAAAACTTGTCCAGAAAAAGAAGTTAACCAAAAAGAATAAGGGTAAGGCAGTTGAACATGTACAGATGCAAGAGTCAGTAAAATTATCATCAGAAGAAAAGAATCAGAAGAAATCAATTGGAATAGAAGAGCACAAATTGGACAAACAAGGGGTAGCTAGTTCTTCACAATTTTCATCAGATTCAGAAAGTGATATAGAGAATTTCCTTCTCAAGAGTTTAAACCTCTCAGTACCCAGCACACTAGTAACAATAGTACAGGCCTCTGTAAAAAACGAAACACCAGAGGAATCGAGCAAAAAGTCAAAAGGGATACAAGTCTGTGAGGAATCAACAAAACAACTTAGTCTTGGGGAGGAAAAAAGGAAATAAAAAGGTAAAGAAGTAATGATGGAAGAAGGGGTTGAAGTAAGGAAAGAACTCAGCAGTGGACTGATGGACACAGGATTTCCAGCTATATGGACAAAACCCGCACAACAACCTCAGTATCAACTATATGAGGAAAAACAAGGATTGGAAAGCAAAACACAATTATATAGTTAGGTGCAGAGTCAAGAGGATGGAAGCAAAAAGAAAGAAAAGGTTGCAATATCAGAAAGATCAGAAAGAACAGATTCTAAGGAACATACAGAAGGGAAAAATCAGAGAATAGAGGAGGTACTTTTTGATCTAGATCATAATGAAGAGTCCACACATACAAGTGATCAGGGAAAGGAAGAAGAGTTAGACTTTATGGATATAGATGAGCAGGAGGTGGAACAAAAGGAGCAGCAATGGAATGATCAAATAAAGAATTCAGTGGAGAGTGACTCAACCTCAATTCAAGGAAACAAAGTCCAGGAAAAGGAAAGACAAGTTATTCAAGAAAAACAACAAGAAATTGAGGAAAAAAGGCAAAAGAGATAGAGGAAGAAAAATATTATGCAAAAGTAGAGAATCAGATAACAGAATATGAGAAAGAGGATGAAGAACAAGTAGAATATAAGGAGGAAAAGCAATTAGAAGTAAAGCAAATGGAATTGGAAACAGGGCTTGAAAGGATACCTAAGGACATCAGATTTGCCTATAAGATCATCATGAGTAATATAGAGCAATTCAGACCCTCCAGTAGAAATATGATTATATCAGGGATGGTGGCTGAATCAAAATTCGTAAAAGACAGCGGAAATATTACTGAGCAAAAGAAAGAAAAGAGCAGTTAGAGGAACAGATGAGAGTTGTTCAAGGAAAAAATGAAGACCTGATCAAAAGATTAATTTTCCTAGAAGAACAAGACGTTCAAAGTGAGAACAAAATTAAATTTCTTGAAAACAAATGTACCAAACAATTGGAGCATAGCAATAAATTAGAAATGGAATTGAAGAAGATGGAAGGGAGATTTAAAACCCTTCAGAGCTCATATTAGATAATGGTCAAAGCTAATGAAGACATAAACAGATTGTTGATGGAGGAAGGTCAAATGAAAGAAGAGAGTCAGATTGTACAAATAACCCAGGATGAGAGGGAGGAGTTGAATAAGGAAATTCTAAGGTTACAAGCAAAATTGAAGGAAGTCAAGGAAATGGAGAAACAAGCTAGTGTGCATGCTGCTAGTGCAATGAGAGGATACAACAATTTACATTTGGATATAGCAAAAGAAAGGAGTGAATGGAAATCAGAAAGAGAACTCTTGGTAGCCCAGAATCAAGGATTAATGTTGATGATGGGACAGTTACAGAAAAACTTAGAATGCTCACAAAAACAAGTTGAAGAATAGGTAGTGACCACACAAGCAGAGGAACATGAAGGAGGAGAAGATAACAGATTTCAAAATTTTGGTGAATAAGAAGACAAAGCTTTTGAAGAATATTCAGATGAATTTGTTCAAAGGCTTCTAACAAACAGGGAATCAAGAATGGAATTCGTAAGGAAAATGCATAATGAGTATGAGGAGCAGATTGTAAAATTTGCTCTCAATAAAGGAGTAAATCCAGATCAACATCATTGGGCAGCTGATGGTTTAGGAATACCATTCTGTATGATTCTGGAAAGTGTCAGGAATTATCAGAATGCAAGGGTAGGACTACCACCAAACAAATATTTGGAATATGAAGAAGATATTAATGTCACTAAGGAGTTGTTTGAAAAAGCTAACCCTAAGTGGAGGAACACATGGTTGGATGCCAACAAGGAATGCAGGAAGATCTGGAAAGAGGCACCTTTGCAGTTAAAGATAAATCCAGCCTATTGTGTAGTAGCAAGAAGAAGAGAATGGTCAGTGTTCTGGGAAAGAAGAAATGCAGGACAACTTCCAGCAAAATTGTTGAATTTTCCAAAAATAGCAGGACCAAAAGCAGGAACTTGGCTAACCAAGAAATATATGATCAATACAGCAGAATCTGTTATATCCACATCCAAAGATGTTTTGATCCAGCTTGCATTTTATTAGTAAGAGTGATGCAACTTGTGGTGGCATGCATAGAAACCTTCACAGATACAAAAGTAAGAACTCTTAATTACATTGATTCAACTCAGCTACAGATGCTTTACTCTTTGATTTAAGTGAAACCCCAGATGGAATTTGTTTAATGGCATATTACAACAGAATAGTATTTTTGGGAAGCCATTATCTTCAAATCTTTGAAGATGCTTTTGACTATGGGTTTTTTTAAAGGGAGTCAGAAATTTTTGGGAATCTATCAGTAGTCACTAAATCAAGACTCACTACATATGAAGCTGCTTATACAGAATACTTGAAGAAAGATGTGATAGACAGACAAGAGGCAGCAGTACAATGCAGGAAAGCTTTGTTTGAAATGGTCAACAATTTGAATATTGCAGAAAGAAAGAGTCATGACTTGTTATCTCAGGTTTATCAAAGAAAGAAGAAATGAAGGAAGCTCTCATTACGTTTTTGTCAAAATATTTTTTGTCAGGAGCCAAAAATTCTAGGAGGGGAAGGATGTTAGAAGAAGCAATTCCTGAAGAAAAATTATTTGGAAAATGTCAAAAATTGGTAGAAATATTTATACAAATGATGTAAAATTGAGGAAGAGTCTTCCTCATGTATAATAGGATCATATGTATTTTTCCTAGAATTTTTGGAAGCTCTTTGATAGCATATTTTTAGAATAAAAGGTGAAAAGGACCAAAATTCAAGTGTGAAAAGGGACACTTGAAAAAGTATAAAAGATAATTTCTTCTATTTTGAAGAGGTTGGTTGTATTATTTGATGCTATCCAAGTAATGTAAGAAGCTTTCCTACAGAAAATCGTGTTTTTCTCCTTCCATGATCTTTCTCTTGATTTGTTGAGTCTTCTCATTGTGTGATCCACAAAATTTGTGAGATTTTCTTGTGTATTTCTGAGTAAGATGTATGAAGAAAGGTGATTCTCAGTATATTGAGTAAGAAAGTATAGAAGAATAAAGCTAGAATTGGAAATTCTTAGTTTTTATAGAATCACAATTGTCTCATATGTGTGATACATGCACTGTTTTGGAAATTTGACTTCATACTTGTATTCTATTGTGAAAATGGCACACTTTAGGCAGAAAGATCATTGAAAATGCTATTGTAAAACTCAAGATAATCAAAACCCTAGTTATTTCCTTCCTTCTTTATAAATCTCTCAGAAAAATAGTCATGTCATCTTATTCTTGGATTCCATTAACTTGAAGGGGTTGTGATCTTTGCATACTTCCTGGATTGACAATTTAAAGATGTGTAGTTGATCTTTTGTGCTATAATGATTGGAGAGGACAACTCCAAAGGTTAACAACAAACACTTGCTTAACCTTAGCCAACCTAAACCAAGGTCTTCCCAACAACATTTCATATGGATATGCAGACTCAAACATTCTAATCACCACAAATTTTACCATGAATGACATCCCTAAAATTATGATTTGTTGCTACTTTAGAATTCCCAATGGTTGAACTCTAGTTTGATCCACCATTTTTACTTGAAAAGCCTCTTTTCCCATTTCTTTAAAAATATGCTCAGGTAATATATTCACTCTTGAGCCACCATCAAGCAATACTTCATCAAATCACCTTTGATTATAATACCTGAATTATTGGCACAAAAAAAATCTACATCTGTCAGATCAATATTATTAGCTGATGTTGATGGTACCTCCCTAGTTGCTGGCTCTGATTGCTTTCCAACAAGCTTCTTCAATAACTTCTCTCTAAAAACTGGTACCAAAGATAATAACTGAACTAAGGAATGTAAAGGAGAGTTAGTGATTACCTCAAACCAGTCATTATCTAGATCTTGCTTGGACTAAATCTTATCCTCCTTCTTTATTTTTTGTACTACGACTGCATCATTCTCTTCTTGAGATGAACTTGCAAATTGCACCTATTTTTGCTGATCTTGCAAGATCTGTTTCTGAACTTGGTCTCTGATATATCTTTGTTCTTGCCAATCGATGGGACCTTTATTTTTAGACCTTGTAACTGCCAAGACATCCACTTCTTTAGCCTTCCCACATTGCTTGCAATCACAATTCCATTGTTTTTCTTGATTCAGATATAAGCTTCCTGATGTACTAGCACCTACATCATTATGACACTCCTGATCTGATAATTCTATCACTATAGCATCACCGTGAGCACCTTGCAAAACCTATTGTCGCTACTACCCTTGTTGATTATTTTGACAATCTCGAACCACTAGTACACCTCTTTCTTCTCTATGCTTTACCCATAAAGGACAATTATGCCCTATCCAATGATCAAGTGCTGAATAATATCCATAAGGCATCATCCTAGGTGGTCTACCCTATTGATTTCCTTGTTGGTTATTTCCTTGTTGGTTTGCTTGTTGTCTCCATCACGGCCGTCCTTGATGCTCCGACTAAAAATTACCTCGTGCCTGAACTAGAATAGCCTGATTGGCAACCACTTCATTATTAGTTCTATTGTCTTGCCTATTGGAATTTGGGGCCCCATGATCGTTCCAATACTAAAACCTTTTGAGCATACACACTTAATTAATTAAGATGATAAGTGAGAGATAGAAAGAAAGAGATCTTGAGACAAGGATAGGGAACGTAAGCCAAAGCTTACTAGCTAAAAAATAGATGTCCAAATTACAACATGGGAGTACTATTGAACCATATAAAGTGGTGCACTCACTAATGGAAGAATATTCAAGAAGATGATGATACAAAATTTAGATTATGTCGAAATAATCTAAGTGTGTGAAGTGAATGAGCAACAAAGCTAACCTTATTCTCACAAAATAGTGTAACAAATTGTAAATCAACCAACCATAATTTTGAGATTAGGGCAGAGAAACCCTAAAAACAAAATATAAGGTTAACTCACAAAAGATAGTTACCACCACCTTGTAGAACACTTCTTGCTCCAAGAGAGTAGCCTCTCCTTCACCAAATCTTCACCTCCAAAGCTTCAGAATCTTCAAACTCTAGCTTGAGATCTTTGAGTGATATTCACGTGTGTGCCCACCATGCTCCTTTTATAGGTTTAACCTCCAAGAATAAAGTAATAGCAAAAGTACTTCCAATAAATCTAAAATGTGGCGATCCATTAAAAAACAAAAACTCCATCATTGTTTTACTATAATCGCATGCTTTTGATTTATGCCTAAAAATAGCAATGATCACTTTTGTTGGAAAAAATAGCGAGTGGCTAAAAATAGAAGTCATCGTCACCTTCTAAAAGTAGGGTTTGATTGCTTTTCATGAGTTTTCAAAAACTCATCACCAACGAAGTTTCTTTCTCTTGCTTTTGGACATGACCTAGCTTTTCATTATTTTGAGCAAAATTAGGGTTTGACCTTTCTTCCAACTTTGACGTCTGATGGAAAAATGAAGCATACCACTAGATAGCTCTTGCCAAGCTCTATCTAGCCTCAAAAAGTTTTTCCCAAATCTTTCAAAAAATGCTAAGTCCCAAAATGTGATTTGTTGGAAATGTACCAAATGTACATTGACTTCCAACAATCCCTCCTTCAATGTCATATTGGTACAAGCTTCAATAACCTGCAAATCTTCTCATGACTATCTCTAGTCAATGCTTTGGTAAATATATCTTCAACATTCTCACTAGAAGAAACATAGACTAGCTCAATATGCTTCTTAGCTATCTACTCTCGAATATAGTGGTAGTGTACCTCTATATGCATTTGCCTTGCATGATGCATTGGATTCTTAGCTATAGCTATAGCACTCTGGCTATCTGAAAATATCTGAATGGGTTCATGTACTCTCACATCAAGATAACTGAAAATATGATGTAACCATACTGACTCTAGAGTAGCGGTAAATGATGCACGATATTCAGCTTCACACGATGAAGTGGCAATAGTGGGTTGTCTCTTTGAAAGCCATGAGATAAGACAATCTCCAAGATAAAAACAATATCCACTAGTACTTCTTCTTGTGTCTCTATCGCCTGCCCAATCAGAATCTGAAAATCCTTTTATTAACAAATGTGTAGATTTCAAAAATACCATAGCATAATTTGAAGTTCCTTTCAAATATCGAAAGATTCGCTTTACTACTTTCCAATGTAACATTGTCGGATTCTGCATCAACCTTGATACTTGAGAAACTACAAACTGTATATCAGGACGTGTATTACACAGATATATCAAGCAACCAACTTCTTGACTATATAAAGTAGCATCAAATGACTCTACATCTGCTACCATATGTAAAGATGCATTCTGATCCATAGGTGTTTACATAGGTTTAGAATCAACCATCTGAAACCTCTCCAAAATTTTCTCAATGTACTTCTATTGTGTCACATAGATACATTCATCTCCAAACAGAAACTGAATCCCAAGATAATAATGCAAAATGCAAATGTTTGCTTCAATTATTCTTTGAACATCTGCAAATCTTCATCTCTGGGACATGTGACTATAATATCATCCACATAAATGATTGCTATAACAATCCTACCTAGTTCACCTTTGACATAAAGAGTTGGAGTTGCATCTGAGTTATGGAAATCAATGGACAAAAGATATGTATGTATCTTTTCATACCATGCTCTAGGTGCCTATTTTAAACCATACAAAGCTTTTATAAGCTTACATACTGAGTGTTCTTTATCTGTCTCTTCAAAACCTTCTGGCTGCTAAATATACACATCCTCGTGTAAATCACCATTAAGAAAAGCAATCTTAATGTCAAGTCGATATATATGCCAACCACAATGTGCTGCTAAAGCAAGTATTGACCTAATAACAGTCATCCTAGATGTAGGAGAGAATGTCTCATCATAATCAATACCTTTTTGTTGTGTATATCCTTTGAAAACTAACCCGTTTTCAAAGCCTTGTATCTATTAATAGTACCATCTGCTTTCGTTTTGATTTTGAAGATCCATTTTACACCTATAGCCTTCTTTCCCTCTGGTAACTCACATAATTGCCAAGTTTGATTTTTATGAATGGAATCAATCTCTTCTTGCATAGCTTTTCTCCAAATAGGAATGTTAAGTCATTTTTAACACATGCAGGTTCATCTTCAACAGTCGTAAGTGCCAAAATATCATAAACCTCAAAGTTTTCAGCAAAACTTACATGATCTCTTTGTTGTTGTTGTTGTCTAGTTTGACTTCTTGTTCTTATATGATCTTGTTGTTGTTGTCTAGTCTGAATCCTTGTTCTTCCAGCAAAAGTCTTTATACCACTATCTTTCCAAGTCTGATATAACCAGGTAGGTGTATCTTTAGATAGTGGTGAAACTCTTTTTGACCCTTCAGCTTCCATAGGTTCTGAAACTTGTCTTGTCGAGGTACTAAGACTTTGTGGCACTCTAACTTCTTCCATTTCTGGAACCAAAGTCTCATGTGGAACTGATTCTGTAGAAGGTTGTGAAATTCCTCTTTCTTGAATCCTAGGAATTTTAACTTCCTCTTGATATGGCTGAATATGTAAATCCAACATCCTTCTAAAAAATCCATAGTTATTTTCACTAACAAACTCTGGAATTTCTGCTTCTTTATCATAAACATTATTTTCAGCAATATAGGCATTACATGAAAGAATAACTTCACGTGTTTCTGGAACATAAAACCTGTATGCCTTACTCTCAACACGATATCCAATAAAAACAGCTTTCTTTGCCTTTAAATCTAGTTTGCCTCAGTCCCTTTTCTCAATATGTACATAAGAAAGTGATCGAAACACTTTGAAATAACTCACATTAGGTTTTCTACCATAATAAGATTCATAAGGTGTGATTACCTTTAAATCTTTTGTAGATGACCTGTTCAAAATGTGATTAGCTGTATGCATTACATCAAACCAGAATTTTTGTGAAAGCTTCTTGGACGCCATCATGCTCTGCATCATCTCAACAAGTACTCTATTCTTTCTTTCTGCAACACCATTCTATTGAGGAGTATAAGCAATAGTAAGGTGTCGAGTAATACCTTTCTCATCAAGAAATGTCTGGAACTCATTTGACAAGTATTCTCCACCTCTATCACTTTTGAGAATTTGGATAGTTTCTTGATTTTCATTTTCAACCATAGTTACAAACTTCTTAAACATAGGAAAGAATTTTGACTTCAACTTATGACCATAGATCCATGAGGATCTTGTAAAATCATCAACAAATAGAACAAAATACCTGAAACCTTGAATAGAGTCTGCTCTCATAGGTCCATTCACATCTGAATGAAAAATCTGCAAATTCCTGGTAGTTATAATATGACCATGTTTCTTGAAAGGTAGTTTATGCATCTTACCTTCAAGACAACCTTCACATATATATGAATCATCTGGTAGCTTGAATTAGGGTAAACGGGCAACCATACCTCACTCTTTGATACTCTTGAGAGCTCCAAAACTAATATGTCCAAATCTTTCATGCCATAGCTTCATATCTTCCACCGGTGATGAAGATTTGACCACATATGCCTGACTAATTTTTGACAAAATAAAGATCCCTCCTCTATGCTCACCTTGTAAAATACACTTGTTATCTTTGTGTGATAAGATCTTACAAAGATCTCTCTCAAATAAAACTTGAAAACCATCACCTAAAAATGTAGATATAGATAGCAAATTCTTCTTCATTTGGGGTACATATAGAACATCTGAAATCTGAAAGTTACCACCTTCTCTTGACTTTAGGGTTACTGTACCTATTCCCACAACATCAAAATCATTACCATCAGCAATAGTAACTCTTCTACCTAAAGAATAGGAAAGAGAAGAAAACACATCTCTACAACCTGTCATATGCTTTGTAGCACCTGAGTCAAATATCCAAGGACTTGCTGAGAGAACTTGTTAAGCTCCCTGATCAAAAGCTACTTCCTCAATGGTGATACAGGCATAAGAATCACCTTGAGATTTCCCTTTTTTATCATCTTCTGCAACATTACCTGATGCCTTTTTCCTCTTTGCTGCAATCCTTTTATAACATGCTGCTTTTAAATGTCCATGTTTCTTGCAGTAAAAACATATTACTTCCTTCTTCTTAGAAGACTTCTCTTTAGATGTAATAGAAACAGAATCTGAAGTAGAAGGTGAGAGGGACCTACATTCCTTCTTGGATTTCTTTTCCTTCTTATCCTTCTTCTTCCTTTTACTCGTTGGTGAAGATGAAAGTGCTTCTTCATTCTCTTCCATTCCCTTCAACTGATCTTCATCTTGAAGTAACAAGAACTCTCGCTCTTCAAATGTAACCTCTCTATCTCTTGTGGTAAGGGTAAGAGTGGTTATAAAACATCAATATGAAACAAGAAGTGAATTAATCAGTGTATTTACCATTTCTTCATCTGATATCTCAACTCCTACATTTAGAAGTTGATCTCTCAAGTCAGCGAGTCTCATAATGTGGGTTTGAATTGACTCACCAGCCTTCATCCTTGTATTTGCTAGTTGTCTCCTCAAGTGAGCTTTCCTAACATGATTTTTGCTATGAAAAAGATTCTCAAGCTTCAACCAATCTTGTCTAGAGCTTCTGCAAGATCTGATCTATGGTAGAATATGCTTTTTAACACTCATTACTATGAATGCGAGTGCTAAAACATCTCTAGCATCCCACCTTGCCTGATCTTTAGTAGGAGGTAAAGACCTACCTGTGACTCTGGATGTTGAAGTGGTTACCTCTTCTTAAGTTGGTTCTGTAATAGTAATTCCAGTACCTCTTGAAGCTACTGTGGCTCCTTCTTCGCCTTCTCGTCTGGGTCTTGTTAAGGATCCATTGATGATACTCCATAAATCCTTTGTCACTAAACTATTCATCATCATGAAACTCCACATGGGTTAATTAGAAGATCCATCCAACTTGTCTTCAATCTCAATTCTAATCTCACTCATCTGAACTAAGTGTGTATGTGAATTATGCTCTGATACCAAGTGTTGGAATTTGGGGCCCTAGGATCGTTCCAATACTAAAACCTTTTGAGCATAGACACTTAATTAATTAAGATGATAAGTGAAAGATAGAAAGAAAGAGATCTTGAGACAAGGATAGGGAACGTAAGCCAAATCTTACTCACTAAAAAATAGATGTCCAAATTACAACATAGGAGTACTACTCAACCATATAAAGTGGTGCACTCACTAAGGGAAAAATATCCAAGAAGATGATGATACAAAATTTAGATTATTTTGAAATAATCTAAGTGTGTGAAGTGAATGAGCAATGAAGCTAACCTTATTCTCACAAAATAGTATAACAAAATTGCAAATCAACCAACCTTAATTTTGAGATTAGGGTAGAAAAACCCTTAAAACAAAATATAAGGTTAACTCACAAAAGATAGTTACCACCACCTTGTAGAAGACTTCTTGCTCCAAGAGAGTAGCCTCTCCTTCACCAAATCTTCACCTCCAAAGCTTCAGAATCTTCAAACTCTAGCTTGAGATCTTTGAGTGATATTCAAGTGTGTGCCCACCATGATCCTTTTATAAGTTTAACCTCCAAGAATAAAGCAATAACAAAAGTACTTCCAATAAAGCTAAAACATGGCAATCCATAAAAAAAACAAAAACTCCATCATTGTTTTACTATAATCACATGCTTTTGCTTTATGCCTAAAAATAGCAACGATCACTTTTGTTGGCAAAAAATAGTGAGTGGCTAAAAATAGAAGTCATCTTCGCCTTCTAAAAATGGCATTTGATTGCTTTTCATGAGTTTTTAAAAACTCATCATGAACGAAGTTTCTTTCTCTTGCTTTTGTACATGACCTAGCTTTTCATTATTTCGAGCAAAATTAGGGTTTGAGTTTTCTTCCAACTCTGACCTCTGATGGAAAAATGAAGCATACCACTAGATAGCTCTTGCCAAGCTCTATCTATCTAGCCTCAAAAAGTTTTTCCCAAATTGTTCAAAAAATGCTAAGTCCCGAAATGTGATTTGCCGGAAATGTACCAAATGTACATTGACTTCCAACAATGCCTTGAACTTTGCCCTCTATGCTTGGGCTTATACCAACATTGATTTGTTGTGTATCCATCTTTATCACCAATGACACAAAATCTCTTCTCTTTTGGAGCCATTATAGAATATACATGCTCCTTTAACTTACTAACCAAGGCTTCCTCTTTACTTTGTTTACCTTTATGTTTGTGATGCTTTCTCACCACCACTTCTTCATCTTGTGTATGTGAATCAGAATCAGTTGTCCCTTTCTCTGATTCCATTTCTGAATCCGAATCAACCTTTGAACTTGAATCACTATGTCTTTTTTTTTATCTTCTGAATCTTCTTTCCACTCTTGCAGCTGCTAACACTAATACATCAAAGCCATTAGCAATATCCACACTTGCAACTGTTGGAACAAATCAATCACAAATTGGTGATTACAAAGAGCTTGAAGCAAGCTCATGATCAGATTGAAATGGAAGAAGATACTTGAGAAAGTGAAGAGATCTCAGAAGTGAAGTTTGTATACATATGTACGTTACAGGTGGAAATTCTTGTAATCTGAGTAGAGATAATCCTTAGGATGATAAGGAGTAATGTAATAGATGCGGGATAACTGATAAAACACTTTCAACCTGAAAAGGATATTCTATCTTCCTTCAAAGTAGCCCAATCATCATCACCAAAGCCCTTCACCTATAATTATTCATCATATCTATAAAACAAGACATGATGGACCCTGTGCTTCACATATCTTAGCACTCATTTGGCTAAACTTTGAATGTTCACTTGTTGGAGTTTTCATAAATTGAGAAAGAACTCCAACTATATAACACAAATCTGGTCTTGTGATCATATCATAGATCAATGAACCTATAATACTCCTATATGTAGTTGCATCATGTAACTTCTCTCCATCATTTGAGCATAGCCTCACATTTCAGTCCATACGTTGAGTAGGTGGTTTGCATTCACTCATTCCAAATCTGAGAAGAACATCCAACAGGTACTTTCTTTGCATCAAGTAGATGCCATCTTTCCCATAGACTACCTCAATGCCTAAAAAATATTTTAGCTCACCAACATCTGAAATTTTAAACTCCTTACCAAGTTTTCTTGTTATCGCTTGTATTCGTGCAAAATTACTTCCTGTTATGATGAGATCATCATATGCAAATGTATACTTGCTTTCCTTCTTCTTTCTTCATGTAGAGAGAAGGATCTACACTACTTAGACTACACCCACACCTTGTGAGGTACTCAGACAATCTTTGGTTCCATGCACATGGTGCTTGCTTCATTCCATACAAAGCTTTCTTCAATCTACAAACAAATTTGGATGTCTTTTATCTTCAAATCCAATCGATTGACTCATGTATACATCTTCTTGAAGTTCACCATTGAGAAAAACATTTTTTATGTCAAGTTGGTACAATGGCCATGTCCTTGCTGCACACACAACAATAAAGGTTCTAATTGCTCCCATCTTGGCAACTGGGCTCAAAGTCTCTTCATAGTCGATGTCATGAGTCTGCTTGAGTCCCTTTGTTACTAGTCTAGCTTTAGAGAACCATCAACATTTCTCTTTATTTTAAACACCCATTTGGAATAATCTTCATACCTTCAACCTTTGGAACTAGCTCCCATGTGTGATTGTCCTTAAGAGCTTTTATCTCTTCTTGCATAGCTTGCTTCCATTCTCTTTGTGTACATACTTCTTCATATGCACCCCATTCTTTTTCTTTGACCACCTGTGTCATATATGCAAAATGCTTTGCAATAAAACTATCATAGCTCAACCTTTGAATTGGATACTATTGGAGACTTCTTAATCTCCAAAGGTTTGATCTATACTGATCAAAGACCACTTCTGTATCAATTATGGATCAAAATTTACACAAAACTTTCACTAACACTTTTATGAGTGAAGAAACTCTTTCTTCAAAAAGTCTGCTTCACAAATTGGCTTGATTACTTGCACATATCTTTAGATTTCTTCAAATCAATGATGCACATATCTTCACACTACCTTTATGCAGTTATATCAACCATTAATCCTTCAAAACAATCATTAAAACTTTAATTTGATCCTTAAGATTGAAAGTATGTCAGAAACTGTCTTCTTGAACTAGCGACTTTGACATAGTCAACTTCTAAAGTTGATTTCTCACAGCACAAATCCCGTTTTGCTAAATGCTTTTAGCCATAGCTTCCTTACCTTCTAACTTAGATTTTGAATGCACAGTCATAAAAAACTTTACACTGTGCACTGAGATCTAAGCAAAATATTGACACAAAAAAGTGTGCGACTTTGAGAAGTCTATCTGCAGACTTTACATACAAATGTTCCTATTGATCATACTCATAGCATGAAAGGAATTAGATTATGAAACTTTGAACATAGTTTCATTAACTTCCAAATTAGATGTGTACAAAAGGATTTCTGATCCACATGATCAGACTGAGAGAAATCAGAGAAAGACCCGATGCTAACTCGTGAAGATAACTCTCTACACATCTACCTTAATGACACTTGGATTATAATGACTCTTCTATGTATTTCTTTACATCATTGACTTATATACATATGGTTCTAGATTTATCCTGCATCTATTACATTACTCCTTATCATCCTAAGGATTATCTATACTCAAATTACAAAAATTTCCAACTGTAATGTACATATGTATACAAGCTTCACTTCTGAAATCTCTTCACTTTCTCAAGTGTCTTCTTCCACTTCAATCTGATCATAAGCTTGATTCAAGCTCTTTGTAATCATCAATTTGTGATTGTTCTGTTCCAACAGCTCCCCCTCAATCATTAATTGTGATTATTCCATTCTTCTTCACTCCTGCCATCTCTTTGAATCTCTATAGCTTAGGTCCATCCAAGCTTCTTGTTAACATATCTGCAGCTTGTTCTTTTGTTGGAGTATACAATACTTCAATCTGTTTATCTAGTACCTTTTCCCTCAAGAAATGATACTGAATCTCTATATGCTTAGTCCTAGAATGAAAAACAGGGTTAGCTGCCAAATATAATGAACTCATATTGTCTCCAAAAATAATTGGTGTACTCTGATCAGTTCCAAAGCTCTTCAACAAAGTCTTTAACCATATCACTTCCTTTGCAGCCTCTACCACCATTCCTTTATACTCAGCTTCTATGGATGACAAAGAAATGTTGCTTCTTTGAGCACCAAGAAACTAATTTATCTCCAATATAACAGAGATACCCATGAGTAGACCTTCTATCATTTGAATCACCTACCCAATCTGCATCACTAAACACTTTGATTCTTGTATCAGAAGTAAATCCATAATACAAACCTTCACTTAGGGTTCCTTTGATATCTGAGTACCCTTTGAGCTGCAATCTAATGAGTCTTCTTTGGACAATGCATAAATTGTGATAACACACCTACTGCATATGATAGATCTGGCCTTGTCAAGGTAGCATAGATTAAACTACCTATCAAACTCTGATATTTATTCATGTCAGTAAACTCTTCACCTCCATACCTGCTCAAATTATGATTTACCTCCAATGGTGTGGTTGAAGACTTGCAATCCTCCATGTTGAACTCGACCAAAAGATTCTTCAAGTATCTCTCTTGTGTAACATATATTCCATGTTGAGTATATACAATCTACATTCCTAAGAAATAAGATAAGTTTCCCAAATCACTTATCTTAAACTCCTTCTCTATTTGTTTCTTAATCTCATTGATTCCTTGAGCATCTGTACCTGTGACAATAATATCATCAACATAAATACACATGTATATGTATCCATTTTCACTTGCCTTCACTAGCAAGCTAATATTTGCCTTTGATGCTTGAAATCCACATTCATTCAAGAACTTAACAAGCCTGTAATTCCATGCTCTTGGGGCCTACTTCAACCCATACAAAGCTCTCTTGAGTTTACACACATAATCTGATCCAATTGAATCCATGAAACCTTCTCGTTCCTCCATGTACACTTCATCTGCAATGTATCCATTCAAAAATGCATTCTTCACATCTAATTATGATAACTTCCATCCTTTACAAGCAGCAATAGCAATCAATGATCTAATTGTAGACATCTTAGCAATAGGACTAAAGTTTTCATCATAATCTACCCCATAAGTTTGGGCATAACCTTTGACCACAAGTCTAGCCTTGTATCTAGACACCTTACCATCTGCAAACCTCTTTGTTTTATACACCCACTTACATCCAATGCCTTTCTGATTCTTTGGTCTTGGCACCAAATCCCATATTCTTCTTGCATTGCCTTCTCCCAATTTTGTTTGCCTTTAGCTTCTTCATATGTGATTGGATCCTCTTCTATCTTCACAATATAAGAATAATCTTTTGTTGTTAGAAAAGATGTATCATAGCTATACCTGATAGGCTCTTTCCTTTCTCTTAAAGATCTTCTGACCTCTGCACTTCTTGAAGTCTCAACCACATTTGATTCTGGATCAAATCTTGGCCCATCTTCAACATTATCCTGCAATTTACTTTTATAATCAACATCATCAATATCTTCTTCATACACACTTACTTTTGTCTTCCCTTTCCTTTGTATTTCTTTAACATCTGCATATTCATTTGTTGACCCTGTATACCATGTGCTTTTTTCATCAAATGTAACATCTTTGGTAACAAGAAATTTCTTTGTGGATGGACTCCACAATCTGTAACCCATCTGTCTATCATCATACCCAATAAACACATACTTCTCTGCTTTGGGTTCTAGCTTATGTCTCAATTGTGAAGGAACATAAGCATATGCTAAACATCCAAATACCTTACAATGATAAAGAGTAGGTTTCTTACCCCACCATGCTTAATAAGGATTTCTTCCATCCAAAGCTTTACAAGGTAACCTATTCACAAGATATGTTGCAGTGTTGATAGCTTCTGCCCATAAGTAATTTGGACAAATCTTTTCTTTCATCATTGCTCTTGCAAACTCTACATGAGTTCTATTTCTTCTTTCTATAATTCCATTCTGTTGAGGAGAGTACCTCCAAGTTACTTCTCTCTTTATACCTGCATTCCACATATAATCATCAAACTCTTTAGAGAAATACTCTCCCCCTCCATCTGATCTCAGCCTTTTGAGCTTTTGTCCTGTAATCCTTTCTGCATAAGCATGATAATGCTTAAATGTCTTGAACACTTCTGATTTGTCCTTGATTACATATAAAGTAATCCATCTGGTTGCATAATCAACAAACAACACATAATATCTGGATCCATTTATGCTATAGTCCCTTGAAGGACCCCACACATGTGTATGAATCAATTCAAGAATATTTGAATACTTATATCATGATTTATTGTATGAACTTTTGTGTGCTTTACCTGATTGACAAGCTTCATACTTGTACACCATATGTTGCCCTTCAACTTTTGGCAAACCAAGCACCACATCATTCCTTGACATTTCCTTTATGGCTCTCTCATTGAAATGACCTAGCCTTTTATGCCATAGGTCTAACTCAGACATCTTTTGACTTCCATAAGTAAACAAAGCATGTCCCACATTACCTTGGACTTTGAGAGTAAACAGCCTTCCTTCCTTTTTACCTGCAATGATATTTCTATATCCCTGATTTGGATCTTGCACATAAACACCATCATTTGTGAATCTCACTTCATATCCCTTCTCACCAATTTGCCCTACACTTATCAAGTTTTTAGGAATAGTAGGAACATAAAGTACCTTGCTCAAGAGTGTACTTCCACTCTTTGTCTTCACTGATCCAATGCTTTCCACTTTATGCTTGGTGGTGTCACCTTTTTGAACTGTATGTCCATTCACCTTTGCTTCCATATCAGTCATCAATGATATATTGCCACTCAGATGATTACTACATCCTGAGTCAATATAAAACACCCTTTGATCTTCTCATACTGCTTCATGAGTTGCATTCAAGATGAGAGTCATGTCATCCTTCTCACCTGATGCATAATTATAATAATTGTTGTTGTAGGACTGAGATTGAAAACTTCTTCCACCTCCTCTAGCATATGATGTCCTACCACCTCTTCCTCTGAAGTTGCCTCTTTGGTTTTTGCCTCCTCTACCTCTTTGATTGAAGCTCTGGTTATTACTTCCACCATTTTGATTAATATACCAACAATCCTTTGCCAAATGATTGGTTCTGCTACAAATCCAACAAGCTTTAGTATTATCTTTGTTCTTACCTCCTCTTCCTTTACCTCTGAAGTTCATCTTTCCTTTTGTAAAGTTAGCTTGACTTGAAGTTCCTTTATCATCAATTGACTGCTTCCCTTTGCCATTCTTTTTCTTGTCCTTGGAGTACATAGCTTGACTTGCACTCCTGTCATTGTCTCCCTTAATGGCCTGCTCAAAAGTTAGCATGTGTCCTAGCAATTGATTAAGATCAAGAGTAAAGTGATCTAATGACAATTCTATAGACAATATGAAAGGCTTCCACTTCTCATCTCCTCTCTGACCTGTAAGTATTTGCCTTACCAACTTATCTTCTTCAATGTCTTCATCTACTGCTCCCAAGCTATTTGCAATATCCTTCATTCTTGCCACATAATCAAAAATTCATTGTGAACTCTTCTTCTTAAAGGTTGTAAACTCTGCCCATAATGAGGACTTCCTCGACTTGGTTGTATTTTGGAAATGCTCTTCCAAAGCATTCCACACATCTGTTGCACTTTCTAATCCTCTGATGTGAGGTAGAAGATAATCATTTACAGCCATATAAATAATGCTCCTAGCTTGAGCATCCTTTCTCATCCAATTCTTCAAACCTGCAAGTTCCTCCCTAGTTGGAACACTAGGATCTTCAAACTCAGGCCTTTCTTCTTCTCCTGTAATGAATGCCATCAAATCTTTGCTCATGAGGTGTGCCTCCGTCCTCATGGACCAAGCTGGATAGTTCTCCCTATCTAGCTTATCAATCTGCAAGCTTTCTCCCATCTTTGATCTTCTATGTGTGCAATTACTATGATTTATGATAATAAAGTGTACCTTTGATATGAAGCTTCAATCTTTCTTTTTTCTTTGAGCTCGTACTTTGTACTTCTGCAGGTTATCTTCAAGAATTTGTCCTTATCCACCTTCAATTAGAAGGAACTTCAATACCTACAACAGTCGAAACTTCCAATGCCTTTAGTTCACTTTTATTACACTTTCAACTCTGATATCATCGTTGGAGACTTCTTAATCTCCAAAGGTTTGATCTATACTGATCTAAGACCACTTCTATATCATTTATGGATCAAACTTTACACAAAACTTTCACTAACACTTTTCTAAATGAAGAAACTCTTTCTTCAGAAAGTTTGCTTCAGAAGCTGACTTCATTACCTGCACATATCTTCACATTTCTTCAAATCAATGATGCACATATCTTCACACTACCTTTCAACAATTATATCAACCATTAATCCTTCAAAAGAATAATTAAAACTTTAATTTGATCCTTAAGATCAAAAGTATGTCCGAAACTGTCTTCTTGAACTAGCGACTTTGACATAGTCAACTTCTAAGGTCGATTTCTCACAACAAAGATCCCGTTTTGCTAAATGATTTTAGCCATAGCTTCGTTACCTTCTAACTTAAATTTTGAATGCTCATTCATAAAAAACTTTACACTGTGCACTGAGATCTAAGCAAAATATTGACACAAAAAAGTGTGTGACTTTGAGAAGTCTATCTGTAGACTTTACATACAAATGTTCCTATTGATCATACTCACAGCATGAAAGGAATTAGATTTTGAAACTTTGAGCATAGTTTCATTAACTTCCAGATTATATGTGTACAAAAGGATTTCTAATCCACATGGTCAGAGTGAGAGAAATCAAAGAAAGACCCGACGCTAACTCGTGAAGATAACTCTCTAAAGATCTACCTTAATGACACGGCTTCTAATGACTCTTCTATGTATTTGTTTACATCATTGACTTATATACATATTGTTCTAGACTTATCCCGCATCTATTACATTACTCGTTATCATCGTAAGGATTATCTATACTCAAATTACAAAAATTTCCAATTGTAATGTACATATGTATACAAGCTTCACTTATGAAATCTCTTCACTTTCTCAAGTGGCCTCTTCCACTTCAATCTAATCATAAGCTTGCTTCAAGCTCTTTATAATCATCAATTTGTGATTGTTCTGTTCCAAGAGATACCTTCCTCTTGAATACCTCCTTTCATTTCCTTTTGAATATTGCTTTTTCAACCAGTTCAACTTTACCTTTGGTGTAATCACCTCTTCATACTCTTCTTCACTTGCATTTGGATCACTATTTTGGGCAGCACTTTGAGCTTCAAATCTTTCATAACCTAATGTTGGTTATGAGGAATGACTCCTTAGAGTCCCCTTCCATGTTGAGATTTCTCCATGTGATGTAGAAGCTTCTGGACCTAACATTTGAGTGCTTGTTTGCTAAAATTACTCTTGGACAACACCTCCATCATCTTCATAGTCTTCTTCAAGAATGTTCTCTTTCCCTTTGTCTCCAAAGCATGGTCGTAGCTCATCAACTCGGATGAATATCTAATGAAAATACCTTTTTTCGAATTTTGCTCCAACTTTATCCTTAGTTCTTGAGGAATGTGAACAAACACACACATCCAAAAACTTTGAGATGTGTAAGATCAGGTTTCTTACCAGAATAAAACTTTTCCGGAGTTAAATTTTTAACTCTTATTGTTGTGCACTTGCTCATCAAATAAATGGTTGTAATAGCTACTTCAGCCCAATAGTTTAGTGGAACCTTCATCTTGTTGAGCATGCATCGGGAAACTTCTGTGATATTTCTATTTTTCGTTTTAGCCATTCCATTTTGGTGAGGTGTGTACCTACGTGTAAATTATCGTTTGATGCCATTTTCATAAAGAAAATCTAAAAATTCTTTAGAGAAATATTCTCCTCCTCCATCAAACCTCAAGTTCTTTATGTACCATCCTGTTTCCTTTTTTACATGTGGTTTAAATCTCTTGAACATAGAGAACACAACTGATTTTTGTTTTATGTAGAACATCTATACTTTTCTTGAATGATCATCAATAAAAGTGACAAAATATCTATAAATAGCCATCAATGGTTGTTGTGATGGTCCCCATACATCCATGTGTATCAAGTCGAGGATTTTCCTTACCACATAGTTGCTCTTCTTGAATGGTTGTGGAGTTTGCTTTCCTAGTCGGAATGCTTCACAAAACGCATGCAATCTAGCATCATTGAAACTTGGAAGACTTCTTACCACTTCATGGTTGCTCATGTCCTTGAGCTTGGAAATGTTGACATGTCCAAACCTTTTGTTCTACAAATTGATTTTAGCAATCCTCTTGTTTCCAAACTGAATATACATCAACTTTTCATGTGGTTTTGAATGTCCAAAGTGAAGATCCTACCTTCTTTCCTTCCTTGAGCAATGACCTTGAATCCTTCTTTTGGATTCTTTATAAAGCACCCTTTTCCATCAAAGATAACATGATATCCTTTCTCTACCATTTGTCCTACTAAAATCAAATTCTTTGCAATAGTAGGAAGATGAAGAACATCTGTCAATACCTTCATGTCTCCACACTTGATTTCTCTAACATGCTCAATTGTGTGTTGAGTTTCATAAACGGTCTCTACACTTCCTTTTCCACTTGCACCTTGTAGATTTGTGAATAAGTCTCCTTGGAAAGTCATATAATTGTTGCAATCTAAATCTATAAACCATTTTTTATCATCATTTCTCGTGTTATTGTACTCATGCTTCATGGCAAGCATGGTTTGCTTGTCTCCTTCACTTGATGTACTTTCATGGTTATTTTGGCTCCTTTGCCTTCCTCCATTTTGCGTTTCATTCTTTTGCCAACAATCATTTACATAATTATGTCGTACTTTACCATAATGATAACATGTTATACCTTTATGAGGATTTTATGAACCTCGACCTCTTCATGTGTGTTGTCATTTTAGTTTTCCTACTTGTCCTCCGAGTTGTGTTGGTTGGAATCTGTGTTGTTGTAGCTTCTTCCTCTTCCTCTCGAGGCTACTCTTGAGTTCCTTCCTCTACCTTGACCTCCATATAACATTTGGCTATGGTTTTCCTTACCTTTATTGCCTTCTCCTTGTTGAGCAACCTCTTTAGCCACAATATTTGGTATAACCTCCTTGAATGATGATAGGGGATCTCTATAAAGAATGTTTGTGATGAAGGGCTTTAGATCTATCTATCTATCTATATATCTACCTATTTTTCTATGTATCTATCCAACTATCTATCCATCCAACTATCTATCTATCTATCTATCTATCTAACTATCCATCCATCTATCTATCTATCTATCTATCTATCTATCTATCTATCTATCTATCTATCTATCTATCTATCTATCTATCTATCTATCTATCTATCTATCTATCTATCTATCTATCTATCTATCTATCTATCTATCTATCTACCTACCTATATATATATATATATATATATATATATATATATATATATATATATATATATATATATATATATATATGTGTGTGTGTGTGTGTGTGTGTGTCTGTTGGTGCATGACAACCATCAATTGATGTGTCGCACAAAGATTTTAAGTCAAAAGGAAAAGCAAAGATCAATACATGAAGATTGGAGTTAGAGTATAATCACATAATAAAAGCTTGTATGTATATGTACATTAAACATGCTTATACTTTTTAATGTCCACGAGCTTGTACATCACACCTATATATACAAGTAGAAAAGTCACGACATGTATAAGAGATGATAAATTAGAAGTTGTGAGAACCATTAGACACTTTAGAAGTGAAGTGGACATCTCTCATCATTCAGATGTAAATGTTTTGAGTAAAGGAAAATGTTGCGCTCGATATTTTATTGTGTTCTCCTTCTATGCTTGAGAATTTTAGAAATCCTTCTACAAATGTCTAATTCCATAGTTATTGTTTCTATGGTTAAGATTTGATAGCCTAATTGTAAACAGGTTGACAAAATTATGTGTAGGAACATTTGTATGTGAAGTGATGAGTGTCTTCTGAAATAGGTGCAATCTCGATGGTCAAAGAATTGATCAGATCTTAGTGCATAGTGTAAAGTTTTACACAAATGAGGAGTCAAAATATATGTTGGAAGGTAAGCCATCTATGTCTAAAAGCATTTGATTAAACAGGTTGTACTTCGGGAGAGCTATGCATTAGAGGTTGCAGGTGTCAAAGTCGACTATACAGGAGAATAGTTTTAGACATAAGAAAATTATATGGATCATTTCTCAAGATCTACTGAATCCTTTGAGATGATTTAACTTGGAGAAGTTGCGTGATATATAGCTGACACCTTGTACAAAGTTTCATCAGAAACTTTACACATTTGGTCAGTTAATGAGTGAGTTATGTGCAACAGACTTGTCTAAGTAGTGACTCTCTTCACAGTTAGTTCAAAATTCTAATAATCTGGTATGGGTCCTTCAAATTGGTAAAGGTTTTGTGTTATTCTTGATATAGAAGTGTTCTAACATCAAGGATAGCTTGTTCTTTTGGAGATTTAACACTCTCCATCAGTGGTATCAGAGCAAGAATCATCAAAATAGAGGAAAGGAGGACCCCGACTGTTGCAGTCATACAAAAATCATCACTTGAACGTTGAAAAGGTGAAAGTTTAAAGAGAAAGCTTGAGAAGGAGGTTTGAAGCTATCAAGAAGATCAAAAGGAACTTCATTCAAAGTAAAGGTACACATATTCTTCATAAAGCTTGAAGAATTTAATACACAGGTGAATAAAGGATGGGAGATTCTCTTTAGATAGAAAAATTGGATAGAGAAAAACTATCCAGCTTGGTCAATGAGGATGAAAGCTCATCTTATGAGAAAATACCTGATAGGTTACATCACAGGTGAAGAAGAAAAACCACAATTTAGAGATTCTAGTGTTCCAATTAGGGATGAACTTTCAAATTTGAAGACTTAGATGAAGAGAGATGCTCAAGCAAGGAGCATTATCTACATGGGAGTTAATGACTACTTGCTACCTCATATTAGAGGACTTGAAAGTGAAAGTTGCATATGGAATGATTTGGAGGAGCATTTCCAAAATACTACAAAGTCAAGGAAGGCATCCTTGTGGGCAGAGTTCACTACATTTAAAAAGAAAACTTCTCAATCCATTTCTGATTATGTAACAAGGATGAAGGACATTGCAAATGCATTAGGAGCAGTTGATGAAGATATTGAGGAGGATAAATTGGTAAGGCAAATTCTCATAGGTTTGAGAGGAGATGAGAAATGGAAGCCATTTAATTTGTCTACTGAGTTGTCACGAGATCATTTCACTCCTGATTTAAATCAGTTGCTAGGACACATGTTAACTTTTGAGCAGGATGTCAAAGGTGATGGTGATAAGAGTGTAGGGCAAGCAATGTATTCAAAAGACAAGAAGAAGATTAACAAAGGCAAACATCAACTAAATGAAGAAGAAGATACAACTAGCCAAGCCAACTTCCTAGGAGGAAGAGGAGGTGGTAAAGGTAGAGGAAGAGGCAGAAGCAATGAAGATGGAGCCAAAGCTTGTTGGAATTGTGGTAAGACAAATGATTTAGCTCATGATTGTTGGCATAATAATCAGAATAATGGAGGATATAATCAAAAATCTAATTCAAGAGGAAGAGGTGGTAGAAACCAAAGAGGTAATTTCAGAGGTAGAGGTTACTTTGGAAGAAATGCAGGTAGAGGATCTCAAAGTCAAACCTACAACAATAGCTACTACAATTATGCTTAGAGAAGGAGGATTCAACTTTAACTATGAATGCAACTTGTGAAAGACAAAGTGAAGGCCAAAGAGTTTTCTACATTGACTCGGGGTGTAGCAATCACCTGAGTGGTAAAATAGCCTTGATGAATGATTTGGAAAATAAGATAACTAATCATGTAGTTCAAACAGGTGATAATACAAAGCATAATGTGAAGTCAATTGGATCAATGAAGGCCAAGGATGGAAGTACTCTTTTGAGTAAGGTTTAGTATGTTCCTACAATTCCAAAGAATGTGATAAGTGTAGGGCAAATTGTTAAAAAAGGTTATGAAGTAAGGTTCACTAATGATGGAGTTTTTGTGGAAGACCCTAGCGATGGGTATAAAAAAATTGTTTCAGGGAATAAAGAAGGAAGACTCTTCACATTTAAGATTCAAGGTAATGTTGTTCATGCCTTGTTCATTTATGGAGGACATAAGATCTCTGAGTTAGATCTTTGGAACAAAAGGCTTGGACATTTGAATGAAAGAGATATTAAAGATATGGTTAACAATGGTTCAGTGCTTGGATTGCCTAATGTTGCAAGTCAACATATGACATACAGATGTGAGGCATGTCAATTAGGTAAGGCTCACAAGCAATCATATTCTAAACATGGTTTCATGTATTCAGAGAAGCTTGAGTTGGTACACATAGATGTGTGGGGACCATCAAAGGACTATAGTATAAATGGTTCAAGATATTATGTGATTTATGTTGATGATGCTACAAGATGGATCACTATATATGTGATCAAAGATAAATCAAAGGTATTCAATACATTTAAACATTATCATGTGTATGCAGAAAGAATCACATGTCAAAAGTTGACGAGACTAAGGTTAGATGGAGGGAGATAGTATTTCTCTAATGAGTTCAGTAATTACTTATGGAATGCAGGTATAAAAAGGGAAGTTACTTGCAGGTAGTCTCCTCAACAAAATGGTGTAGTAGAGAGGAGAAATAGAACTCTTGCTGAGTTTGCAAGATCAATGATGAACGAGAAAAATTTTCCAAATTATTTGTGGGTTGAGGCTGTAAATACAGCTACATACTTGGTTAATAGGTTACCATGTAAAGCTTTGCAGGGTATGACACCATATGAAGCTTGGTGGGATAAAAGACCTACCTTAGATCATTGCAAAGTGTTTGGTTGTTTGGCTTATGCATATGTACCATCGTAATTGAGGCATAAATTGGAACCTAAAGCTGAAAAGTATGTGTTCATTGGATATGATGATAAGCAAATGGGTTATAGGTTGTGGAGTCCATCCACAAAGCAATTCCTTGTATCAAAAGATGTTACATTTGATGAGCAAGGTATTGGGTATGCAGGTACTATCAATAATCACGCAGGCCATGACGAAGTTTTGAATAAGAAGAAAGGTAAATCAAGGGTTCAAATATTTGATGAAGAAACAACAATGAAGTACAAGTTGAAGTTGAAGAAGTGCCAAGGTTTGATCCAGAATGTGATGAACCAAAAACTTCAAGAAGTGGAGAACTTAGAAGTTCATCAAGACACAAATGGCAACCTACAAGGTATAGCTATGACACTTCTTTTTTGACTACTAAATATTATGCTTAAATGGTGAAAGCAGATGAAGATCCTTTTACATATGAAGAGGCAAAAGGTAAGGAAAATTGGGAGAAAGCTATCAGGAAGAGTATGATGCATTGGTGGAGAATGAGACTTGGGATTTGGTTCCTAAACCAAATAGTCAGAAGATCATTGGATGCAAATGGGTCTACAAACAAAGAGGTACGCAGATGGAAGTGTGTCTAGGTATAAAGCTAGACATGTTGTGAAACGGTATGCTCCATATGGTATAGATTATGATGAGACCTATAGTCCTGTGGCAAAGATGACAACCATCAGGACACTCATAGCCATTACTGCATGTAAAGGTTGGAGATTGTGTCAATTAGATGTGAAGAATGATTTTCTTAATGGTTATATTTCAGATGATGTTTTCATGGAGCAACCACAAGGGTTCAGAGATAAAAGGTATTCAAAATATGTATGTAAGCTCAAGAGAGCTTTGTATGGTTTGAAGAAGTCCCCAAGGGCATGTAATTATAGACTTGTGAAGTTTTTGAAGGAACTTGGTTTTCAAGTATCTAAAGGAGATAGTAGCTTGCTTGTCAGAGCAAGTGATAATGGGTTCATTTACATGTGTATATATGTTGATGACATAATTCTTACAGGTACAGATGAGAAGGGCATACAAATTCTTAAGAAACAAATGGAGAAAGAGGTCAAGATTAGTGACTTGCGAGATGTCATATTTCTTGGGCATGGAGATCTCATATACCCAACACGGAGTGTATGTAACTCAAGAAAGGTATTTGAAGAACTTATTGATCAAGTTTAAAATGGAAGATTGGAGGGTAGCACCTACTCCAATGGAGGTGAATCACAAATTGAGCAGATATTGAGGAGAAGAATTCAAGGATATGAAACTATATCAAAGTTTGGTTGGTAGTCTAATCTATGCAACTATAACTAGGCCTGATTTCTCATATGTAGTTGGAGTGTTATCTCAATTCATGCATTGTCCTAGCAAAGAACATTGGGTTGCAGGACAAAGAGTATTGACATACATTAAGGGTACATTCAAGGAAGGTTTGTATTATGGTTTTACATCAGATACAAACATCAAAATATATAGTGATACAAATTGGCCAGGTAATCTTGATGATAGGAGATCAACATATGGATACTTGTGTTATGTGGGAGGTAAGTTAATCTCTTAGTGTTCTAAGAAGAAACACACAGTTGCTTTATCATGTACAGAAGC
>CM035407.1:76833887-77083887 GCA_020310875.1 Ceratopteris richardii | reverse complement strand
GTGTGTGATATATGTATACATGTGTTAAATATGCATATGTGTATATATGCATATGCATTTATGTAAAATATTCATGTATTCATGTAATATATGCAAGTGTTTATAATTGTGTACATGTACATATGTATATGTGTCTATGTGTAAATATGTACATGTAAGTATGTATGCATGTATATATATGTTTATGTGTGCATGTAGGCATGTATATGTGATGTGTACATGTATATATGTATATATGTCTATGTGTAAATGTGTACATGTAAATATGTATGCATGTATATATATATATTTATATGTGCATTTAGGCATGTATGTGTGATGCATAATATATCTACTCCATTTTATATTTATGTATGTGTATCTACATGATGCGTATATATATTTATATATATTATGATCCTCGTTGATTCAAGTATCTATATATAGAGGCATAAGGTTGGGAGGAGAGACATCTCTCTAGTAGGACATCGGAGGAATAGAGGCAATGTGTACATATACTTCAAACATATGGCTAAAAGGTTGAATAAGAGTTTTTAAATTAGGGGTTTTAAAACCCTAATATGGAAATTAGTGTTTTCAATTTAGGATTTTTTTAATAGGATTTATTTATTTATTTATTTATTTATTTATGTGTATGCATGTGTTGTGTATGTATGTGTATCTATATGTGCATATGCATGTGTTGTGTGTGTATATATATGCATGTGTATATGTATATATGCATGTAAATATGATTATATGAGTCTATGTGTGTGTACATATGATTATGCATGTGTATGTGTATGTGAGTATGTGTACGTGTATGTGAGTATGTGTATGTGTCTGTGTATATTCATTATATGTGTGTAACTGCATGCATGTGTATGTGTGTGTAAAAATGTGCATGTATGTGTGTGTATGTATAAATGTGCATGTATGTGTATATGTGTGTAAATGTGCATGTATGATGTATATGTGTGTGTATGCGTGTATTTATACCTCTAGTCTCACTCTTTTCTCTCTCTCTCTCATATACATACATACATGCATAAACACACATACTCATATCCACATATATATATACATAAAAGTAGTGCATACCGTGCATTATCGTGACGATGAGCCATAAGTGTCCGCATCTCTTTTAGACACCACTTAAGTGACCATCTTGTCCCAAACTCTGTCTCAAGTGAACTAAGTATGTATTTTTTATCCCCCTCATCATGCTCACTACAAAAATAAAAAAAATAATGTAAATACAACATAAGATATTTATTTCAATTTATATGTAAAATTTTTACTTACTTCCATGGTAAGTGGATAAAGCGCAGGTAAGAGTCGCATAGTGCCGGCATTCTTCTCTTGAACTCCAATCCATTCCCTATGTACACAATGTTCCCCTCTGGCTCTATATCGCACTATAGTCCTAAGGTATTCCTTGAAGCTTGGACTTCTTTCTGAGCTGCTTCATATTCCTCTTTGGTTACTTCTTCTTGTTCTAAGACTACATTCCTTGGATCAAGTCTTCTCTTCTTAACTGGAATTACTTCTTCTGACACCCCTTTTCTTTTTCTTCCTGATCCCCTCATACTTGTTTGGGCTTCTGCTTCTCTTATTGTCATCAACTTTGAAGGACTCTTAATCCCTGTCATAAAACTTCTGAAATTCAAGGCTTCTGAAGCCAGTTTCAACTGATCCTCCATACCTAAAATATGCTATATAATTCTTGTTAAAAACTAAGATCATTCATAAACTTTCTCTGCTCCAAATGCTTTGCTGCTTCCTTTAGTTGGTCATGAATGTAAGGAGTTACATCCATCACTCCAAAAGGTTTAGTCTTGTCCTTATTGTTAAACATAACCAATGTAACTGGCTTATGTGGCATTGTATATCTTGGCAATTTTGGAAAGCACAGACACTGAAGAAACATTATGGTGGCAAATTCCTCATTTTCTTTTCCTTTGAAGTCCACAAACTTTGAATATCCAGCATATGTGGCTGCATTCTTTAGAGAGTTCATGGCCTGTCCAGTCGTGCTCTTGTGCTACTTTCAATGTAGGTACCAAGAAGTCCAAGGGTAGCACCGCATTCTGATCGAACACCAGCTGAAAGGGTGTGGCTTGAAGTACCGTTTTATAGGCCACTCGGTATGCCCAAACAGCGTGGTGTAGCTGTTTGTCCCAATCAGAGCGTTTATTATTCACTAGTTTGGTCAGTACATTACACAAGATCTTGTTTGTGCTCTCAGCCTGGCCATTAGCTTGGGGGTGATAGGGGGCAGACTTCTTATGTACTACCAAGAACTCTTGGAGCATGTTTTCAATAACTTCATTCAAGAAGTGAGTGCCTCTATCACTTACCAGCTCTATAGGTAGCCCATATCTTGTGAATACATTCTCAAATAAGAACTTAGCTGTTGTTTGTGCATCGTTCTTTATTGTGGCTTTTACCTCTACCCACTTGGTTAGATAGTCCGTGGCAACAATGATATATTCTGCATGGGAGCCCATAGCTGGGGGATTAATAGGACCAACAAAGTCTATTCCCCACTTAGAGAATGCTCGTCCTCCCATCATGGGTTTCAGTGGCATCTCATCTTTACGTGTAGGAGGCTGAGCTCGCTGACATACATCACACCTGTTCACGTAGGTATGTGCATCCATATGAAGGGTAGGCCACCAGAAGCCCGCAAATAGTACTTCCTTGATCACCCGATCTGGTCCAAAGTGGCCTCCTGCTACGCCCTGGTGAGCAGTTTCCAAGACTTTTAGGTATTCACTCTCATGAACACATAGTCTCAGGTAATCATCTTTACCCCGCTTGTATAGATTATCACCAATGAGTGAGTAATCTAGGGCTTCTTGTTCTAGACTTCTTTTCCTAGCCAGGGTCATGTCTGGAGGGAATGTTTTCGTCCTCAAGAAAGATACTAGTGGTTCACTCCAATCTGGCACTATGGACACTTGATAAAGTGTGGCATGTTCCACAGGTGGTTTAGTGCAACAGATTGGGCATTCTTTACACAACTTTTGGACATCAGCTTCCATCGTCGGCCAATGCACTCTGAGTCTCCTTAGTGTCTGTAAGGTTCGTTGCTTTGAGTAGTGTTGCTCTAATGCACCTACATGTGCTAATTGCAACCATTTGGCATACTCATCCTCTTCCACACAACAAGCCAAGATCCCTTGATCTGTGTGCTTGTACATACTTCCTGCCAAGATATGATACCTTTGGGCTTTTACAACTTCTCGATCCTGTGTGGTTATTACTGGATGGTTAGGCCCGTATGTCAATACTGGCACTAATGGCTTAGCCCACTACGGCACCACTTCCAAATTAAACAAGTAAGCATCAGGAAGGTCATCTGATACTCCTTGTGGGGCTTCTCCAGATGTGAGCCTAGAGAGATGGTCTGCTCTCAAATGAGTCCTGCCTTTCCTCACTACTACCTCAAAGTCATATTCCATTAGTAAGAGAAACCATCTTACTAATCTGCCAGTATTACAAGGCTTGTTAACCAAGTATAGTAGAGCTTGATGATCAGTAAAAAATTTAAACTTATTTGCAAGCAAATAATGCCTAAACTTTTTGACTGCGTACACCATGCCTAATCCCTCTCGTTCGGTAGTGGTATAGTTTCGTTCAACTGCATTCAGCTGTCTACTCGCATAGGCAATTGGCAGATCCATATTACCTTCACCAGTAGGTTGTGCAAGCACACATCCAATGGCATAATTGGATGCATCCACATGCACATGGAAGGGCTTATTCCAATCTGGTGTAGTTAAGATTGGTGCGGAACATAATCGCCGTTTAAGCTCATTGAAGGAATTCTCACATTCATCAGTCCACTCAAAGTTAGTCAGAAGTCTGTACATGGGCTTTGCAATGACAGCATACATGTGAATGAACCGACGGTAGTAACCACAATGCCCCATGAAAGCCTGCACTTCCTTGACGTTCTTTGGCCTAGGTAACTCGGCTATGGCCCTCACTTTCTCTTCATCAGTGGATATGCCATTCTTTGACACTATGTGTCCTAGAATCTTGCCTTGCCTGACCATAAAAACACATTTTTCTGGGTTTAGGCAGACTTGATATTCTCTACATTTGTCAAAGATTTGTCTGAGTTCTGGTATATGTGTCTGTCTAATGTTGGAATGCGCACAGAGATCATCAACATAGACTTCCAAATTTTTCCTTAAGAACTCTTTAAACACATGGCACATCAGCCTCTGGAAGGTAGCTGGTGCATTGGTAAGCCCAAATGGCATTACTCTAAAGGCAAATATGCCCCATTCGGTGGCAAATGACGTCTTATGCTGATCTTCTAGGGCTATGGCTACTTGATTGTAGCCCGAAAATCCATCGAGGAAGCTGTACACTTCCTTGCCTACTACTCTTTCTAAGAGATGCTCTGTGATAGGAAGCGGATAGTTATCTCGAATTGTGGCTGCATTTACATTCTTCAAGTTAATGCACACACGCAGCTTTCCGTTTTTCTTGGGCACCACTACAATGGGGGATACCCACTCAGTGTGCTCAATTTCATAGATAAATCCAGCTTCAACCAGCCTATCTATCTCTTCTTTGATCTTGGCAGCATAATTATCATTATATGTATATGGCTTTTGCTTAGAGGGTTTGGCATCTGATGTCATGGGGATAGTGTGTGAGCATATGTTAGGCTCCACTCCTTTCAAATCCTTGTAACTCCAAGCGAATACATCTTTGTATTCTCTTAGCAAGGCTATTAGCTCTTGTTCTTCCTCTTCTGTCAGGTCATGGCCTATGTATGTGCATCTTTCTTCTCCTTCTTCCACAGCTACCACTATTTTCTTGGTGGTTTCTTTGTTGTCATAGGCATCGCCTGATTGCGCCTCTCCTTTAGGCATTCTGATCATGACTCTCCTATCATCTATCTCATACTTCTTGAAATTTTCCGGGACCTCAAACAAAGATTCTTCCTCTGCTTGTGTGACTTCTTTCTTCTTCCTTTTCTTTCCTTCCTCCTTCGGGGTCACATGTGCGGCTAGCCTTACATCATTCGTAAGCTCTCTGTGCCTCTGGGGTTGAAATTCTACTTCATAGAAGTATTCTTCATCTGATGCAAAAGGTGGGTCCATGATGATTGACTCTAGATCGGAGTCACTTGCATCCTCGAATGCATCAGGGCTAGGCTCACAATCTTCTAACACTGCCTCTCCCATGATTGGCTCTATGGAGAAGACTGAAATGTCATAGCCATCCTCATCACAGTGGGGTGTCCATTGTTCTTCATTGATGGCTACATCCATTGTTGCTAAGATTTCTGCCTAGCCATGGGGTTCAAATTCTTCATCAGGAAATACTACAAGTGCATAGGCTGGGTCTTGAATGGGTCTATGTGTTTCATTTGCACCTATTTCTCTGGCCTTTTCTCTTTTCTCCTCTTCTACTGCCACTTTGCACATCTGTAGGTGGGTGTCTTCATGCATCCATGAGGATCATGATTCTATGGAATGCACAGATTCCGTATCATCTTTGGCTCTATGGATGGGATTCCATTGGATACGAGGGACATCTCTATGAGAGTAATCTTTGAGATTCACTTTGGTCGTAACACCTAAGTGTTGCAGGTACAAAGAATTGGTTCCCCAGTCCTGTACCACTTGCAACTGTCGCATAAATGGTCTTCCCAAGATCATTTCATAGGCATGATTTTTGCTAAAATCACATATAGCAAATGTATGCTCGAACTCGACACCACATGTATTGAGAGTTATTCCTTCTAGCAGTCCTAATGGCCTTTCAATGTGACCATCGGCCATCTGCAATTTCATTCTTGTTGGCCTGAGTGCTGGCTTGCCCCAACGTTTCCATAAGGAAGTGGTGGCAATTGCAACTCCTGCACCTGAGTCCAGAATGGCCTTGGTTGTGTAACCCTGATGGGTAACTGGGAGATAGGTATTTCCTTCTTCTCCTTCACTCATGTCTCCTATCTTATCCAATGGTATTTCAAGCACTGTTCTATGAGATCCTACTTGGGAGCGCGATTTCGCTATGTCTGGCACTTGTTTGGCTACATGTTTCCACACTTCTGGCTTAACTTTGAGTAGCTCTTCTAAAGTGAGATTGCACTGCACTTTAGTGTTCTTTACTACCTTTGTATTCCTAGGTATGATAGAAGCTTCATTTCTTATCATGACTGTGGGCGCTCTCAGACAAGTAGACTTGGTTTCCCATGGGCTGTGAAATGTGGTCATTCTTGTAGAGAATTATACTCAAAGTCTAATCTCTCTTTAGAGTGGATGCTCTCATGCTCCTCATAAATGTATGGGATGTCCTGTGGGAATTGCTCGTGTGCATCATCCACAAGTTCAATGGGAGGAGGGACTTCACCTTCTTTAGCCCCTTTTTTTCTTGAATCTCTCGTAGGAATTCTGGTGTGAACCGATTCATAGAAGATGATGTGTCTGGCTCCGTAGAGTTAGGCACGTAGGCTTCCTGGGGAGGTAGGCTCACGTTCTCACTTGCCTTGCCCTTATTTTGAGAGGCGGGTTCCTTTTCTGATTGTGCAATTAGCCTCTCTATTCGTTCTAGTAGTCCATCAAAGTGTAACTGCGTCTTAGCTGAACTAGAGATGTTAAAGAGGCGACTGGCTTCAAACATAGTCTGAGCCAATTCCACCATCTTAGCACAAATTTTGGTTTGTTCTAGCTCTAGTTCTGCTCTAGGGTAACACTTTTCATGATCAGTTACGTTTGGCCCTTCTTGGATTCTGGCCTGATATGCTCTAAGCATCATGTTTAGGTCCTCGGGAGTGGGATCGGCTAGGACGGATCCTACTCTGGGTGGTGGGTGGGTTAAGGGTAGTGTATTGAAAAGTTGGGGAATGGAAGAAGGTGGATTGGTGGGTAAAGGGAGAGGTGGTGGAGGGGTGGTGTGAGAGTGGTTTTGAGATGCGAGTTCACTTATCTTTGCTTTGGTTTCTCTCAAGCTTTCTTCAAGTTCGCTCATCTTTTTTGCCCATTGCCTTTTCATTCTTTCACGACTATCCTTCCAGGCTCTAGTCCTCTTTTTGGTTATGCTCTCTGTTTCACTCACCTCAGGGCTCTTTTCCTGACCAACACCTTGGTTTTGCTGTAGTGCTTGGGCTCTTGTGATCACTTGCACAGGTGTAGTGGAAGTCACACTCCCTGTGGAGTCCACAATTAACCCAACAACATTGATAGGAGTGATTTTAGGCATGTTATAGGGTTCTTTGGGCAATCTCATAGGAGATGCTCTTTTCCGCAGTCTTGACAGAAACCCTGAATTGTTACTGGTTGAGGTTGCGTTGGGGCAGGCAGTGGGCAATCACGTATAAGGTGATCTCCCTGACATCTGAAGCATGGTCCTCTAGGAAATGGGGGTCGTACCTGCCTACGTTGAGGTCTAGAGTTGGGGTTTGTGTACATGACATTGGCATACTCATGCTCCCCACTATTTTCACTTGGGTCCTCATAATAGTATGACTCATTATGCTCGGGTGACTGCATGTAGTAAGTCTGTGGGCTATCAACATGTGTGGAGTCAAAACTATGGTCACTTGGATCACTGTCTGATAGCAATGGGGTGACTGGAACTATGGCTCTGCTCGGATTTTCTTCAGCAGATGCATATTTCACTGGGATCACATTGGTTGGAGTAGGGGGTTGCTGTAATAGGACTGGTTGAGGTCTCTGCTGCCCTTGATAAGGTGGCTGATAAGTTTGTTGTGGTCGGTTGTATTGTTGTGGTGGGTACTGATTCTGGTATCTACCCTGTTGTGGATATGGCTGAGGGTAATTTTGCCTAACAATTTGTTTGTTATATGGGCAGTCTTGTGCAGTGTGGTTGGTGTACCTGCGCTCTATGGTGCAGTACTGGCTACTAGGATTCGCCTGGGGTTGGGCCATAATGGGACATACATTTTCCATATGGTCACCGCCACAAGTGTAACACCGCTTAACTAGGGCAAATCTCGGAATTTGTTTGCTAGAGACACCTAGTTTTTGAGCTACCTTCTCTGCAAGTTCCTCAATGGATATGGATTGACCAGATGTGAGGCTACTAGAGCTATCAGAATCCTTATAGATTTTTTATAGTTCTAATTCCTCACCTAGATTGTCCTCAATGTCTATGCACATGCGCACGCACTCTTCTATCGTTCTGGGGTCCTTCAGATACACATATGACCTGAGCTTGGTGCTCAACAATCCATCTAAGAACAAGGCCACTTGTTTGGCTGGTGCGGGTAACTCCGACATCGGGCATCTCTCCAGGTATTGCCTAAATCTTCTTCCAGCTAGTCTGACCGTCTCTTGAGGTGTTTGTTTGAAGCTATGAATTAGTGAGGAAGTGTTGTGCCTAATTCCACTCTTAGAAAACTCAATGATAAATGCCTCTAAGAGCTGGTCTATGTTTATGAAATGCCTCTCGTTTAGTGGTTGAAACCACGTAAGGGCAGTGTTCCTAAGGGTTAGACCAAAAGCATTATATTGTGTGAATAGGTCCTCTACCTGTTCAGCTTTCAATACTTGCCGAAATTCTGCCACATAGTCATAAGGGTCTCCAGTGCCATCGAAGTAATTCTTCATGGGCTTCACCAGTTGAGTTGGTCGCAGGGTCCTAGTGTGTTCTCTCGGCCTTGGCAAAGGAAAATCGTCAGCATTCCTTTGATTCCATGGGGTTCTATGTCCTTCAGGTTCCACTCTATTCCTTTCCGTTCCCGTTCTTTCTCTTCCCAGGGAGTTGGCAAAACTTACCTCAGGTTTGTCTCTACTTCTATCTCTTTGAGCTCCATGAGCTTGGGAGGTCCCAGCTCCTTGGTGACTGTATGAGACATTAGTTCGAGGTTGGGGAAAAAAAAATTCACCCTTCCATGTGTAGGCATGTCTGCCATGCTCGGTGACCACGAAGATCCTCTCTGATGTATTGTCTAAGTAGGTTACTTTGCCTGGGCTATTAGGGTCTTTAAACTCATAGATTGTGAGAGCACCTACTTCAAGAGACAAGGTAGGCTTATACCTCCAAAGGGCCTCATCAATTTCTCGGTTTAAAAGCAAATCTATGCTTTTATTATCTTGTGGAATCAATTCTAGAGTCATGATTCTGGTCAAGACAGATTTACCGCGGGGAGTTCTCGGCTCTTTCTCTAAATTTCCTTGCTCTATATCACCCATATCGGTTTCTGCAATCACATTTCCAAACTCATCAGTTCTATCAGGAAGAGTGATGACTACATATATAGTCCCTTCTTTATCTAGGTATGCTCCATTCTCAAACTTCACTACCGGGTGTTCTAGTCCATGGGGTTGATCGGGGTTCTTAATCTGGACCACAGATCTTCTCAGTGCGTCTTCGTAGATGCGAGCACCTAGACGATTCGTCTTGATGTATTCCAATTGAGTCTTGTAAGGTCCCTCTGGCTTTTCTAGATAAGCCACCCCTGAACTACCTACTGGTCTCTCCATGTGATAGGACATCTCAGAATCACTTGTTTCTGATCTGGGAGTGTATGGGTATTCACTCAACTGCTGGGCCCAAGACCTGGCAGTGTGATTGACACTAGCTTCAGAAGATCTGAGGCTTTGTCTGTCTCGGCCTAAGTGTCTGCCTGATCTAAGGTTCATATGCCTGATTTATCTACCCCCTTGGACCCAATCACACTCTCGTTGGAGGTTAATTTGCACCAATCACTTTGTTCTTTTGAGTTGAATATTATGTTTATGATCTTGTCTGAAATCGCATCGTCAGGAGTACTTAAGTGAATTTCGCACTTGATAAGTGATCGACTCCAGTTTACCTTTTGTCCCTTAGGGTTTTCGCACTTAAGACCTACTTAATTCTTGCACTTGGTTGATTAATTCTCTTGGACTTGATTCGTGCCTAACGTTGCCCTAATTAATTACCACACCTAAGTCGTACTTAGCCTAGGCTAGGAATTGACAAAGGAGGGCTGAGAGAACTTCCAACCTTAATCCTCTGGTTGCTCAGATTGCTGCACAAGCCCAGGAAGCCTTCTCCCAAGCTTGGTACTCACCCTTGCTAGCTTGCTTTGGATTGCCTTGAGTGCACACAATGTTCCTGCAAAAGTTCACCAGTCAGTATAGCTCTATTACCACAAGTAATTGAAAGACACTCATCAATATTTGCAGTCCCCCCTGGAGTAACTCATTGTACCCCCTCAATCTTAGGACCACCTAGTCTCACCTAAAGGCCAACTTGAAAATACATGTTCTAAAACTCCACGTATGATTCTATAAAAAACCAGTCGAGGTCCACGTAGCATTTTCAACAAGCTTTCCAATGAGACCAAAATCTCATCAATCAAAGTTCGGATGGTGAAGTTATGACCATTCAGGCACTTAGGGGTCCAAACAGGTTCTCAGGTTTCAGGAAATTCCTCCCTAGTTTCTAGGTCTTTGCCCACTCCTAAGGCTCTAATGTTCTCCCAAGGTGCTTAAATTTAAACCTCACAATACTTCAATTCACTCAACTTTACCCTTAAAATTTTCATGCATTAGGGCCGTGTATCGCGATAGGTCGGGTCGAAGTGTCACGATAGCTCGTGAGGTGTCGTGATACTCCCAAGTGTCGCGATAGGTCGTGAGGTGTCGCGATAGCTCGTGAGGTGTCGCGATACTCCCAAGTGTCGCGATAGGTCGTGAGGTGTCGCGATAGCTCGTGAGGTGTCGCGATAGCTCGTGAGGTGTCGTGATAGGCTCCCAAGTGTCGCGATAGGTCGTGAGGTGTCGCGATAGCTCGTGAGGTGTCGCGATACCCCCAAGTGTCGCGATAGGTCGTGAGGTGTCACGATAGCTCGTGAGGTGTCGCGATAGCTCGTGAGGTGTCGCGATAGGTCGAGTTATGGTGAAATTTGTGGTTCTGTCTTGTGATCCTAGGTGCTCTACGCCTGCGCAGTGTCGTGGTGCACTCAGAAACGTGATTAGTCGCAGTTTGCGAGGTATCGCGATAGCTCGAGCTCGACACCTCGGGGCGTGTGCAGAAGGATTCTATACCTGCTGAGCTGGCTGGAGATGGTGGTGGAGCTGGTACCTACAAGAAACATGCAAAAAACATCCAACACCAATGCACGCGCTCGCTCTCTCTCAAACTCGCACACAACAAATGAGGGGAATGACAAGGAAGAGGGAATATGTAGTGGAGAAGGAGTTGGAGATGGAGATGGATATGGAGATGGAAAAAAAATCAGAAATTCACCCACTACTTACCATTCCAACGCGTCCTCTCTACGTCTTACCATCACACGCTCGTCCTCAAAGCTCGATTCCCCGGCAATGGCGCCAAAATTTGGTGTAGCTCAGTGATGAGTAGCACCTCCTTTAATGTCAATCCGGGAAGACATGAGGATGGTATGAAGACCTCGAGCAAGTGAAGGCACAAATGTGTGAGTGAGAAGCACACTAACATGCACACACATACACACACACGTGCACACACGACAAGAACAAAGAGAGAAAGACAATGGAATCACTTCTATTGCAACAAAGTTCTCATACAAGCTCAAAACTACAAGAAGCTAGCCCAAAAATGAGCTCTCTAGCTCTATTTATAGTTTTTGCCTAGCTTTGGCCCTATCCAGACCTAGTGTCCGGCCTAGTTAAAACTTAGGTTCCAGGGTTTAATTGAGGGCTCAAACGAGATCTAAAAAATACGAAAATTGATAGGCAACTACTTCTAAGGCTCCTCAAGCTCGAGGACTCCTCGGCTTGTACAAAATGGGGCTACAAAAAGGTGAAAATGGTATTTACAGGGGTTTTTAGTGATGAGAATCACTTTAAAATGATGTAAGGGTTTTTGAAAAAAATGAAGGGTTTCCTTTGTGCTAGATCTGCATGTGTGTCCGTACTTGCTTCTTCCCGTATACTGTCAACACCAAGGTATTTGGGAGGATGTTTAAACTCTCAAAGAAAAGAAGATTAGAGCCTCAATTACAAATAGTGTTGGTGCATGACAACTATCAATTGATGTTTTGAATACAATATTGAAGAAAAGATTAGCCTATGAAGCTTGAAGATAGTACACATTCAGGAAATGAAGACTTGTATACATATGTACATTAAACTTTTAGTTAGCTCACATATACCTTTTGTTATGGTCATGAGTTTGTACATATATGCCTATATATACAAGAAGAAAGTCAGGGCAAGTATGGGAGAGCATGAGGTATGAAGAATTAGAAGTTGTAAGAGTCATTAGACGCTTTAAGTGTAGAAGATCTCTCTCATAATTTAGATGTAAAAATTTTTAGAGAAGAAGAAAAATTGCACCCGACCTTTTGCTGAGTACTCCTTCTGTGTTTAATCTTTTGTGAAATTCTTTTGTACAAGTCTAAGTCTATAGTTGATTGACCTCTATACAATTTTTTAGATTCTAACTGTGATCAGGTTGAGAGAATTGAGAGTAGGAACATTTACATGTGTAAATGCGAAGAAGTGAAGTTGCAACAGGCGCAAAATTTGATGCTAATGTTTTGGTCAGTTCTCCTTCCACAGTGTAAATTTCTGAGCAAGCAAGCACTCATTCTTTAAGTCGGAAGGTAAGCTACCTATGGCTAAAAGGATTTGAATAAACAGGTCGTAATTTGAGAGAACTATGCATTAAAAGTTACAAGTGTCAAAGTCGACTATAGAGAAGTATAGTTTTAGACATAGGTGGATTGTTTGAATCATTTCTCAAGATCTAGTGAGTCTTTTGAGATGATTTAACTTGGAGAAGGTGCATAAACAATAGGTCAACAGTTCATACAAACTTTCATTGAAAACTTTACATATTTGGTTAGGTAATGACTCAATTTAGTGCAGCAGACTTTTCTAAATAGTGACTCTCTTCACAGTTAATGCAAATCTTGATAGTTTGGTATTGTTCTTCCAAAATTGATCAAGGTTTTGAGTTATTCTTGATATAGAAGGGTTCTAACATCAAGGATAGCTGGTTCTTTTGGAGATTACCACTCTCCATTAGTGGTATCAGAGCAAGAAGCATCAAAATAGAAGAAAGGAGGACCCCGATTGCTGCAGTCATACAAAAATCAACATTTGAAGGTTCAAAAGGTGAAAGCTTAAAGAGAAAGCTTAAGAAGGATTCCTGAAGCTATCAAGAAGATCAAAAGGAACTTGATTTGAAGTAAGGCTACACTTATTCTTCATAAAGCTTGAAGAACTTAATACATAGGTGAAGAAAGGATGGGAGATTCTCTTCAGATAGAGAATTGGATAGAGAAAACTATCCAGCTTGGTCAATGAGGATGGAAGCTCATCTCATGAGCAAAGACCTGATAGGTTACATCACAGGTGAAAAAGAAAAACCACAATTCAGAGATCCTAGTGTTCCAACTACAGATGAACTCTCAGATTTGAAGACTTGGATGAAGAAGGATGCTCAAGCAAGGAGCATTATCTACATGGGAGCCAATGAATACTTGCTACCTCATATTAGAGGACTTGAAAGTGCAAGTGATATACGGAATGCTTTGGAGGAGCATTTCCAAAACACTACAAACTCAAGGAAGGCATCTTTGTGGGTAGAGTTTACCACATTCAAGAAGAAGGCCTCTCAATCCATTTCTGATTATGTAACAAGGATGAATGACATTGCAGATGCATTAGGAGCACTTGATGAAGATATTGAGGAGGACCAATTGGTAAGGCAAATTCTCATAGGTTTGAGAAGAGATGAGAAATGGAAGCCATTCATTTTCTCTACTGAATTGTCACTAAATCATTTCATTGCTAATTTAAATCAGTTGTTAGGACATATGCTAACTTTTGAGCAGGATGTCAAAGGTGATGTTGATAAGAGTAGAGGTCAAGCAATGTATTCAAAGGACAAGCAGAAGAGCATTTCAGAGGTAGAGGTAGTAGAAGTTACGTTGGAAGAAATGCAGGTAGAGGATTCCAAAGTCAATCCTACAACAATACCTACTACAATTATGCTTCAGGTCAGAAAGAAGATTCAACCTTAATCATGAATGCAACTTGTGAAAGACAAAGTGAAGACCAAAGAGTCTTCTACATTGACTGAGGGTGTAGCAATCACCTGAGTGGTAATATAGCTTTGATGACTCACTTGGAGAATAAGGTAACTAATCATGTAGTTCAAACATGTGATAATACAAACCACAATGTGAAGTCGATTGGATCAGCGAAGGCCATGGATGGAAGTACTCTTCTGAATAAAGTCTTGTATGTTCTTACAATTCCAAAGAATCTGATAAGTGTAGGACAAATTGTTGAAAAAGGTTATGAAGTAAGGTTCACTAATGATGGAGTTTTTGTTGAAGACCCTAGAAATGGGTATAAACAAATTGTTTCAGGGAAGAAAGAAGGAAGACTCTTCACATTGAAGATTCAAGGTAATGTTGGTCATGCCTTGTTCACTTATGGACAAAAGATCTCTGAGTTAGATCTTTGGCATAGAAGGCTTGGACATTTCAATGAAAGAGGTATGAAGGATATGGCTAACAATGGTTTAGTGCTTGGATTGCCTAATGTTGCAGGTCAACATATGACATACAAATGTGAGGCATGTCAATTAGGTAAGGCTCATAAGCAATCATATTCTAAGCATGGTTTCATGTATTCAGAAAAGTTTGAGTTGGTACACACCGATGTGTGGGGACCATCAAAGGATTTCAGTATAAATGGTTCAAGATATTATGTATTTATGTGGATGATGCTACCAAGTGGATCACTACATATGTGATCAAAGATAAAGCAGAGGTATTCAATACATTTAAACATTATCATGTGTATGCAGAAAGAATCACAGGTCAAAAGTTGAAGAGACTAAGTTGAGATGGATGGGGAGAGTATTTCTCCAATGAGTTTAGTGATCACTTATGAAATGCAGGTATGAAAAGGGAAGTTACTTGCAGGTACTGTCCTCAGCAAAATGGTGTAGCAGAAAGCAGAAATATAACTCTTGTTGAGTTTGCAAGCTCAATGATGAAGGAGAAAAATTATCCAAATTATTTGTGGGCTGAGGCTGTAAATACAGCCACATATTTGGTGAATAGGTTACCATGTAAAGCTTTGCAGGGTATGATACCATATGAAGCATGGTGGGGTAAGAGACCTTAGATCATTGCAAAGTATTTGGATGTTTGGCTTATGCATATGTGCTATCTCAGTTGAGGCATAAATTGGAAGCTAAAGCTGAAAAGTGTGTTCATTGGATATGATAAAAAGATGGGTTATAGGTTGTGGAGTCCATGCAGAAAGCAATTCCTTGTCTCAAAGGATGTTACATTTGATGAGCAAGGTACTTGGTATGTAGGTACAATCAATAATCATGCAGGTGATGAAGAATTTTTGAATCACAAGAAAGGTAAATCAAAGGTTCAAATATGTGATGAAGAAGAGAACAATGAAGTACAAGTTTAAGTTGAAGAAGAGCCAAGGTTTGATCCAGAATGTGATGAACCAGAAACTTCAAGAAGTGGAGAACTTAGAAGGTCATCAAGACACAAATAGCAACCTACAAGGTATAGCTATGACACTTCTTTTTTGACTACTAAAGATTATGCTTACATGGTGAAAGCAGATGAAGACCCTTCTACACATGAAGAGGCAAAAGTTAAGGAAAATTGGGAGAAAGCTATGCAAGAAGAGTATGATGCATTGATGGAGAATGAGACATGGGACTTGGTTCCTAAACCAAGTAGACAGAAGATCATTGGATGCAAATGGGTCTACAAGACAAAGAGGTATGCAAATGGAAGTGTGTCTAGGTATAAAGCTAGACTTGTTGTGAAAGGGTATGCTCAGACATATGGGATAGATTATGATCAGACGTATAGTCCTGTGGAAAAGATGACAACTATGAGAACACTCATAGCAATTGCTGCATGTAAAGGTTGGAGATTATGTAAATTAGATGTGAAGAATACTTTTCTTAATGGCTATATTTCATATGATGTTTTCATAGAGCAACCACAAGGGTTAAGAGATAAAAGGTATTCAGAATATGTATGTAAGCTCAAGAGAGCTTTGTATGGTTTGAAGCGGGCCCCAAGGGCATGGAATTATAGACTTGTGAAGTTCTTGAAGTAACTTGGTTTCCAAGTATCTAAAGTTGGTAGTAGATTGCTTGTTAAAGCAAGTGATGATGGATTCATTTATATGTGCATATATGTTGATGACAGAATTCTTACTGGTACAGATGAGAAGGGCATACAAAGCCTCAAGAAACAAATGGAAAAAGAGTTGAAGATTAGTGCCTTGGGAGACTTGTCATATTTCTTAGGCATGAAGATCTTATATGTCAACATGGAGTGTATGTGACTCAAGAAAGGTATTTGAAGAATTTGTTGATCAAATTTAAAATGGAAGATTGCAGGGTAGCACCTACTCCAATGGAAGTGAATCACAAATTGAGTAGATATGGAGGAGAAGAATTCAAGGGCATGAAGCTATATCAAAGTCTGGTTGGTACTCTAATCTATGCCACATTAACTAGGCCTAACTTGTGATATGTAGTTGGAGTGTTGTCTCAATTCATGCATTGTCCTAGGAAAGAACATTGGGTTGTAGGACAAAGAGTGTTGAGATACATAAAGGGTACACTCAAGGAAGGTTTGTATTATGGTTTTACATTAGATACAAACATCAAGATATATAGTGATACAGATTGGGCAAGTAATCGTGATGATAGGAGATCAACATATGGATACTTGTGTTATGTTGGAGATAACTTAATCTCTTAGTGTTCTAAGAAGCAACATACAATTGCTTTATCATCTATAGAGGCAGAGTATAAAGGTATGGTTAAAGCTGCAAAGGAAGTCATATGGTTGAAGACTCTCATGAAGAGTTTTGACATCATTCAGATTACACCCACTATTCATGGAGATAATATAAGTTCATTGTATCTAGCTGCTAACCCTGTTTTTCATGCCAGAACTAATCACATTGAGATTTAGTATCACTTCTTAAGAGAGAAGGTGATTGATAAGGAAATTGAAGTCATATATACTTCAAAAAAAGATGATATTGCAGATATGCTAACCAAAAGTTTGGATGGACTAAAGCTACAAAGATTCAAAGACAGTATAAAGAAAATAGAGAAAACCTCAATTGATGATTAAGGGGGAGCTGTTGGTGCATGGCAACCATCACTTGATGTTTTGAATAAAGGATTGAAATCTGAGATTGAAGAAAATATTAGCCTATGAAGCTTGAAGATAGTACACATTCAGGAAATGAAGACTTGTATACAGATGTACATTAAACTTGTAGTTAGCTCACATATACCTTTTGTTATGGTCATGAGTTTGTACATAGATGCCTATATATACAAGAAGAAAGTTGGGGCAAGTATGGGAGAGCATGAGATATGAAGAATCAGAAGTTGTAAGATTCATTAGACACTTTCAGTGTAGAAGATCTCTCTCATCATTTAGATGTAAAAATTTTAAGAGAAGAAGAAAAATTGCACCCGATCTTTTGCTGAGTACTCCTTCTGTGTTTAATCATTTATGAAA
Organism: Ceratopteris richardii; assembly: GCA_020310875.1. NCBI lineage: Eukaryota > Viridiplantae > Streptophyta > Polypodiopsida > Polypodiales > Pteridaceae > Ceratopteris > Ceratopteris richardii. The sequence continues at coordinate 77,066,399 of CM035407.1, read as the reverse complement.
TGCTTTTGTAAAAGTCTAATTCTATACTTGATTGACCTCTATAAAAGTTTTCAGATTCTAATTGTGATCGGGCTGAGAGAATTGAGAGTTAGAACATTTAGATGTGTAAATGTGAAGAACTGAAGTTGCAAAAGGTGCAAAATTTAATGCTAATGTTTTGGTCAGTTCTCCTTCCACAGTGTAAAGTTTTGAGCAATTAATCACTCATTCTTTAAGTTCGAAGGTAAGCTAAATATGGCTAAAAGCATTTGAATAGATGGGTTGTACTTTGAGAGAACTATGCATTAAAAGTTATAAGTGTCAAAGTCGACTGTAGAGAAGTATAGTTTTAGACATAGGTGGATTGTTTGAATCATTTTGCATGATCTAATGAGTCTTTTGAGATGATTAGAGAAGGTGCGCAAGCATTAGCCAACACTTTATACAAAGTTTCATTGAAAACGTTACACATTTGTTAGGGAATGAGTGAGTTAAGTGCAGGAGACTTTTCTAAATAGCGATTCTCTTCACAATTAGTGCACATTTTGATAGTTTGGTATTGGTCTTCCGAAATTGATCAAGGTTTTGAATTATTCTTGATATAGAAGCGTTCTAACATCAAGAATAGCTTGTTCTTTTGGAGATTAACACTCTCCATTAAATATTTGTTGATAGATCGACAAATGATCAGAATCAACAACCACGAAGGGAAATAGGCTCATAAGTAGGAATAATGCAGAAGAAGTTAGAAGAGGTCTCTAAGTTTTTGTGCAAGAAGGAAGAATAGTTAGCACAACAAAGCAGTGTGTGGATATTATAAGTATTGAAGAACATAAATCATTAGAGGTACAAATTTGTAATCTTCAAGAAGAATTAAACAAGAAAAGTCAAGTGTATGAGGAGTTAAGAAATCAATGCAAACAACAGCATGTGATTGAGATATCAAGGGCAAAGAAGTCCTTACAAGAATTTGAATTATGGACGATGCAAATGCAGGAAAAGATAGAAACTGAAATCAAAAGTTTGTTAGCTTTGAATTCTAGTTTGCAAAAAGATATTGTGGTTCTTAAGCTAGGATGAAACCATTGTTAGTTTTAGAGCGGGGGCCCATATTGGATATGGGCATGATCAAACAGCAAATCCATAAGTATGTGCAGGATGTATGGAATGTGGTTAAGGATATACTACAAACTCTGATTAAATTGCCTTATGAGCATTGTAAGGTGGCTTTGTTTCTATACATGAAAAAGAACTCCTTCAACTCATAGAAAGGTATCAGGTAGAGAATGAAAAACATTTGCAGATGATTAAGGAACTAAAAGAGAAATTGGTGGAGAAAAGTGTTGAACAGGAGTTGGATACATTGGTAGATCAACAAGAGTTACTTTCAGATATAGGATTGGCTGAGAAGCACAATCAGATAGAGGCATGTCAGAATTTGGTGCAAGTTGAAGAGGTAATTGCAACAGAAGTAGAAGCTCCTCATAGGTCATTGGAAATAGTTGTTTACGATCAAGAAGTTGTGAATCTGAGCTCAATTTTATGCAAAACTTCCCTAGCGGGCAGTGCTAGGTGTTGAAGGAAAGTTGATCACTGGGAAAGTGTTCTATCGGAATTATGCTAACGCAGAATTTTACAGAATTGGATTTTCATAAATCGGATTTGCTAAATTTGACTTTTTATGGAAAGTTATAGTCATTTATTGTTTGGAATCACGTGAAGGTATTTATCTATGTTTGTTCATAAAAAGGAGGAAGAAGCAGAAGCGTTCTCAAGAAGAAGCAGCGAGGAAACAAGAAGTCTCATCTGCAGCAACAAAAAAGAGAAGTTTACAGAATGATCTCAAAAACTAGTATTGACGGTAGAAGTCTTTGTTCGAAAACAAACAAATCTCTGATGTAGAATTTGAAAGTTGTAAACTCTGAAGTTTTTGAAGAACTTTAGTGTCACATTAATTCATTTCTTTTGATTTTTCATACATCAGGTGGTATCGAAGCAGAAAGGTTCTAGAAAGCAGAAGGCATCAAAGGTACGAGAAGTTTTTGATAGTTTTCATTAAAGGTTGAAAGTTGAAGCATTCAAATACACAAGCCATTGGAAGATTATTTTAAAAGTAGCATCATACATAAAGAACTCTAAAAGGTATTATTCTTTATCCTTTAAACTCATAGGTTGAAGCAAAAGTAAAGAATTATGGCAGATCATATCTCCATTGATAAAGTGGATAGAGATAATTATCTTGCATGGGTAATGAGAATGGAAGCGTTACTTATGAGTAAGGATCTCATGGTGTACATAACAAGTGAAGAAGAGAAGCCAGTATTTGAAGATGAAATCGAACCAAAGAAAGAGGAACTAGATGCTTTAAAGCATTGGCAGAAGAAGGATGCAAGTGCAAAGGCCTACATCTATAATACAATTTCATATCATTTGCTACCACACATCAGAGGATTGGAATCAGTTGAACCAAATGTCCAGAGTCAACATATGTTTTGTAAATGTGAAGCATGTCAGATGGGAAAAGCACACAGATTACCATTTCAAAAGAAATGATTCAAACATGATGGAGTACTAGAGCTCGTTCATACAGATGTATGGGGACCAACAAAAGAAGGATCTATCACTGGCTCAAGGTATTATGTTCTTTTCATTGATGATGCTACAAGATGGATAACTCTGTATGTTTTGAAGGAAAGATCAGAAGTGTTTGGAGCTTTCAAGCATTCTCATGCATATGCAGAGAGAATCATAGGTCAAAAGCTTAAGAGACTGAGGTCTCATGGAGGGGGATACTTCCCCCAAAATTTCAATGATTATCTTTGGAATGTAGGTATTAAGAGAGAAATAACCTGTAGGTATACACCATAAGAAAATGGTGTAGTAGAAAGAAGAAACAAGACTTTGGTCGAGTTTGCTAGACCTATGCTTAAGGAGAAGAATTGTCCAAATTATCTTTGGGCTGAGGCTATAAATGCAGCTACATATCTTGTGAATAGATTACCATGTAAAAATCTAAATGGAATGACTCCAGATGAAGCTTGGTGGTGTAAGAAACCAACATTAGATCATTGTAAAGTATTTGGATCAATTGTATATGCTTACATGCCATCACAACTTAGACATTATCTTGAACCAAAAGTAGAAAAATATGTGTTCATTGGTTATGATGAAAAGAAGATGGGTTACAAGTTGTGGAATCCTCTAACCAAACAATTTCTTGTTTCTAGAAATGTTACATTTGATGAACATAAAAGTTGGTATGCAGATCAAAGTCATATAGTTGAAGAATTTGAAGAAGAGGTAAGAAGATGTGAGAAAGGAAAATCAACTGTGCAGGTGAATAGAGTTGAAGAGTATATGCAAGCAAATACATCCAGAAGTGGATTAACAAGAAGAAATGAAGAAGCTCCTATATTTGACGAAGAGGTGTATCCACACACATATGAAGAATGTGAACCAAGGAGGTCAAATAGGATGAGAAGGCAACCAGAAAGGTATTCTTATGATACTTCTTACATAACTCAAAATAACTATGCATATATGGTCAAAGATGATGAAGAACCTCAGAACTATGATGAAACAAAAGGTAAGAAGCAATGGGAAGAAGCAATGAAGGAAGAACTCAATGCACTAGAGGAGAACAAGACTTAGGAACTTGTTCCTAAACCAAATGGTAAGAAGCTAATTGGAAATAAATGGGTTTATAAAGTGAAGAAGCTTGTAGATGGAAGTATAGCCATATATTAAGCTAGACTAGTGGTGAATGTCTATGCCTAAGCTTATGGCATAGATTATGATGAGACATTCAGTCCTGTAGCTAAGATGTCAACCATAAGGACAATCATTGCTATTGCAGCTTCAAAAAGATGGACTCTAAGTCAACTAGATATAAAGAATGCATTCTTGAATGGATACATATCAGATGAGGTATACATGAAACAACCTCAAGGTTTTATACATTCCAGGTATCCAAATTTTGTTTATAGATTAAGAAGAGCACTCTATGAATTGAAGAAAGCTCCAAAAACATGGAAATATAGATTGGTGAAGTATCTCAATGATCTTGGATATCAAAGTTCAAAAGCAGATTCAAGTCTACTCATAAAAAAGAACAGAGGAAGGTACAATCTACATTTGTATTTATGTAGATGACATTATAATCACAGGTACTTTGAGAAAGAATTCAAGATCAATGATCTAGGAAATTTATCATACTTTCTTAGTATGGAAGTCACTTATATAGATCATGGAATATATGTATCACAAGAAAGGTATCTTCTGAACCTACTAAAGAAGCTTGGTATGGAAAATTGTAGAGAAGCTTCAACTCCAATTGAATTCAATCACAATCTCAATAAATATGATGGTGCAGAATACAAAGATATGAGAAAGTATCAATCTCTTATGCGTAGTCTAATTTATGCTACACTAAAAAGTCCTGATCTTAGTTATGTAGTGGGAGTTTTGCCACAATTCATGCATTGTCTAAAGGATCCACATTGGATTGCAGGTCAAAGAGTTCTCATATATATCAAAGGAACTATAAAGGAAGGATTATATTATCCTTTTACTTCATATTTGAAGTTGAGAGCCTATAGTGACTCAGACTGGGCAAGTAATCAAGATGATAGCATATACTCAACATGGAGTGTATGTTACTCAAGAAAGGTATTTGAAGAACTTATTGATCGAGTTTAAAATGGAAGATTGCAGGGTAGCACCTACTTCAATGTAAGTGAATCACAAATCGAGCAGACATGGAGGAGAAGAATTCAAGGATATGAAACTATATCAATGTCTGGTTGGTAGTCTAATATACGCAACTCTAACTAGGCCTGATTTGTCATATGCAGTTGGACTGTTCTCTCAATTCATGCATTGTCCTAGTAAAGAACATTGGTTGCAGGATAAAGAGTATTGAGATACATTAAGGGTACATTCAAGGAAGGTTTGTATTATGGTTTTACATCAGATACAAACATCAAGATATATAGTGATACAGATTGGGCAGGTAATCTTGATGATAGGAGATCAACAACTGGATACTTGTGTTATGTGGGAGATACGTTAATCTCTTGGTGTTCTAAGAAGCAACACACAGTTGCTTTATCATCTACAACAGTAGAGTATAAAGGTATGGTTGAAGCTGCAAAGGAAGTCATATGGTTGAGGACTCTCATGAAGAGTTTTGACATCATTGAGAGTACACCCACTATTCATGGAGATAACATGAGTTCATTGTATCTAGCTACTAACCCTATTTTTTATGCCAGGACTAAACACATTGAGATTCAGTATCATTTCTTAAGAGAGAAGGTAAGTGATCAGGAGATTGAAGTCATACATACTTCAACAAAAGATCAGATTGCAAATATGTTAACCAAAAGCTTGGGTGGGCCAAAGCTATAGAGATTCAAAGACATGGCAGGTATAAAGAAGATGGAGAAAACCTCAATTGATGATTGAGGGGGAGCTATTGGTGCATGACAACCATCAATTGATGTGTTGGACAAAGATTTGAAGTCAAAAGGAGAAGCAAAGATCAATACATGAAGATTGGAGTTAGAGTATAATCAGAGAATAAAAGCTTGTATATATATGTACATTAAACATGCTTATACTTTTGTAATGGTCACGGGTTTGTACATAACACCTATATATACAAATAGAGAAGTCAAGGTATGTATGAGAGATGATGAATTAGAAGTTGTGAGAACCATTAGACACTTTAGAAGTGAAGTGAACATCTCTCATGATTCAAATGTAAATTTTTTGAGTAAAGGAAAAAGTTGCACCTGATATTTTGTTGTGTTCTTCTATGCTTGATCATTTTAGAAATCCTTTTGTAGATGTCTAATTCCATAGTTACTGCTTGTATGGTTAAGATTTGAGAGCCTAATTGTAAACAAGCTGAGAGAATTATGTGTAGGAACATTTGTATGTGAAGAAGTGATGAGTGTCTTCTAAAACAGGCACAATCTCGATGGTCAAAGAATTGATCACATCTTAGTGCATATTGTAATGTTTTACACAAATGAGGAGTCAAAATCTAAGTTGGAAAGCCATCTATGGCTAAAATGATTCGGTTAAACGGGTTGTAGTTTGGGAGAACTATGCATTAGAAGTTGCAGGTGTCAAAGTCGACTATACAGGAGAACAATTTCAGACATAGGTAAATTGTTTGGATCATTTCTGAAGATCTACTGAATTTTTTGAGATAATTTAACTTGGAGAAGGTGCATAATATATAGGCGACACTTTGTATAAAGTTTCATCAGAAAATTTACACATTTGGTTAGTCAATGAGTGAGTTATGTGCAGCAGACTTTTCTGAGCAGTGACTCTCTTCATAGTTAGTTCAAAATTTTGATAATTTGGTATTGGTCCTTCAAATTGGTAAAGGTTTTGAGTTATTCTTGATATAGAAGTGTTATAACATCAAGGATAGCTTGTTCTTTTGGAGATTAACACTCTCCATCAAGATATAATTCCAAAGAGCTTGGATGGTGTGAAGACCAGTAGGTTCAAAAGGATGGCATGAGTAAAAAGAAAAGAAGATGATATGAACAAGCAAAAAATTTCAATTAGTGATTGAGGGGGAGATGTTGGAGAACGAATCACAAATTGGACATAAATTTGAAGGTCAATTCTATGATGAAAAGCACATGCCTATGTGAAGGGAAAACTTCACACATGTATTATATTAGATAAGTTAGATACTTTTGTTTTAGAATTTTTGAAAGTCACGAGATTGAGAAAATCTATATAAGTTAGTTTGTATCAACAGAAGTGATGAGAAAGAGAGAGAGAGAGAGAGAGAGAGAGAGGAAGAGAGATAGAGAGAGAGAGTGAGAGAATGTGAGAAAAAGTTTATTTTGTATGACTAAGAAACAATCAGGCTTCTCTGAGTGAGATAGCACCTCTAGATTTTTCGATTTCCATAGCTATCAGAAATATTACTTAAAGTTCTATGTATGAGACTCTCTCCTCCATCTCCATACTTTGCCTACTGTGTAATGATCTCAAAAGTTCAAGTTTTCCAAGCAAGTCGATGTGTGTCATCACGACTGAGATGATAAGTCCTTGTTTTATCTATCTGCTTCAACTAATGATGTAAAGTTTTTAAAAATAGGAGGTTGTTGGACCAATTCGATGCCTAGCATCAAGTTGTAGTTGATAACTTCTTATATTTCATGCCTACAAATCACCTGATGATTTAATGCCTAAAAAAGTGAGGTTTTATGCGAGAAGTCGATGTCTCGCATCGCATTCATGCTGAAAAGTGGACTTTTATGCACCAAGTCAATGCTAGGCATTGAATTTGCAGTATAGGGACATACGTTTTGCTAAAATAGGTAAGGTTTCCTATTTTAGTAGCTCATATAGGGCATCTTATGAAGGTCATAACTTGGTGTGTAGTGCTCACTGTTTTGCAAATAATAGCTTGTTGAAAAGATCATCTCTTCTACTTTTATGCACCAATAGATCTTTGAAAAATAATATTTTTACTAAGAGAAATAAACAAAATTTTGAAGGTATTTCATTTTAGTGACTAGAAATTTATGTAGAAGCAAAGTTCTTAGTTTAAGGAATCTTTTCTCCAAGTTTAAAGAAACATTGAGTTAATGGTGATCATAGAGGTTGTCTAGGACATTAATTCATTTTTGTGATGTTTCATACATCAACAGGTACCACTTCATTAGAGACTGCATAGCTATAAAACATCTCTTAATCTTCAATCACAATCCACACGAAAGAAGAGAATTTGACACAACAAGATAAAAGAGAGTAAAATATTTTGGAGCAAGACAATCATCAATGGATTATTACATGAAGACTAAGAATGAAGAAGTGAAGGAAAGACTCAAGCTCAAAGCATGAAGTAAATTGAAGAATCAGGAAGAAATGTTTTGTAGATTTATGTATAATAGTTTTGGAAAAATACTTTAAAAATACTTGATGTAGTGACAAATTTATAGTCATATGTATATATAAGCTCATGTATAGTTGTGATATAGACAAGTAGGAACATTCATATGTAGAAAACTGCAAGTGAAGTTCTCAAAATCGCACATTTTGTTGTTCAAAGATTTGCTTAGATCTCAGTGCTCAGTGTAAAATTTTTTATGTTTGAGAATTCAAAATCTAAGTTAGAAGGTAAGGAAGCTTTTTTCAAAAGCATTTAGCAAAATGGGTTAGATTTTTAGAGAAATCAACTTAAGAAGTTGACCATATCAAAGTTGTCATTTTTGGAAGGCAGTTTCTGACACATGTTTGATCTAAGTGATCAAATTAGAAATCTAATAGTTCTTTTGAAGAACTAATGGTCAGTGTGATTGCGCAAAGGGAGTATGAACATGTGAGTATCATTTGAATGATTAAAATTGAAGTCATATGCAGAGATTGAAGTTCATTTTTGAAGCAGACTCTTGAAGCTGAAGACTTCATACAGAGAAGTATTTCTTAATACATGTGAAAGATAAAGATCTCCAGCAGTGGTATCAGAGCTAAAATATCAAAACAAGGTGAAGAAGAAGCAAGGAGAACCTTGACTGTTGTAGATATCAAAGATCTTGTGAGTTGAAGGAGCAAAGAGTAAAGTTTGGAAGAAAACCTGAAGAAGATCAAAGCACGAGCTCAAAGGATCAAGAAGGATTAAAGCTTCATATCAAAGGTACATTATATCACCATAAATCTTAGGAATTGCAAATACAAAAGTTAAGAGATGGGAGAAAGCTTGCATATTGACAAGCTAGATAGAGAGAACTATCCAACATGGTCCATGAGGATGGAAGCACACCTCATGAGCAAAGATTTGATATCATTTATTACAGGAGAAGAAGAAAAGCCTGAGTTTAAGGATCCAAGTGTTCCAACAAAAGAACTTGCAGAATTGAAGAATTGGATGAAGAGAGATGCTCAAGCCAGGAGCATCATTTACATGGATGTAAATGATTATCTTCTACCACACATTAGAGGATTAGAAAGTGCAGCAGATATATGGAATGTTTTGGAAGAACATTCCCAAAACACAATCAAATCAAGGAAGGCTTCACTATGGGCTGAGTTTACAACATTCAAGAAGAAAGGTTCTCAGTCAATTTCTGACTATGTTACAAAGATGAAGGACATTGCAGATAGTTTGGGAGCAGTAGATAAAGAAATCGAAGAAGACAAGTTGGTAAGGCAAATACTTACAAGTCTAAGAGGAGATGAAAAGTGGAAACCTTTCATATTGTCTACAGAACTATCATTAGATCATTTTACTCCTGATCTTAATCAATTGTTAGGACATATGCTAACATTTGAGCATGAGATTAAAGGAGAAAATGACAGAGGTTCAATTCAAGCAATGTATTCAAAGTATAAGAAGAAGAATGCTAAAGGCAAGTAGACAAATGATGAAGAAGGATCTTCAAATCAAGTAAATTTCATGAAAGGGAAGATGAATTTCAGAGGTAAAGGAAAAGGAGGTAAGAACAAAGATAATACTAAAGCTTGTTGGATTTGTGGTAGAACAAATCACTTGGCAAATGATTGTTGGTACAATAATCAAAATGGTGGAAGACATAATCAGAATTTCAGTTCTAGAGGAAGAGGAGGTAGAAATCAAAGAGGTAACTTCAGAGGAAGAGGTGGTAGATTCTCATACGCTAGAGGAGGAGGAAGAAGCTTTCAACGTCAATCCTATAACAACACATATTACAATTATACTTCAGATCAGAAGGAAGACTTGATTCTTATCCTGAATGCAACTCCTGAAGTAATCAATGAAGATCAAATGGTGTTTTATATTGACTCAGGATGTAGTAATCATTTGAGTGGCAATATTTCTTTAATGACTGATATGGAAGTTAAAGTGAATGGACATATAGTTCAAACAAGAGATAACACCAAACACAAAGTTGAGAGCATTGGATCAATGAAGACAAGGAGTGGAAGTACACTCCTAAGCAAGGTACTTTATGTTCCAACAATCCCTAAAAATTTAATAAGTGTAGGGCAAATTGTTGAGAAGGGATATGAAGTCAGATTTACAAGTGATGGTGTTTATGTTGAAGATCCAAGTCAAGGATATAGAGGTATTGTTACAGGGAAAAAGGAAGGAAGATTATTCACCCTCAAAGTCTAAGGTAATGTGGTACATGCATTGTTTACTTATGGAAGTCAAAAGATGTCTGAATTGGATCTATGGCACAAGAGGTTAGGACATTTTAATGAAAGGGAATTAAAGAAATGACAAAGAATGGTGCAATGCTTGGTCTAACAAATATTGAAGGTCAACATATGATATAAAAATGTGAGGCTTGCCAGTTAGGTAAGGCTCACAAGAAATCATACAATAAGCAAGGATATAGGTATTCAAATATGCTTGAATTGGTTCATACAGATGTGTGGGGTCCTTCAAAGGACTATAGCATAAATGGATCAAGGTATTATGTGTTGTTTGTTGATAATGCAATGAGATGGATTACTCTATATGTGATCAAGGATAAATTTGAAGTGTTTGAGACATTTAAACACTATCATGCCTATGCAGAAAGAATTACAGGACAAAAGCTCAAGATATTGAGATCAGATGGAGGGGGGGAATATTTTTCTAAAGAATTTGATGATTATATGTGGAATGGAGGTATCAAAAGAGAAGTGCCTTGTAGGTACTCCCCACAACAAAATGGAGTTGCAAAAAGAAGAAATAAAAATCCTTCAGAGTTTGCAAGATCAATGATGAAGGAAAAAAGATGTTCTAATTATATGTGGGCAGAAGCAAATAATACTGCAACTTATCTTGTGAATAGATTTCCTTGAAAAGCTTTGGAGGGAACGACTCCTTATGAAGCATGGTGGGGTAAGAAACCCACTCTTGATCACTGCAAAATATTTAGATGTTTGGCATATGCTTATGTTCCATCTCAATTGAGACATAAGCTAGAACCTAAAGCAGAAAAAATATATGTTCATTGGGTATGATGATAAACAAATAGGATACAGGTTGTGGAATCCATCCAAAAAACAATTTCTTGTTTCAAGAGATGTTACATTTGATGAGCCAAGCACATGGTTTACAGGATCAGATAATGTATGTATGAGGGTTTGTATTATGGATTCACTTCTGGTATTAGACTCAAAGTGTTTAGTGATGCAGATTGGGCAGGTAATTCAGATGATAGAAGATCCACTCATGGTTACCTATGTTATGTTGGAAATAAGCTAATTTCTTGGTGCTCAAAGAAGCATCATACAATTGCATTGTCATCTACAGAAGCTGAATACAAAGGAATGGTGGAAGCTACAAAGGAAGTAATTTGGTTGAAGACCTTATTAAAAAGTCGAGGAATCGATCAGAGTGTTCCAATCATATTTGGAGACACATGAGTTCATTATATTTGGCAGCTAATCCTGTTTGTCACGCTAGGACTAAACATATAGAGATTCAGTATCATTTCTTGAGAGAAAAGGTACTTGACAAGGAAATTGAAGTCATGTATACACCAACAAAAGAGCAAGTAGCAGATATGCTAACAAAAAGTTTGGATGGACCAAAGTTACAAAGGTTTAAAGAGATGGCAGGTATAAAGAAGGTGTAGACAATCACAATTGATGATTGAGGGGGAGCTCTTGGAGCAAGACAATCATCAATGGATGATTACAAGAAGACTAAAAATGAAGAAGTCAAGGAAAGAATCAAGCTCAAAGCATGAAGTAAATTGAAGAATGAGGAAGAAATGTTTTGTACATTTATGTATAATAGTTTTGGAAAAATACTTAGAAAATGCTTGATGTAGTGACAAATTTATAGTCACATCTATATATAAGCTCATGTATAGTTGGGATATAGGAGAGAGATGAATAATAGATGAAAACATGGTCAATAGATTTCAAGTTGTTCAAGAAATAGATGTGTAGAGAGTTTTCTCGTGAGTTACCGACTGGTCTTTCCTAGAATTCTCTCAGCCTGATCACGTGGATCACGAAATCTTCTGTACACATCTAATTCAGAAGCTAATCAAGCTATGACCAAAGTTTGATGATCTAATTCTCTTCAGCTTGTGTGTATGAGAAGTAGGAACATTCATATGTAGAAGACCGCAAGTGAAGTTCTCAAAATCGCACATTTTGTTGTTTAAAGATTTGCTTTGATCTCACTGCTCAGTGTAAAATTTTTAATGTTTGAGCATTCAAAATCTAAGTTAGAAGGTAAAGAAGCTTTTTTCAAAAGCATTTAGCAAAATGGGTTAGATTATGAGAGAAATCAACTTAAGAAGTTAACCATGTTAAAGTCATCATTTCTAGAAGGGTATTTTTGACACAGGTTTGAACGAGCTGATCAAATTAGAAATCTAATGGTTCTTTTGAAGAACTAATGGTCAGTGTGATTGCATAAAGGGAGTATGAACATGTGAGTATCATTGAATTATTAAAATGGAATTTTTATGCAGATATTGAAGTTCATTTTTGAAGCAGACTTTTGAAGCTCAAGAAAACTTCAGACAGAGAAGTATTTCTTAATACATGTGAAAGATAATATGAATATTGTGTAAAGTTTGGTTTATTATTGATATAGAAGAGTTCTTAAATCAAGATAGTTCAGACATTTCGAGAATTAAAGGTCTCCAACAAAATAGAGTATAACAAAGTATGTGAAAAAATAAGAAGAGAGTAAGAGTTTTATTATTTGGTCCAAAATTTATAGGAATTTTTTATCTTTGTTAGAAATTCTATCAAGTAGTTTCAATGAGAAGATTCATCCACCTTACCACCCACAAGCTGATCTCAATCTCAATCGCAATCTCAATCACAATATCAATCTCTATCACAAAAAGAAAACCAATCATGGTCAATACACGACCAAAAACTATATCCGTAGCTCTCAATCTTCCTCTCTAGATATCTCTTCTAGAACTGGATGACCAATCATGCCCATCTAGTCATGTGCTCATGGAATCTAAATGCTCCAAGATAGCATCTTTTTCACATGTCTCATGCAAGGCTTCTAGACCTGCCACACATTTTACTTTTGATGTTCACCTCAAGAATCAAAACTACAAAAATAGAGGCAATCCTTGCAACAAACTCACACACACATTGATCAACAAAAAAAAAACACATAGCAATTTGCACTTTCTAAACTCGCAACCATGAATAAGTTGAATCATGGATTCTTTTTTAGGGATTTTTTCAAGCCCTGTAACTAAAAAAAAAGTGTTCAACTCTTCAATCTATGCAATAGTGTTAGAGATACCATATTTCCAAATCCACTTCCAAATATCACTTTTGAGCCCTACAAAAAAACATGAAAATCTCTTCACTAACCTATCTTTACACAATCAAATGAGACATAAAACACAAGAATTAGGAAATTTTTAATTAGATAAAGGTTTTATACTAAGAGCACTCTTTCTCTAATGCAACACTTTCTCTAATTCCTATATCTTCATGCTCAAAATATGCAAATTTTCTACGACAACTTCCTAGAGAGAGAATGTAAAAACTTATTGCAATAAAAATTTGCAAACATGATCTAAATATCCTAAACATGAAATTTCATTATTACCTACACGTCAATTTCTGGAAAAGAACATCTATCTCAATATGCTATATTACGTTAGCCACTGAGTGCAATATTCTTGAGAAGCTTCATACTCGAGATAATGCTACATATGCTTTGACTAAAGCTCTACCACAGTATAGCTTTCGACACTATTGTCACTTGATGGGGGGTTAGTTGATTCATGATCTTCCATAGTTAATTGTATACTATGTAACATGCCCATCAAGGGGGAGGTATAGTGTGCATATTTATGCTCATGTATCCTTTATCATTCTTTATTTTTTCTTGCATAGTTTACTTTGATCATTTTGGCCTTTAGTGGGAGTTTATTATCATTAGTCTCAATGAGAAAGACAAAATGGACACCTCAAACTTTTGTATATGTTCTTTAATAAAATATAAAGTGGCCTGGTCAGCCACAGACTCAAAGTTCATACTCATTTGTGAAATATAGGAAACCTGATTTCATGCTCTCTTTGTATAGTGTACTTCTACGTATTATGTAGTTCTATGCAAAGTACCATGCGGGTTCCCCACAACTATACTTTTCACTATGAGGGAATCACTGCAAAGCTCTCGAGAAGTGGAATCCATTGTGGTGCAATGCAATTACACCACATCAAGTACAAGAACTAAAAGAACACAATATCCCTCCAAGTACATGGAGGAAGGAGTTAAAATTTCCTCTTCCTTTCTGCACTCATAATAGCATGTCATCAAACAAAATGGTTGTATGGATTCTTTTGCAAATCTTGATAGAGGTGCAAAAACCAATGACAAAGGTAAAAATCCCAATGATAGAAGCATAATAAAAGATTAATGTAGGGCTACCATGCTTCACAATCATCACATTGATGAATCTGAGAAATCTATAGAGCATCATCTCCAAGGAATCCATAACAAGGATTTGATACCAATGTGGCAAACAACCAGGGATGAAGTTCCATTCTCTATCGACGCATTTCTTTATTTCGATTGTGGAGTAGGGGTAGTGGTTTGGAAATAATTGGTGCTAGGATATGCATATGTAAGCATAGCCAAACATGTGTCTAGTCTCTAAAGTGTACTCTCAGAGGTGTCCAAGTCCATTCAAGTGCTTCATGTGGTAAATGTGCCATGTATCTGAATCTACTTGAGTTATCTTAAGTTAATGCAAGTGGATATTTCTAGAAGGCTTCAACGTTTCTTTGAAAAAACACAGCCCCAATGAACTAATGGGGATTGAACCACATATCTCCTCCTTCCCATCCATTAGACTTTACCACGAGACTAAGATTACTCCGTATCTATATGTTGAACTTTGCCATGCCACTTTAGAACATGGAATTAAGTATCATGTTACTTGACTTGACCTAGAGGTTGCAATAATTGGTGATTTTACAACTAAAATAAAACTTTTACTCTTTTGATACTCCCGATTGGTCCATGCTCCCATCTACTCAAATATGCACTTAAAATTGTTAAAAGATAAAAGGAAAAATACCACATTACTCAGAATCTTTATATTTAGTTAGAACCAATGCTTCCATTTTAATCTCACACGATATCCTTTGTATGGAGAATGGAGCCCGATAAGTTTTATGTTACACTCTCTCTCTTATATAATCACACATACAAATGAATTCTACATGTTTCTTCGTGGGTATATTGCCCCCACTCTGAAGAAAAAGAGTTTCTTTCGGATGGTTGTATCTAGTACCTTCTACTCCTTAACCATGATCAAAATCCATGGTCACATTTGTATAGTATAAAGTACTTCTATTAACATAAAAACTCACTCTACAAGTAATACAATAGTTAAACATATGGGAAGTGCATAAATAAGTCAATTTAACATCTTCCGAGTCTTCATGTTGTCGTCTGAACTCCAAAGCTATATTCATCCCTCGTGCACTTGTAGAAAAGTCATCCTAGCTGTAGAGCTGAGACATAATGACTGTAATCAAGTGGTGGTTTGACCTAACATCCTTAAATTGTATAAGCAAGAGTCGACCCAATCAATTGCATGGAAACATGTGCTCCATGGCAGTTGATGTATTTCTAGGATGATTAAACACATACTCATAACCACCTTTCACTTAGTCACCCACACACATCAATCAAAAGGAATAGAAGACATGTAGATGTGATATCTCACTTGTTTTTTGACCAAATAGAGTTAATACTCAAGTATGTTTTGAAGATCTCCAAGAGAATTCTTGTATGAAAGTGTTCTGATGAATTTAGGAACCTATAAAAAAAGATATGGCCAAAGGACTTAGTGTCAAGAAAGACCTACCTACACTTTGATACTCCCTTAACTTCATACATGCATGTAAAATCTAAAAGAAAAGTGAGAAGCGATAGAGAACTCACCTTAGCACATCTCCACCGACGCCCATGCAGAAAAGCTCAAGCAAAGGAGAAAACACAGATTTGAGGGCACATTCATGATGGTAAGGCAAATGCTCCGAGGACTTGATTTAAGGGCACATGTGACGTCAAACTTTCATCTGACACTTTCTATAGAATAATGATCGATTCTATCTTTTTCTTAGTCATTAGGTAACCAAACAAAAAAAAAAAAACTGAAAGTTTTTTTTTTTTGAGAGTACAAGAAAAGTTGAAATGATAAGGAATTGAAATGTCCAGCCGGGCAGGAGTTGAACCTAGGCCTTCTGCCCCACGGCGTTCGATGCTATCCGCTACACCACACCCATTTGGACAAGAAAGGTTATAGTTTGTTTGGGTCACCCCTTCTTTCATTGTATAGGTGATCAACAACACTTTCCACCCTCGCAGAAAAGCGCATATATGACCGAACTTCTGATTGCCAATCATCCATGTGCCCTCTCTATCTGTCTCATACAAGCTCATCCCAAGCTGTGGCTGGAAGGAGCACTTCTCTAACGACAATCTCAGCCCATTGCAGTTTTCTCCAGATTTCCTTATGCCTGCTTCAATTTTTTTAACGCCTATATGCATTGTATGCATGCATTTAAAGGACGGATACATTTTATTATACTTATTCTATTCATTGGCGTCAGATGCATGCATGTGTCGAACATTCCTACAAGGGAACATCGTAGAATATTTAAGTTTGAGAAATGATGACCTGTGGAGTGTGTCGTGTTGAAATCCCCGTGATGTATATAGAATTGGGTCTCCGACATCTCTTTTTCTTTCTCTTTAATCTCATCCTGCCTGCTTATTGACGGAGTACTGTCTTGTGTTGAGTATTTATTTACAGACAAAACATTGAAAGATGGAGCTGCTTCAACTGGCGATGATCTTTTCAACCTGCATATTAAAGTGATGAAATTTCCTGTCTTTTGGAAAAGAATGTAAATGTATTTGAGGCAAAAGGGAAAGCTACATGAAAGGATCCCGAGATGAGGTGGAGAGCACTACCTCAATAATCGAATCAGCTCCTATGAACTCTTCTATTACGCGCTGGATTCTTACGCAGCTTTGCTAACACGTCCCTAACTAGATCGCGTATGGATCTCTTTCTTCTGATCTGGAAAGCACTGCTTGGAAATTGAGAAATTACAATAGCACGTAGGTTACTGAGGACAAATTCTTATCGTCTTTCATCCAAGCACTTTACAGCTTCTCTTGATTTCGTGTTCTCTTGCATGCATTAAACTGAGGTCTTAGCGCCAATACAGAAGTGCGTCTTCTTCCGAAATGTAGCGAATAAGGATGAGTGCTGAATAATGAACTCTGCTTAGTGAGATAATGCCCATCTTTTACACATACATACACAGAAAGTGCTCATACAACCCTTCTCTAAGTTGTTCTCTGCATCAGGAAGGATATCTTCTTCCTCTTAATTTTCAAGTATAAAAAGTACAGTTTGCTAACAACAAAATGATATGTGCGCTCAGGCCATCCTTCTTTTTAATTAGTAATAAATACCCAATCGACTCGTCCACATCCTGTTGCACAGAATTTCGTTGATGTACCATCGATTAGGTGGACATCTGCTAACTCAACATGGGCTTCCTGCTGGATATTTCCTACTTTCCTAAATTATGAACCAGTCAACTGTGAGCCATCGACACTTTTACCAGAGCTTTTGTCATTCCATATTATATCAAAATGCAAGTCAGTAGTTTCTGTGAAGAAAGTGTTCTGGCTCGCAGGATTAGGCATGTAGATCTTCATCATTCATCAGGGTACTATATCAGTAAATCTTCAGCATTGGTCAGGGTACTATATCTGAGTCATTGATATATGAAGCGGAAATATCCTTCGGTGTAACAAGAAACGGTTATAGACATTTTTTAATATTGCTACTGTAACATGGCTTGTCTAAGATCACACATTCTTCACTGTTTCTTTAGGTGATGAAATTGGTAAAATTCTCTTTTTTCTATGCAGTTGTCTCATTGTAACTGCTTTAGTTAATGCATTTATAATCAGAATCATGGATGCCGTTTGAGATAGCCGATTTCCAGCATGTGCTTGGAAGGTTAAGCAAGATATCCACTGTACTGTAAGGTCAGATCCTAAAAGTAATAGGACTCCACTGATCAGCGTGTTGTGCAAGGTTAGGCCCACGTTCTTGGGACGTGCATTAATGGTTCCGTTTCCCAAGAGGTGAATGAATCTGCCGATTGATTAAATAATAAAGAATTCTTACTCTTTTCACCGTTTCTGCGGTAGGGTCTCTTTAAACAAGATGTTAAATTGCGATTTGGTACAGTTCAAGGAATCAAAGAGATATGGCCACATCAAATAGTTTTTGCGTCTCTTGAATACAAAAAAATGTGTATGTAATTGTGGATGCCTCTTCCCCTTCGTTTGAGGCTGTTTACAGATTTCTGCTAATATAAATATATGAAATGTTTCGTGTTCCAGACAAAAAAAAGGAAGAGCAAATCTGTAGAATTATTTTGATTAATAACCATTTTCGTCAGCGTTATGATAAGCATCAAAGCCGTAAAGGCATGTATTTTCCATGATATCTAAACAGAAAGCCAAGTGCAGCATAGCCAGTTGTCGAGACAGAAGATCGGATTTAACGTCGATGAGAGCATGGAAAGGCCGTTGATGTCAATTAGCTGCGCCATTTTAGTTCATCGTAGATCACTCTTCTTCCGCTCAGCGCTGCCTTCTTTTTATCTCTTCAGCTTGCAGCAGTCCACGGCAGTGTGCGAGGCAGAAAGCTCATTTAGTATGCGGCATCGCTGTAGAATGTAGATGGGGCTGTAAACTCTACCAAAAGTCAAGCTTCCATCCCTTTTTGGTGAGGTGAACGAGGCCCAATAATACTATTTACTTTTATGAATTCGTTCGTTGTAGTTTCTTTCAAAGTTTAAACGTTTCAATTTCTGTCTACTGTAGTGGGACTATGGGCCATCAACCCATAAAATATTTCCATTGTGCATTGTCGGAGAGGGACAAAACGTCGGAAGA
Source organism: Ceratopteris richardii (assembly GCA_020310875.1). NCBI lineage: Eukaryota > Viridiplantae > Streptophyta > Polypodiopsida > Polypodiales > Pteridaceae > Ceratopteris > Ceratopteris richardii. The sequence continues at coordinate 77,047,465 of CM035407.1, read as the reverse complement.
GGAAAAACTTGCAGCGGGAAGCCATGGATGAAATCTGGGAAACGTTATCGTAGAGTGAGTAGAAGGCCTGCACTTCCCTTCATTTAAAGCGTTCACTTGAGAAAGGGTGTCTCGCAATTGTGTCGCTATAGCCCCGCCCTCTTTTCTGTAGAACATCGACAGGCCAGCTTCAATGTACATTTTCTGATTTCCCCGTTCTTCTGAGCTCCCTTCTTCAGTACAGATATATTCCTGTTTTCTCTCAGCATTGTCATTCCTACGGCTTTGTTTCCGACCTATACATTTCGAAAGACGACTAGACAGAAATTGGCGCGCTACAATGCGAGAGAGCTTCTGTTTTCGCCTCTAAATCTGGAGAATTGTACATTCACAATCCAGTTTTCCATGTTCTTTCATTCCTATTAAATCGTTTGAAAACATATTCGCCAAAGCTCACGTGAAATTCCGCTAGCTAACTTTTTTAGGGCATCATCTTCGCCTTCTTCCTCGGCGATACCGTTTTACTCAGACATGAGATCATGAAACGTCATCTTCTTATTTCGTTTGGCCAATCTTCCGTGGCTGATGCATAAGTGGAGCGTTCCTGCTTCCGATTCGCAACCGATAATTGATTCGAGTAATGGGCACATAGACATAATTTCCTCATGAAATATTATTGATTTGATTACAAAAATCAGCCGCGCGCGATCTGAATAACTGATTGGTGATACCTCAGATCAGCCAAATGATTAGCAGTGGAATGAGCTGGTACGAATGGCTTGGAGGCATATTACGAATCGCCAACGAAGCGTTGTTTCAGAGATTCTATACCCGCCATCTACCAAAGCGTTTACTTCTCCCAAAACTTACTGGCCTTACTTGTATCGTCACTGGTGCGACGAGCGGCATCGGCCTTGAGACGGCAAAGTACGTTTGAATGTTGCTTGATAAGCTTTATCCCACGTTTCATAGTTATAACTGTCTTTATTTGTGTCATCTGTATATAAGTGCATGTCTAGAACATTTACCATGCATCTAGCTCTTTCTTAGATTCAAAGTTAGTTGTTTAAGGGTTCTAGCTTTTCCCCTAATTTGAGATCTTACTGCCACGGGCGCAGACAACTTGCAGAGTCAGGAGCACATGTTGTACTTGCATGCAGAAACACCAGAGCGGCGGAGACCTTAATTCAAGAATGGTTAAAGAAAACAGATACAGCACTTAAAGTCGAGGTAAAGGACGAAAACTCAATTATAGGGAAGTTTAAAGTCGAAGTTTTGAAGCCAATTTCGTTGTCTCGTAACAAATGTTTGATGCTATTCGAGGGTCATTCGCTTGTATCCTACGTCGCCTTTGTTGGAGACATAATCTCATTCAGATATCTAATCATATTGATTGTAGCATTTCCAAACAAATGTGTAATCCAGTCTCCTCAATTAAAGATCAGACAAAACTCGAGTATAACAGAATAAATTCGGCGTATGGCTAACCTCGATCGTTTACTTGACCTGGACGCATATTATGAAGAACGAAATTAAGTGCAGTTCTTTATACATTTTCTAGGAGTACCCTTCCCGCATGACAATGCAGGGGACGCACTGGGCAATACTTATTGTAGATCGGATGAGGGAAACTTCAATGTTTATGTCGTTGACTACCACCAAGATGTGTGAAAACATTTCATTTCTGAAAATAAAATTTGAAATAAAATCAGATGCTTCGGACCAAAATTGTTTATTATTTCAATACCATCTCTGTTGATGTTTCAGGTAATGCAATTAAATTTACTTTCACTTTCTTCAGTGAGATCTTTCTGCACAGCTTGGAACGCTCGTAATGAACCTATTCATGTTTTAATCAATAATGCCGGTATCTGCTCCTTGGGAAGTAAGATCAAAGTACTCCAGCTATATCAAACAAAGTCTTCTGCAATTCCTTTTCGCTAGCTTTCAGGCTAATTTTGCAGACACACTCCTGCAGCACCCCAGAAGTTCTCCGATGATGGTTTTGAGGAGCACATGCAGGTGAATCATCTTGCCCCTGCCCTGCTGACATTGTTGCTGCTTCCATCTTTGCGTCGATGCTCCTCTCGCATTGTGAATGTGAGTTCAGATGTAAGTATATTTACCATCGTCTGCCTTAAACTGAGACTTCTACTGCTGCGCGTACAACCAAGCTTCTTGTACAGATGCTTCTCTTATACTTGTGGTTCTGCCCGCAACATCTGCCAATTATGCCGTTCATATTTTCTACGAGGGTCCCATGTTTGGAAATTGCACAAACATTTGATCCCAGTAAAAGTTTTAATGGTTTTAATTTAGACCTGGTTAAAGAAAGTCTTCTGCAAATGGTCCATATAGAGAGAACGAGGAACCGAGTATCCTTAAGATGGCTTCTACTCGAATCTGCACTTATAATTTTTACGTCTTATTCTGCACAATGCCTGGTTGATTGCTTAGAACAGTGATTCCTTACACTATCGACTGCCTTCATTTATGGGAAAAAACACCTTAGGGAAAACTTTTCTGCATTCAAGTTTAGGAGATTTGGAGGCGAAGGATAAATAATGACTCTGAATCTATATAAGTTCTTTTGGTCCGAGCTTGATGAGGTTATCTTTCTAAAGCCTGCCCTACCTGATTGGAGTAACGTAATGTATGCACATGTATGATCTTAAGCATCTACCTGTGTCTCTATGTATGATTGTCTACTCATTTAGTAGATGTAAACTTTGGTATTTTATAAAATAATTGACTGATACATGTAATACTGTGGAGCTTCCAATGTTCATGGTATGAGATTACCTATTTTGGCAAACGCATCCATCAACATAAGTCAAATAGCTATGGTACCATTATGAAAAGACAACTTCATTCCATGTAAGCTACCTAATGATATTAGCTCATAAAGCATTGTCATCTTGTATCTTTAAGCTCTTAACTGTGCCTTTGACCGGTTAAGGTAGCACGGCTGGAGGAAACTTGTAGACAGGCTTCTGCTGCCTTTCTCTCCTGAACATATTCCACCTTTACAGCTCTAAATTCAATCTGTCCAAGCCTGCGTAGCCAAGTGGTTTGATGCCTCAAGTCTCTGACAGGAAGTCCTGAGTTCAAGTCTTAACTCGACATCTATGTATGAATTCATCCTCACAGATGGGTGCCTCGAGGTTGGGTGTGAGACGGTTTTTTCAATTCATTGTACTCTCAAAATAAATAAATAAATAAATTTCAATCTACATATAAATTTCTGATGGCCAACTAGATACCGTAGTTGAATCTATGCATGAACCCTTCGAGCACCTGAATCTGTTAGTAATGGATTTTTCATGAAACTGATAAGAATGTTAGTAATGGATTTTTCATGCTGTTCCCTAACAAACCTTTAGACACAGTCAAGTTTTACATCGACACTCATTACCACTGTGTTCGCATTCATGGCCACCAACGACTGAAAATACTTTATATCAGCAAAAGCTATATTTTTAGTAGAAAACTTTCCGTAGGAATAAAATCGAATGATATGGAGCCCGGCTGCCTTCATTCGACCTTGTAAGAATTTTCCATTTCAGGTGGAATGCTTGGGGTCCGTGGATCCAGATGATCTGAATTTCACATCTGGAAGAAGGGAATACAGCAGCCTTGCTGCGTATAGTGGAAGCAAGCTCGCTCAGGTCACTGAAATCTCTGATTGTGCCAGAGTCACTATAGCACTACATCATCTTCAGTTTTTTTAAATATTTGAGCGTTGCCTGACATATATTTCTTGCCCTAGATTTATTTCACCAGCGTGCTTGAGAGTCGTCTCCGGCTACAACCAGGCATACATGCAATGTGCGTAAATCCTGGCATAGTCACAACGAACGTGGTAGGTTTCTTTTGCGATTTGAAATACCTTTTCCCGTTCAGAAATTTCCACCTGGTATTGCATTCAGTTTAGAAAATCTCATTAGAATATGCAGCATTTTCCAACCTACTCGTCATTCAGTTGGCAAAATCATTAGTATTTCAAGCAATTTCAAGTAGGTGAAGATTTTCTGTAAAGGTTCCAGCGTAATTGGAAGATTTCTAGCGATGTTTGAGTATTTTGGATACTGTGGGCATTTGTACTTAAATCCCGAACTGACCTGAGATTCTGACTTTCTTGAGAATCCAGACACGGACTCTTCCGAAAGTCGTGCAAGCAAGCCATCGCCAAAATACATTTCTATTCTTCAACCCCACGGAAGGTCTCTGCTGATCGCCAAATACAGTAATTTGTTTATGTTTGGAACTGTATCTGCGGTTGCGCAAGTGAAAATGAGCGTTTCAGCCTCTCTTTACATTACATTTAAGTTGTTTTAAATTTGCTGCAGGGTCAAGAAGTGTGCTCTTTTGTGCCACAGCTCAACAGCCAGTTGATTATGCCAATAAGCGAAGGTCTGATAACTCGACCTTATGTCCTCTCTTCTCCTCCGACTGCAAACCCCGGATGAAGGCACTTAAGATTGATGAGCTAGATAAGGTTTTGAAGGTGTGGGACAAGACATTAGAACTCATTGGTGTATCCGAAGATTACTTGGTGAATCTATTTGCCTCTCCTCTGAGCGAAAAGAGTCAATGAAGGTGCCCCAATAACATACAAGCACGCGTATTGGGTGATAAATTCTGTGTCTAGCGATTGCTCATATACAAATATATCGAGTCAAAAATATTTTGCAGAATGAGATGAAAATCGTTTCGGCACAAACTTGGACAAGAGATGAGGAACGTGAATATCTTGGAATTAGGAAATTACAGCTCGGAACTCTCCATATATCGAATGATTACGCAGATTTATTGCCTTATTATCCGAAGAAGATAAGGATATCAGACATTTCAGAGTTTTGTTGTTCCAGCTGACCATGGCCGCCCAGGCCCGAGGTAAGATTCAAGATAGGAAGAGGATGAGTACAGATGGCTACGATCTCTGGAGTTCATCTTGAACCTTCAGGACACCGAATCAAGAGCAGAAACTGATGGTATAAAATGCACGAACATGATAGCATTGTCAATATATATTCCTTGTAACATATCAAAGTACTGATGAAACCATCTGCGCTGAAGAAGCCTTTTACTAGTCCACAATGTTTCAAACCTGCAATATTTACCATGTGTCTGTATCCTTGAAAGTTGATAGAAGTTAAAGTTAGGGCGTTTAGCTTTTCTCTTTGCATTCTTATTCCGAGTAGCATTTGGGCAATCATCAACTGTGCATCGCCTTTGCACCAGGAACGGAAAATGATAGGTATGGTCATCCAAATCATTGAACTATTTTCTCTATTTGAAGAAATACTGTTTAGAACGGGAAACCAATTTGTAAGAACCTTTTGACTCGTAAGATAACCCTGTCAAAATTTTCTGTAAGGCTCTTCATGTATAGCTTAGTGAGCAGAGCTGTTGATTGCAAAAGTTCAGCTACAGAATGTTGAGAGTCCCCATGGGTACATTTTCGACATCATGTAAGTTTGAAAATACCTAAGTAAACACCAAACCTCTTTTAAGTAACGAATTTCTGCAACAATTTGGACGAGAACTAGTATTAATGAAGTTCAAAGGGCTCTATTACTGGGTGTTGGGAATTTCCGTAAGATTTTTGGTTTTTCAGGAACTCCCAAGAGAGGAAACTAATCTTGGATAGTAATTAAGCGCATAAGGACAATCCAAGAAAAAGAAACAGACACGAACAATTGTATTATCCTTAATGTTCCGAATGGTAGTCGAAATTTGCAGAATGTATTAGCAAGGAAATATCCCTTTATCGGTTGAACATGATCCCTTTCCATTCCAATCACACAAAAGTATTTCATAACATGTTCAATGGTATTGAGATGGATGGGTGAAGCTTTCTTTCTAAAAAGGTCATTCATATACACATTATATGTGGTCTCTAGGTTCATGAGACTGGTTGAGCTGCCTCTAAAGACCTATGGCTGAAATTTCCTAATACGCTAGTTAAATATATAGCAAATAAACTTATGCAGAGTAATGTGATTCCTCTCCTAACTACCGAAGAATTGTCAACCCTTGATACTTAATATCGTGCATCAATGAACTAATTTACTTTACCATTTCAGATGCATAAACTTGGAAATGCTAATAATCCGAAAACACGAAATCCTCTATTGCAAATATGATTAACACAAAAAAATAATAAGTGCAATACAATTTCTAATACGAGATATTGCTCAGGTAGAAAGTATTCCAACTATCTCACATGGTCTACAAAATAATTCAAATTGATTTAGTTTCTTATAGAGATTTGAACAAGGAAGAGAAAGCTAGCTAGAATCGACAAAACCATAGACAAAGTATGCACTAGAATGAGAAATAAAACAGTAAAACTCAATTCAAATCATAATAGAATTCCATCACCTTTTTCAACAACGTGAGCTTAGAAGTAAGGGTGCCAATTACAAGATTATAACTAAAGATTCAACAAAAAAAAGACGGCACTTCAACACCAGTAGTTATGCTATCCCTCCTTTGTCTCTCCATTGTTATGATACCCAATTTTGTAAGCTTCCTCATCCTATGCTAGGTCATTACATGAAAATTTATAGTACTCTTGCAAGAGTGAAGCTTTGGTGAGGTGTTTTTACCCCCACATATGTGCTAGTGATTGCTTCATTATTATTAGTATCATGGACTCTACCATTCTATTACTTATTATCCTTTTAGATGGACTCTTTTTGTTTATTATGGTCAATATGTCCACCTATTTTAATATTATAATACTAAAAACAAGGTATTTTTCATAGTTTCCTAAAACTTGGAATCTTTATATTAACTTCATGAAGTCACTGTGAATCTAAAATGGGTGCCAACTTTCGGACATAATTTGATGTTGAGAGGTGATCGCCCCACGTAGTTGTTTATACTAATCATTAGGTTCATATAAATGATAATCCTTTTCTTGCACATATCCTTCTATATGGTGTTCTCATGTTTTTTATGTGCTTTCTTTGTTTGTGAAAATTATCTTATCTCTTATTTTTTTGTAATCCTTAAATCATGGTAGGTTTCATTTTACACCTAGGTGACATGTTGGTGAAAAGAGTTTAAAAGTAGTTCTCTTTTTTCCACCTCTTCCTTTGATACATTGAAATTAGGCCATAGTTGAGTGATTTCATCTTGCAATTCTATAATGCTATATCTCAGAGGATCCTATTTCAGCATGATAACCTTGCAATTAGTGAAGTAAGTTAAAATGTTTCCTTTGTAGATTGTTATGATGAAGAGTGATCATATCGCTAATATAGCAATGGAATCCATTGCTTGTGAAATCCCTTTGGTATGTGTATTCTATTTCTTGATAAGAGAAACTCAAGTCATTAAACATATCATATAGTTTGTGCAACATGGAAACCATGAGGGAAATGGATGGGAAAATATGAAGAAGGGGGTATTTAGAAAAATGAAAAGGTGAGCGGGACCTAGGCTCATCTCATTTATCTTGTGGGATGTTGAGGTCTTTCATGGGCTCGTAAGCTCATGATGATGATTAAATATTCCTTGATTCTTTAAAAGATGGAGAATGATTGTTGTATGCATGATAAGATTCCTATTGCATATCGTTTTCTATAGGTGGGGTGATCTTATTGGCTTTCCCAATTGTTCTTAACATGGTCAAACTGAAGAGTTTGATCAAATCTAAGAATACTTATCTATTCTAGAGGAATGGATCAATTAGATAGATCTAGCGAGTAGTTCTTGTTCTTCCTATGGTTGTGGGAGTTGTCTCTATTATACTTCATTTTGTGGTACGTTGCTCCTATCCATGGGCATGATCATTTTGTTTATGAGACTCACTCCATTTTGAGAGTTAATTAAATATAACCTTGGAAGCACCTTTTGTTGCTTCATGATTATGGTAGGGAGAAAGTGGTTGTCATAGGTTCTTTCATGAGTGTCCAAGAATAGGAGCGACAAGTAGGGTTCTTACAAAGGGTGGGTGATTAATGCAAGTAAAACAATCTAGAGTAGGTACCCTATGCCAGTGTAAACGTTTGTCTTTAGGATTGCACTTAACTTGGAGATTCATTTTTACTCCTTCAAATCCTTCCTAAATAGATTCTTAGCCCAATTAGTGGGATAGATAGTTGACATATGGATGGAGGACTAGGTGTAGCTCATGCAAAAGTTCTTGATTTGTGAATTCGATACTTTGATAAAGAAGAAAAAAAAAATCCATTTCCCTTCTACTATGGGTTTCTATGGACTACCCATTGTTTCTCCTGACTTTTAAAAAATCATGATCCATGTTGTCTTCATTAATCACATGTTCTTGGTGAAGTGATGTGACTCCATTTGATTATAGGTTTATAAATTTTACAAATGTATGGGGTGTGTAGTGCAAGCATGTGTTTTTTGGAAAAGGCAAGGTCTAGATATGTGACCCTTAACTATGCAATTGAATGAAGTTCATAAGGCTTAAGGTGTATGTTTGGATCTTCACTACATGCTAGTCTATGATTTGAAACCCAAGTAGTCCACACTATGCCAAGTATCTGCAACCAACATGGAGCAACGTATTTGACAACACGAAATTCCATTGCAAATACATTGTCTTGGAAGTTTATCGTAACCCTAAATCATGGATGCACTTAAGGAAAAGTTCTCTAAACGAAACACGAGGGCAAAAAAGTAACTATGTGATGAGTTGAATGTTTCCTTTGAATTTGTGGTGTCTTGCTAAAAGGATGAATGCTAAAATCATTAAGTAGACTAATTTGAACGAAATACAATTATTTAATGAGGTTTATGATTTAAGCTTTCTTGAAGCATCTTCATTGAAGAATTGCTTTCAGGATTTATCTTTGAAGTATCTTTCAATACGATTTCAAAGAAGGTTAGAAGCTCAAGTGTTTGAAGGTTGGTCCTTCAAGAGTATCACCAAGGAACTTATGTCATGGGAAGGCTCATCATTAGAGATCAAAGCTCGCTTAAAGATTCGTCATCAAGGGTACTTGAAGATTCAACAAACTATTCCAATTTCAATATTTAATGTCAAAGGAAAATTTGTGGACGGCTAATTCAAGCCCAAGGCTCAAGGATTTTGCTTGAATACCTGAAGGCTATCGTGGTATCAAAGATCTTACACATTGACCATATTACTTCCAAGTTTCTACATTAAAAACAATAAGGATTTTTCTTCTTTGGAAGCATTCATTTGGCATTATATATCAAGTTTGTTTTCTCTATTCATAGTATTACTTTGTATGATCCTTGCGCATATAAAACCCTGAGCTAGGATACCATATAGTTCTATCCTTGAGTATCCTATTCCTTAGAAAACCTCTTTCATAAGCCTTCTTATAGGAATTCATATTATTTCAATGGTTACTCCATCAACCATATTATACTTTATCCATTAGATTCTGTCATATGAAAAATTGTATATAAAAAAGAGGATTTAATAACAACTACAAGATCCCCAGTCCATTAAACACAGGCTTTCAATCTCTATGTTGTAGAGAGAATTTTAACATCTTGACCCAAATTCTGAAAGTAAAAGGCTTCAATGCTCTCTAATATCACCATGTTTACTGTAATCACTCTCAAATCCTTTGTTGATAGAATTTTTTTGTATCTAAGGATGTGAGAATGTGCCTAATGCTACATGTTCATGAATTTTGATGTACAATGTGATTAAACCTATGTGTCTACACATATATGTTCATGCATATATATGTTCTTACATATGTTTATATGAGCCTATATGTATGTGTCTGTGTGCTTGACGTTATATGTATATGTTTCTTTACAACTATGTATGTGAGTTAGTGTCTATTTTAATGTGTTCAAGTGCATGTGTAAGTGGAATATATATATATATCTATATATATATATATATATATATATATATATATATATATATATATGTGTGTGTGTGTGTGTGTGTGTGTATATATATATATGTGTGTGTGTGTGTCTATGTGTGTGTGTGGGCATATGTACGATGTATATGCGTTCTTGTGTCATGTGTATTTGACCATATGTACGTGCTTGTATTCATATGAGTATGTGATGGCATCTAACTCTACGTGAGTGTGAATTTATTCATGTGATGTGTATGTGCACATGTATATGTGTGTGTTGAAAATGTGTAGATGAGTGCATGGGTATGAATGTTCTTATATATGCATGTGTGTCTATATCTATTTTTATATGTTTTTACTTGTGTTGTGTTATTGTAACTATGTGTGTGAATGTGCAATCATATACAAGTGTATATGTTATGTATATGTGGACACACACACACACACACACACACACACACACACACACACACACACATATATATATATATATATATATATATATATATATATATATATATATATATATATATATATATATATATATGTATGTATGTATGTATGTATGTATGTGTGTGTATGTTGTATCTAACCATAGGTGTTATATATATATATATATATATATATATATATATATATATATATATATATGAATGTGCATGGCATGATTACCTATGTGAGTGGGAGTGGTTAGTGAGTATAAATGTGGTATGTATGTGTATGTATATGTGTGTTTGATCATGTCTATGTATGGTTTATGTGAATGTGTTTATATGTGTATAAAGTTATATGTGTGTGTTTATGTGTAAGTATGTGTTTACGTGAATAATGTGTATGTGTAGATATAGTTTTCCCTAAATAAAAACGTTAATTAAATGTAATATGTTGACCAAAAATACAAAGTAAAAAAACATAAATGTTTTATAGTAAAGAAAAATAATAATATATACATGATTGCATGAGTGTGCGTGTGTTAGTTTTACGTGGAGTGAATGAGGTGTATGTGGGTGTGTTAGTTATAGTATGCGTTTGATCTCTATTTATGTGAGTGTTTGCATGTGCCATTGTGTGCTTGTCTGCATGTTTGTTATGTGGTGGAGTAAGTGATGCATGCATATGTGTACATTCTTGGGTGTTTGTAGAAGTGCGAGCGATACACAAGAGGCATAGACAAGGAGCACAAATCCAGGAATACACAGAGAGAAGACGGATTGCTAGAATAGCTCTCTCTATTGAGAATGAACTAAATTGAAGTAAGAGCTGAAATATATCCCTAAGTACAAAGTACCACCACATATGAGTGTATCAAGTATGTGGTAACATGGGGTAAAATGCTCTAGCCAACAATAGAGTAAAAAGTGCCCATGTATAGGGAAAAGGTTCACATCATAGCTACTCAAGGAGCAAATAAGTGTAAAAAACCCCCTTGGAGCAAGTGACAGATCAGTCCCTGTTGGTGTAATTTACAAGCCTACACATTTGGCTTAAAAGACCATACACATATAGAGAAGCATGGGAACCAATGCTAGAAGATAATTACCCATTTACTCTTTTTAAAAGTCATATTTGACTTACAATCTTTGTAACCACCTACCCAAGGGAGTCGTGGATTTTATTAGTTGTAAAGCATCAATCAAGTAGAGAGAATATCTCCTCGGATGAAGGAGCATGATTATAGAGAGCCAAAGTTTGAGTTCAAATTCAAACTTTGAACTCAACCTCTATAAAAGATCAACTCAAAAAGTCGAGGGTAGAAGAGTCACTTTCCGAGCTTCTCATTCTCGGTTCTGAGTGTGTGTGAGGCCTACACTCTAGCCCACACCTGTCTACACCATTAGGCAATGATATTCATGCCTATGGCATTGTACAATAGTGTTCATTAATACATATATCTACATTGTCATTTCTAAGTTCTCTGTCATAGTACTTGAAAGTCTGTCAACTTGTGGAGATCATATCTCACTCATTTCTTCACCAAATTCAAAGATCTATAGCTTTTTGGAACTAGCTCAAAGTTTTATACATGAATTTGAATAATTTCTATTCAGCCATTTCAGAGAAAGTTTCATCGAAGTGATCACTCGTCGAAGTCTGCAACAGTCCTAAAATATCGGGGGGTAAAGGTTTTCTTGCTGAATTGATTTCTCTGAGCATAGTTAATATTTTTAAGTAATTCCACTTGGAATAGTTAGCTTGCTAAGCTAATTAGATAGCCCTAAAAGGAATTTTTCCAATTCCTACTATGCTGGTCATATTGAGTAAAAGATACAACAGGTGTATTGTCAAAAATAAGAGGTTTTCTTGAAGACTTGAAGTTCAAAGTTGTCTGTTTTGATTCTATCTTTTCATACATCATTTCCAAAGTACATAGGCCATTTTATGGTGTCATTGGAAAGCTAAAAGGGTCCACTTATCAAATTTGAAGCATCAAAGGGCTGGTACAAAGCAGGATTTGGTAGTAACTACTCATTATCTTGTAGTGTCCATCCATCATTCCCAAGAGTGGTATCAGAGCAAAGTCAAGGTAAAATGGGAGATGGTTTTCCTTCATTTATTGATAAATTGGACAGGAGCAATTATCATCCATGGTCTCTAAGGATGAAGACATACCTACAAGGAAGGAGTTTTTATGGATACATCTCAGGAGATGAGGAATTGCCCTCATTCAAAACCAGAGGACTACCAACAAAGGAAGAACATGAAAAGCTCAACGCATGGTGTGCCAAGGATGCATTAGCAAGGTCTTACTTACTCGACTCCATCTCTGATTTTCTTTTGCCACATATTAGAAACTGTAAGGCATCCCAAGAGACTTGGGAAACCTTTTCATCCTATTTTTCTTCCAACACAAAGGCCAAAAAAAACCAATTGTGGATTGAATTCACCACACTAAGGAAGCAACCTAAGTAGGTTATTTCAAAGTTTGTGACTAAGATTAAAGATGTAGCAGATCAGTTAGCAAGCATAGGAGAAGAGATTGAAGAAGAGCAGATAGTAAGGCAAGTGATCAATGGGATTAAATTTAATGACAAATGGGGAAGCTTCACCATTGCCATGGACCTATACATGGACATGCAAATTCCAGATCTTACCACTCTCATGGGGCAATTGTTCACTCATGAAGCCAAGCTCAACAAGAATGGAGACTCATCCAAAGGTAATAGCTCTTCTGCCCTATACACTGATAAAAGTAAGTCTAAAGATAAATGCAAGAACAAGAAAGGAGAGGATGAAGGCACTAACTCCCAAGCCAACTATGCAAGGAGAGGTAGATCATCAAGAGGAAGTGGCAGAGGAGGTAAGCAAGGTAGGGGGAGACCTCATAACTCCTCACCATGCAACATTTGTGGTTTATCAAATCATATTACAGATGAGTGTTTCAGGAACTACAAGAATCATAGAGGTAGAGGATATCAAAGAGGTGGATACTCACAGTCAAGAGGAAGATTTAACCATCATCAAGGATACAACAACAACTACAACAACAACTATAATGGCAACTACCAAGGAGGATTCAAATCCAGAAAGGATTACAACAACTATACAGATGAGCAAGATGATTCTCTTCTGATTATGAACATGACCTCAAAACCAGGTACAAATGATGACCATCTCTTCTACATTGACTCAGGATGCTCAAATCATGTGGCTAGCAATGTAGCTCTACTCTCTGACCTTGAAGGACCAAGAGGTAAGCATCAAGTACAAACAGGTGATGACACCAAGCACTCAGTAGTTAAAGTTGGAAATATTAAGACTTGTGATGGAAATCAAAACTTGTTGAGTAGGGTACTATATGTACCAACCATTACAAAAACTTTGATGAGTGTTGGACAGATTGTGGAAAAAGGTTTGGAGGTTAGATTCAACCAGTTTGGAGCATTTGTGGAAGACCCCAAGCAGGGGTTCAAGAGAATTGCTAAAGGAGAAAAGACACGTAGACTTTTTACTTTTGAGCTAGAAGATACAAAGAATATTGCACTCTACAATTATAAAGATCAAACACTTTCAGAGCTTGAAATTTGGCATAAAAGATTAGGGCATGTAGGAGAAAGAACCTTGAAGCAAATATGCAGGGATCAATGTGTAATTGGAATACCAAATGTTTCCAAACAGCACATGATATATAAATGTGATGCTTGTTAGTTTGGAAAGTCTCACAGGTTACCATTCTCAAGGAAAGGCTACATGCATGAGGACTACCTAGAACTTGTCCATACAGATGTATGGGGATCAAGCAAAGACCCCTCAATATCAGGATCAAGGTACTATGTATCTTTTATTGATGATTATAGCAGGTGGACTGTATTGTACTTTATGAAGCACAAAGATGAAGTGTTCAACTGTTTTAAAAAGTATCTTGCACTTGTTGAGAATCAAACAGGGAAGAATCTAAAGAGGGTAAGGTCAGATGGAGGAGGTGAGTACTTCTCCAATTAGTTTGAAGCATTCTTGCAGGACAGAGGAATCAAGAGAGAAATCACCACAAGGTATACTCCTTAACAGAATGGGGTAACTGAGAGAAGAAATAGGTTGATTGTTGAAACAACTAGGTCAATGATAAATGAAAAGAAATTACCTAACTACCTATGGGCAGCGAGTGTATCTATTGCCACTTACGTCATAAATAGGTTACCATCTAAGTCCCTTGATGGGATGACCCCTTATGGAGCATGGCATGGGAAGAGATCCTCACTTGATCATTGCAGGATATTTGGATGTGTAGCATATGTACACATTCCTTCTGAGATAAGAGGTAAGCTAGACCCTAAGGCTGAGAAGTGTAACTTTATTGGATATGATCTGAATCAGAATGGATATAGGTTTTACAACCCTTCAAATAAGGGATTCATGGTTAGTAGAAATGTTGTCTTTGATGAAAATGATTCTTGGTATGAGAATGAATGCAGGAAGTTTAAACTACCCTATGACTTGGAGGAGGAGTTTCCAAGTCTTGCTAAGGAGGAACCTACTCAGAATGAAGACTCCAATTCAGATGATGAAGACAGTATCAATCTTGAAGAATTCAAGGCATGGAAGTCCAAAGGCAAACTCAAGATGAAGAAACTTGAAGACATACCTGAATCTTCAAATCAATCAGTCAGAAGATCACAAAGGGAGAGCAAAAAACCTATCAGATATGGGTATGACACCTCTCTTGTTACTAAACACTATGTTTATCTTGCCAAAGACTTGTCAATTGAAGAACCAGGATCATATGAAGAAGCAAAGACCAAGACAGAATGGAAAGAAGCTATGGATAAGGAGATTGAAGCACTCAAGGAAAGTGACACATGGGAACTAGTACAAAGAAAGAGGCTATGAAGGTATTGGATCTAGATGGATCTATAAAATCGAAAGAAGTTCTGAGGGGTCAATTAGCAGGTACAAAGCTAGATTGGTGGCCAATGGTTTTGCACAAACCCAAGGCATTGAATATGAAGAAACATTCTCACCTATGGCCAAGATGCCAACCATCAGGGTATTGGTAAGTGTGGCTGCATCTAAGAATTGGAACATGTATCAGCTAGATGTAAAAAATGATTTTTTGAATGGATGGATTTCAGAGGAGGTATATATGTCACAACCTCGTGGCTATGAGGATCCAAACAAGGTAACATATGTGTGCAAATTGAATAAAGCTCTTTATGGATTGAATCAGGCACCTAGGGCATGGAATCACAGGTTAACCACATACCTTCAAGACCAAGGTTTTCTCATGAGCAAGGTAGACACTTCTCTATTCATCAAGAGAAGCTATTCAGAGGTAATATACCTATGTGTATATGTTGATGATATCATACTTACAGGTAATGATGTCAATGGAATCAGACAAATCAAGAACCAGATGATGAAGGGTTCAAGGTCAATGATCTTGGTCTACTAAAGTACTTTCTTGGACTTGAGTTAGTCTATACTACCTCTAGAATCTATATTACTCAGAAAAAATACATACAGGATATGTTGAAGAAGTTTCATTTGCAGGATGCAAAAGTTGCAAACACTCCAATGGAGGTAAACCTAAAACTAAGTGCACACAAAGGTGATGAAATTAATGACATTATAGGTTATCAAAGCATTGTGGGTAGCTTGAACTACGCTACCTTAACAAGGATAGATATTGCATATGAGTTAGTGTGCTAAGTCAGTTTATGCAGAAGCCAAGGGTACCTCACTTAGAAGCTGCCAAAAGAATTTTAAAGTACCTCAAAGGTACTCAACATCACGGGTTGTATTTCCCTTCCACTTCAGACTTGGATATCAAGATTTATTCACATGCAGATTGGGCAAGATGCAAGGATGATAGGAGGAGCACTTCAGGATACATTTCATTTGTAGGTGATAAAATAATATCATGGTCTTCAAAGAAGCAACCTATTGTTGCATTATCTTCTACTCAGGCAGAGTATAGAGGATTGGCAAATGCCACCCAAGAAGCCATATGGATCAAGTTATTGTATACAGAATTGGGTTTGTATACTAGCTCACCATTGATATTTGGAGATAATACAAGCTCATTTCACCTTGCAGCTAATCCTATTTATCATGCTAGGACCAAACATATAGAGGTCCATTACCATTATGTGAGAGAGAAGTTATTGAGCAAGGACATTCAACTAACATATGTATCAACCAACATGCAGTGTGCAGATTTGTTAACTAAAGCATTGGATGGAACCAAACTTTGCAGGTTCAAATCAATGATTGGATTGCAGGATATACATGAAGACTGAAGAATGAAGACAAAGCCAAAATGTTTGGCTTGAGGGGTAGCTGTTGGTGTAATTCAGAAGCCTACACATTTATCTTAAAAGACCATACACATATAGAGAAGCATGGGAACAAATGCTAGAAGATAATTAACCATTTACTCTTTGTAAAAGTCATATTTGACTTAGATTCTTTGTAACCGCCTACTCAAGGGAGTCATGGATTTTATTAGTTGTAAAGCATCAATCAAGTAGAGAGAATATCTCCTAGGATGAAGGAGCATGATTATAGAGAGCCAAAGTTTGAATTCAAATTCAAACTTTGAACTCAACCTCTATAAAAGATCAACTCAAAAAGTCACGGGTAGAAGAGTCACTTTCCAAGCTTCTCGTTCTTACTTCTGAGTGTGTGTGTGAGGCCTACACTCTAGCGCACACCTGTCTACACCATTAGGCAATGATATTCATGCCTATGGCATTGTACAACAGTGCTCATTAATACATATATCTACATTGTTCATTTCTAAGTTCTCTATCATAGTACTTGAAAGTCTGTCAACTTGTGGAGATCATATCTCACTCATTTCTTCACCAAATTCAAAGATCTATAGCTTGTTGGAAGCAACTCAAATTTGTCTACATGCTGCTAAAATGTCAAGGATTTCTATTCAGGAGAGTTTTCCATAGCTATGAGCAAAGTGAGGCCAAGCTATTTTGTACACATCTTCTCTAATAGAAAACACATGTTCATGTGGAAGATTGAGCGCATTCTTTGTATGTGAAGAAATCTGAGTGATTTCATGTTACTGTGAAAGTTAGTTAACAGTTACAGTTTTTTCTCAGTAAACATTTTCCGGTACTTCTGAGTGTTAGATCTCGCAGCACAGTGTAAAGATTTTCATGAGTGATAGCTCATCTTGAAGCTAGGAGTCTCAACTATAAGTTGATCAAAAGAGTTTTGTGAAACGTGACAAGTACATAGTACAAAGTTTGACGTAAAAAAGGCATCTTGAACTGGTGAAGGTTTTTCTTAAACTTTAGAAAGAGTTCAATTACTGAAGGAAGCTCAAGTATTACTTCCTTACTTCATCTACAATCATTTTAAGTAATTACAAACAGAATTGCAGTTGATTCCGGTAAGATTCCGGTAACATTACGGTGACATTCGGGTGATAGTCGAGTGAAGTTCTGGTGAAATTTCGGTGGATTCAAAACATAGTTTTGACACAGTTAAGTAACAGAAAGATTATCTAACTGTAAGCAAATACAGTACTGTAAAGTTTGAAGTAAATCAGTTCAGAATTGAATCTTGAAAGAAACACGAAGCTTTCTATAAAGTGAATTTTCAATTTTCACTAAATATAGTTATAAAGTTTTCAGTTTCAGAAGGTTGCTAAGCTACTGATGATTATAGAGGTGTTCTAATATCACTCTAGCTTAGTTCTATTTGAGGCGTGGCAATTTTCCGCAGTCTTGTTAGTGAACAAGCTTTTGTCACGAAATCAACAGTGGTATTAGAGCAAAAGGTTCTGAAGAGCAGAAAAGGTTTCTCAGAAGTAGAAACGGAAGTAAAGATACAAGAGAATTTGAAGAACTTTCACAAGAAAGGTGAAAGCTGAGATGATCAGCAACAAACGGTGTCAAGAAACGGTCCGAAGTAATTCTCAAGGGTAAAGGTTTGTAAAAGGTAAAACCTTTTAACATTACACTCATCGGAAGTAACAGAAACAAGAAGATTATGGCAGATCATATCTCTATTGACAAATTGGATAGAGATAATTATCCCGCATGGGTAATGCGCATGGAAGCTTTACTTATGAGTAAAGACTTAATGATATATGTGACAGGAGAAGAAAAGAAGCCGACTTTCGAAGACGACAGTCAATCGAAGAAAGAAGAGTTAGAAGCCTTGAAGTTGTGGCAGAAGAAAGATGCAACGACACGAGCTTATATCTACAATACCATTACAGATCATTTACTACCGCACATTAGAGGTCTGGAGAAAGCGGAAGGCATACGGAGTGCATTGAAAGATCATTTCCAAAATACGACGAAAGCTAGGAAGGCTAGCTTATGGTCTGAGTTTACAACGTTCAAGAAAAAGCAAAGTCAAAGCATTAGTGATTATGTCACTAAGATGAAAGATTTGGCGGACAGTCTTGGATCTATTGATGAAAATATCAAAGATCACAGGTTAATAGCACAAGTGCTTGCAGGATTGAGAGGAGATGAAAGGCAGAAACCTTTTGTACTCTCAACTGAACTTTCTTTAAATTTTTTTGTACCAGATTTAAATGAGTTGCTTGGACTAATGCTAACGTTTGAGCAAGATTTGAAGATAGATGGAGATAAAGGACATAGTTCGGCTATGTATGCAAAGAATAAGAAGAAAGGTGATAAAGGTAAAGAAAAAGATGAAGAAGAGATGTCTACTCAAGCAAATTATGCAAGAGGAAGAGGTAATGCCAGAAGTAAACTTAGAGGTAAAGGAAGAGGTAATCAGACTAACAACAAGAAGGCTTGCTGGATCTACGGATTAAGCAATCATTTGGCTCATGATTGCTGGCATAATTCTCAAGGATCAAGTCAGAATCAGAATAACAATAGCAGAGGTAGAAGCGGAAGATATCAAAGAGGAAGACAAAGCCAAAGAGGTGGATATGGTAGAGGTGGAGCAAGAAGTTGGGGACAGAATCAGTCTCACAACACTACCTACTACAATTATGCGAATGATACGCAGAATGATAGTCATACAACATTGATGATGAACTCGATAAGTGTGACAGAAAATGAAGACCTCAAGGTATTCTATATTGACTCAGGTTGTTCAAATCATTTGTTAGCAAAGATAGAATTGTTATCAGAACTTGAAGGAGGTATTTCAAATCATACAATACAGACAGGTGATAACACAAAACATAATGTAAGGTCAATTGGAAAAGTAAAGTGTAAGAATGGAGCTGACCTACTAACAAATGTTTTGTATGTTCCAACAATCCCGAAGAATCTGATCAACGTAGGTCAGATAGTAGAAAAAGGTTCTCAAGTCAGGTTTAAAAATGAAGGAGTATTTGTTGAAGATCCAGAAAAAGGATACAAAAAAATTGTCCATGGTAAAAAGGAAGGTAGACTTTTTACTCTTAAAGTACAAGGGAATGTTGGTCAAGCCTTGATCACACATGGTGATGAGGTATTTACAGAGTTAGACCTCTGGCATAAGAGGTTAGGACATTTTAATGAAACAGGAATCAAACTATGGTGGAGAAACAATCCGTGAGAGGATTAGCAAATATGAAGAATCAACATATGATTCACAAGTGCGAAGCCTGTTAGATGGGAAAAGCCCATAGGTTACCATTTTAGAAAAATGGTTACAAATACGATGGTGTGTTAGAGCTTATACATACAGATGTATGGGGACCAACAAAAGAAGGATCTATCAGCGGCTCAAGGTATTACGTTCTTTTCATTGATGATGCAACAAGATGGATAACTCTTTATGTTTTGAAAGAGAAATCAGAAGTGTTTGGAGCTTTCAGACATTTTCATGCATATGCTGAAAGACTTACAGGACACAAACTCAAAAGACTAAGGTCTGATGGAGGAGGAGAATATTTTTCTCGAGAGTTCAATGATTATCTGTGGAATGCAGGTATCAAAAGAGAAATAACTTGCAGGTATACACGGCAACAAAATGGAGTAGCAGAAAGAAGAAACCGAACTCTAGTTGAGTTTGCAAGAGCTATGCTAAAAGAGAAGAATTGTCCAAATTATCTTTGGGCTGAGGCTGTAAATACAACAACATATCTGGTAAATAGATTACCAAGTACAGCTTTAAATGGGATGACCCCTTATGAAGCTTGGTGGGGTAAGAAACCAACACTTGATCATTGTAAAGTGTTTGGATCAGTTGCTTATGCTTATGTACCATCACAACTGAGACATAAGCTTGAACCAAAAGCTAAAAAATACGTGTTCATCGGATATGATGAAAAAAAGATGGGTTATAGGTTATGGAGTCCTCTAACCAAACAGTTTACTGTTTCCAGAGATGTGACATTTGATGAAGGAAAGAGCTGGTATACAGATAAAGAGCATAGTGTTGAAACACTTGAAGAAGAGATAGGAAGGAAAGAAAAAGGTAAATCATATATGCAGGTGAATGGAGATGAAGATCACATGCAGGTAAGTACATCTAGGATCGGATCAGGTATGAAAAACGAAGATGGACCAAGATGTGATGAAGATGTGTATTCAGATTCACATGATGAATATGAGCTAAGAAGGTCAAACAGAGTAAGGAAACAACCAACAAGGTATTCCTATGATACGTCTTATTTGACTCACAAAAACTATGCTTACTTAGTAAAGGAAGATGAAGAACCTTAGAATTACAGTGAAGCAAAAGGTAAGAAACAATGGGAAGAAGCAATGAAGGAGGAGTTCAATGCTCTTGAAGAGAACAAGACTTGGGAACTTATTCCAAAACCAAATGGTAAGAAAGTGATTGGAAATAAATGGGTTTACAAAGTTAAAGAACTTGCAGATGGAAGGATAGCCAGATACAAAGCTAGACTGGTGGTCAAAGGCTATACTTAGACACATGGTATGGATTATGATGAGACGTCTAGTCCGGTGGCAAAGATGTCAACCATAAGGACATTGATTGCTATAGCAGCATCAAAAGGATGGAAGCTAAGTCAGCTGGATATAAAGAATGCATTTCTGAATGGATATATACCAGATGAAGTTTACATGGAACAGCCTGAAGGGTTTGTAAGTTCCAGTTACCCAGAACATGTTTGCAGGTTAAGAAGAGCTCTCTATGGATTGAAGCAAGCTCCAAGAGCTTGGAATTACAGACTTGTGAAGTATCTCAATGACCTTGGATACTAAAGCTCAAAGGCTGATGCAAGTCTACTCGTTAAGAGAACAGATGAAGGTATGATCTACATTTGTATTTATGTAGATGACATAATAATCATAGGAACCTCAGATGAAGGAATCAAGGAGGTAAAGAGACTGCTTGCAAAAGAGTTCAAGATCAGTGATCTAGGAAAGTTATCATACTTTCTTGGAATGGAAGTTACATATACAGATCATGGCATATATGTTTTGCAAGAAAGGTATCTCCTAAACTTACTGAAGAAGTTTAACATGGAGAATTGCAGAGAAGCTTCAACACCGCTTGAAGTAAATCATAAACTCAGTAAATATGGTGGTGCAGAGTTTAAAGATATGAGGAAGTATCAGTCGTTAGTGGGAAGCTTAATTTATGCTACACTAACAAGACCGGATCTCATTTATGCAGTGGGAGTTCTCTCATAGTTCATGCATTGTCCAAAGGATCAACATTGGGTTGCAGGACAAAGAGTTCTTAGATATATCAAAAGAACTATAAAAGAAGGATTATATTATCCTTTTACGTCAAATATAAAGTTGAGAGCATACAGTGACTCAGATTGGGCAGGAAGTCAAGATGACAAAAGATCAACTCATGGGTATATGATATACCTAGGAGATAAGCTTGTAAGCTGGTATTCAAAGAAGCAACACACAGTGGGTTTATCGTCAACAGAAGCAGAATATAAAGGACTTGTGGAAGCAGCTAAAGAAGTGATATGGATGCAGACCTTGTTCAAAAGCATGGGTATTAATCAAGGAATACCTATCATACATGGAGATAATATGAGCTCGTTGTATCTTGTAGCAAATCCAGTATTTCATGCAAGAACAAAACACATAGAGATTCAATATCATTTCCTAAGGGAAAAGGTAATGGAAAAAGAGATTGAAATAGTATACACATCTACAAAGGATCAGATAGCAGATATTCTAACAAAGAGCTTAGATGGAGTAAAGACAACTAGATTTAAAGAGATGGCAGGTATAAAAGAAAAGAAGAATATATGAAAGATTAGAGAATGCAAATTAGTGACTGAGGGGGAGCTGTTGAAGAATCACTCACAAATTTGGCATACAGACAGACATACTGACAAAGAAAGATAAAAGAGAAGCAGAAACAAAACATTAAGCCTTAGTGAAGGGATAAATTCACGTCTGTAATATGCAGCGTAGAAGTTTCCAGAATTATGAGTTTGTTGAAACCCGGATCAAAAATTGTATATAAGAGAGCTGAGAGTAGGAGAGATAGATGATGTCCACAATAGAGTCTCGTAAGGATAAGTGATATAGAAGATGCCAGAGATTGCGTATGTAGAGATGAATAATAGAACCTGAATTTTCGGGTATTCATCTGAGAGAGATGGTAAGGAATAACTACTCAGAGTAGGAGAGTTTTCCATAGCTATGAGCAAAGTGAGGCCAAGCTATTTTGTACACATCTTCTCTAATAGAAAACACATTTTCATGTGGAAGATTGAGCGCATTCTTTGTATGTGAAGAAATCGGAGTGATTTCATGTTACTGTGAAAGTTAGTTAATAGTTACAATTTTTTCTCAGTAAACATTTTCCGGTACTTCTAAGAGTTAGATCTTGCAGCACAGTGTAAAGATTTTCATGAGTGATAGCTCATCTTGAAGCTAGGAGTCTCAACTATAAGTTGATCAAAAGAGTTTTGTGAAACGTGACAAGTACACATTACAAAGTCTGACCGTAAAAAAGGCATCCTAAACTGGTGAAGGTTTTTCTTAAACTTCAGAAAGAGTTCAATTACTGAAGGAAGCTCAGGTATTACTTCCTTACTTCATCTACAATCATTTGAAGTAATTACAAACAGAATTGCAGTTGATTCCGGTAAGATTCCGATAACATTATGGTGACATTCCGGTGATAGTCCGATGAAATTTTGGTGGATTCAAAACATAGTTTTGACACAGTTAAGTAACAGAAAGATTATCTAACTATAAGCAAATACAGTTGTGTAAAGTGTGAAGTAAATCAGTTCAGAATTGAAGCTTGAAAGAAACACGAAGCTTTCTATAAAGTGAATTTTCAGTTTTCACTAAATACAGTTATAAAGTTTTCAGTTTCAGAAGGTTGCTAAGCTACTGATGATTATAGAGGTGTTCTAATATCACTCTAGCTTAGTTCTATTTGAGGCGTGGCAATTTTCCACAGTCTTGTTAGTGAACAAGCTTTTGTCACGAAATCAACAATTGGAAATCTAAAAGGGTCCACTTATCAACTCTGAAGCATCAAAGGGCTAGTACAAAGCAGGATTTGGAAGTACCTACTCATCATCTTGTAGTGTCCATCCATCATTTCCAATAGTCCCCACAAGGTATTAAGCCTAAAGCTTTGAGAAAAGCTTCAAAATTTTCCAATGGGATAGCTTTAGTGAATATCTCTGCCATATTATCTTGTGTAGGCACATATACCAAATCAATATCTCTTGCATGAAGTTGCTCTCACATAGTGATAATGCACCTCAATATGTTTGGTAGGTGCATGAAACACTAGGTGTTTTCCAACAGCTAATGCACTCTGACTATTAGTGAGAATATGCATAACAACATCAATATCCATGCAAACATCCATCAATAGGCATCTCAACCATATACACTCCACTATAACTGTGAAAATTGTTGTCTACTTAGCTTTACAACTTGATGTCCCAACTATAGGTTTCTTCTTATTCAACCAAGATATACATGAGTCTCCAAAGAAAAGAAATTACCACTATTGGACATGCGAGTAGCATAACAACCAGGTCAATCACTATCTCTAAAAGAATTCAAGCATGGCTGAATATCTCTTCCATAAAATAGACCTAAACTCAAAGTGCCTTTGAGATATCTAAACATTTCACCATGTGGCAACGCTTAGTGCTAGGGCTATGCATAAATCAACTCAACTTGAAAACTCACTACTGTATATCCAGCCTTTTGTTGTATACATATATAAGACATCCCACAACTTGCTGATAAAGAGAAGTGTCAAATGCATGACTCGAATCATCAACACAGAACCTAAATCCTATCTCAACTAGTGTGGAAATTAGCTTGCAATCCTTAAACTAAAAAACATTGAAGTAGTTTTTCAAGATACTTTGCTTGATGCATAATGATTGCCCCCTCAACAGATACAAACGGGATGAGAAGATAATAGCTCAAAAGACTAAGATAAGTGACATCAAAAGTATGTTGTAAATTAGCCACAATAATGTCAAGTTTTGCATCACATGACCTAGTCAAGAGTATATCATCGACATAAAGAACAAGCACTATAAGATCAGCCCCTTCTTTGCATAGATAGAGTGTTCTTTTGATTGGACTACATGTGAAGCAAAGAGCAACCAAGTGCTTATGGATTTTGTCATATCATGCATGTGGAGCTTGCTTGAGACCATACAAGGCTTGATGCAAGTGAAAAACCATATGCTCTTGCCCTTTCATGGAAAATCTAGCGGGTTGCTTCACATAAACCTCTTCGTGAAAATCATCATTCAAAAAAGCTATTTTTATGTCCAACTTATGTACTTTCCAACTTCAATGTGCAGCCAATGCAACGGTGGTACAAATAGTAGTCATGCCTGAAGTAGGTTCAAAATTTTCCTCATAGTCAATGCCATATTGTTGCGCATATCCGTTGGCAACCAATCTAGATTTCTAGGGATCAATGCTACCAGGTGACTTTCTCTTAATCTTGTAAATCCACTTTGTACCAATGACATTTTTCCTTTTGGCAATTCACATAACCCCCGAGTAACATTCCTATGTATGGAATCCATTCCTGATTGCACAACAATCATCCAATTTGCATCATCATATGCATCTTCAAAAGTAAGCGGCTCTTCATTACATGTTGTTGCAATAAGAGAATAATGCACAAAATTACTTGATGCATGGCAAGAGCTTGATCTTGTTCTACCAAGCAAAACTACACTCAATTTATTGTCCTGCAAAGTCTGTTTAAACCACTTTGGCATACTTTGTGCACTCTTGATAGACATGCTTTCATTATATAATACATCCTCCACATGTATATCGTGGATGGGCTGAATTTCATGGTCATTTTCAGCCATATTTTGACGCAAATGTTCAGCCATACATGGTTGGAAATTTCCAACAGTTTTGATGAGTTTGGGTTGAAAACTTTCAGCCATGTTTGGCTAGAAATGTTATGCATTTTGAGCTCTATTTTGTAGGAATTTTTCAGCCCTTTGAGCTCAGTTGGATGCTCTACATGTCCATAGTCAAGCACACCACTTTGGAACAAAGGCACGAGTATAGCAAACACATCTTGTGAGCTAACTGTTGGCTGTTATTTGCATTCAAGTAGAGTGAAAACTGATTTTTCAGGGAGCACCATATCATGACTCATAATAATTGTGTTGTTCAATTGATGGTACAAAGGATATCCCTTACTTTCAGCACTCTAACCAACAAATATACATTTGTTTGCCTTGTCATCAATTTTGTGATGTTGTTGTGATGCCACAAGAGCACATGTCAACCAAACACATGCATATGTCTAACCATAGATTTATGTCCATTATGAGCCTCATAAGGATTGATGACACTCATTGTTTTTGTAGGGTAGTGATTCAACACATAGTTTTCACACATGAATGCTTCCATCCAAAGTTGTTAGGAAGGTGCTTTCCTTTAAGCATACATCACATCATTTCAAGAAGTTTTCAATTTTTACGCTCAGCAACACCGTATTCACCACCACGATTTATGCGTAGAGTCAAAATCTTGTTTGAAGAAAAAATTTCAACCATAGCTAAAAATGCTTTGAAGCAAGAAAATACCTCATTCTTTGCTTTCATAGGATACAACCATGTATGGCGGGTAGCATCATCAATGAAGGTAACAAAATATACATGCTTCTCAAAGGATGGAGTCTTGACGGGACCACATACATCACTATGAACAAGTTGCAATCTTCTTGTAGTGCATGTATGCCTATCTTCTCGAAAAGAAGCATGATAATTTTTTCCAAGAATGCAACCTTCACATGCATGCTTTTCAATGGAGTCAAGTGTTGGCAAACCAATATCCATGTTCTACTTTTGCAACTAAAGCTAATGATTGAAGTTCAATTGACCAAAACGAGCATGCCAAAGCTCCATTTAAACCATGGAAGAAGTCTGAGCAACCACAACATTCTAGATAGACAATATGTGATACAAACCATTACATAATGTACCAGACATCATGATAATATCACCAATGGTGAAATCATGAACCATATACTTCTCATCAACAAAGTGTACATGACGTGTAGCTTTGGCAATCAATGGAAATGGAATTAAGTTCTTCCTAATACCATGTTCATAGAATGCATTTTTCAAGAGAATCAAACCTCCATTTATAGTCCTAAGCTCAATTTCTCCTACTCCAATGATAGGATAAGAGGTATTGTTTTCACACACCACATGTCCTCCTTTGGCTGCATCTTTCAAAGATGCAAAAAATCATTTGCATGAAGTTATGGGCTTTGAAGCACCACTATCAAAGAACCAATTGGAATTAGCCTCACTCACAACCATATATTTAGAATGCAAAGATGCATCGTAATGACATGCCCAAAAATCTTAAGCCATTTGGCTTCATCATTCTTTGCATTTGAAGACTTTTCAAGAATGGACATGCTAGACTCCTTCTTTTCGTTGCACTTAGCAAGCTTTCTATACTCATCAATAGTATGACTAGCCTTTCGGCAATATTTGCATCTCTTCTTCTTTTGCAAATCAGCATCATTAGAGGAATGAGTGGAAGAGGAAGGTTGAGGCTTTGTTTGTTATGAACCAAAAGATGAACCATACTTGCCTTTCCCTTTTTGTAAGATAGTGCTTGTGATCTCTCAATCAAACTACTCATATGCACTCTAGATTGCTCTTCTTGCGAAATACGGGACAAAAACTCATCAGATCCATACAAATTGGGTTTCTCTTTTGCAACCACTCTAATGTCGATTTTGATTGCAAGAATTGATTTAAAAGGGAGGCCAAACCCAAGTGCAACTACAAATGCTAGAAATGTTTCTTGGCTGATGAAAATAATTTTTCTATGCTCCAAAAGTCGATTTGGAGTGTTAAAAGTGCATGCATGCAGGGATGCGGAAAACCAAAACTTGAGAGGGAACTGAATCTGATTGATAGCATAGTTTGATGTGTGTAGAAGTGTGAGAGACACACCAGAAGCACACACAAGGAGCACAAATGTAGTAATAAACACAAAGAAGAAGATGGTTGGAATAGCTCTCTCTATTGACAATGAATTAAATTGAAGTAAGAGCTGAATAATATCTCTAAGTACAACGTACAACCACCTATGAGTGTATCAAGTATGTGGTAACATGGGGAAAAAATCTCTACCCAACAGAGACGTAGACAGTGCCCATGTATAGGGAATGTTGGTGCAAATGAGCCCAAGCCTCAATATTTGGAGAATTAACATTTATTTCATGTAGTCACATATGCCTATTCCCTTCTAAAAATCAATTTAATTTTATCCTTGTAAAAGTGCATATGTTAGTTGCACTACTCTCACATGGAGTTAGGAGGAATAAAATCTTGAATTACTTGGTAGTTGATGAGAAAGTTAGTCCTAAAGTTTAGGATTCACTTTATGGTGAGAACTTGAATTTCAATTCAAAAGTTGGCTCCAACTCCAAGCTATAAAAATGGATCAAAATCTCCCGTGAGATATAGCCCAATTTGGAGATCTTTTGAGAGGGTTTTTCTGTGATTAGTGAACTCATTCTATATCTCCATCACTACACTCACATTTTGCAATTACATGTTGCCAACGTCATTGTAATTCTATGTGATTTGATACATATACATTGATCACATATCTACTTCACTTCTCTGTCAAGTTCATCTTGGAACACTGATCTTCTCAGACTTGGTTCTGAGTACATGGTTGATCATTTGAGGTGATTTAAAGTGGTATAGATTTCGCATAGTATCTCTACTATAGATACAAAGTTCCATTGTCATTTATTTTCTCAATCTCGAGATATCTTCATAACTCTACTCACTAGTCTGCATACTGCTGAAGCGCGAAATTATCGGGATGGCCTATTGATTTGCTAAACAAAATTCTCACAGTACACTTGATCATATCAAGTAAAAATAACTTGTGAATGGTAGCTATCTAAGATAATTAGATAACCCCAAAAGGAATTTAATCAATTGCTAGCAGGTTGAGAGCATTGTTCATTTTACTAAACATGTGTAGAGACCAAAATAGCAAGTCTTAGCTCATAATTGAATTTTCTATTTATTTGTTTTGATCCATTGATTAGATGATCATACTCACAAGCACTTAGGTGATTATTTGTGATTGTTAGGAAGCTCAAAAGGTCTACTCTGCTCTCCACAACTTGTTCTTGCCTGGTGTGAAGCAAGATTTTGCAGCACCACTTCATGTGTGGAATCTATCCACCATCTCCTTCAAGAGTGATATGAGAGAAACATCAAGCAAAATGGAAGATGGATTTCCACCATTCATTGAAAAATTGGACAGAAGAAACTATCCAGCATGGTCCCTAAGGATGCAAGCTTATCTCGAGAGAAGATCAAAAAAGGCTTACTACATGGTGTGAAAAGGATGCTCTAGTCAGGTCTTATATACTTAACTCAATATCTGATTTCGTATTACCTCACATTAGGAATTGCAAGACCTCCCAAGAGACCTGGGAAGTACTTTCTTCATACTTCTCATCAAATAGAAGGGCTAGGAAGAACCAACTTTGGATGGAGCTCACAACCTTGAAGAATCAATCAAAGCAAAGTGTGGTTGACTATGTGACCAAGATGAAGGATATAGCTAACCAACTTGGGAGCATTGGAGAATAAGTAGAAGAGGAGCAGATAGTAAGGCAGATAATAAATGGCATCAAGGCTGATGATAAGTGGGAGTCCTTCACCATAACAATGGACATGTATATGGACATGCAGATACCTGACCTCAATGCATTGATGGGGTAACTCTTCACACATGAGACAAAGCTCAACAAGAATGGAGACAACTCTAGAGGTACTCAGTCTTCTGCCCTTTACATAGATAGAAATAAGAGTAAAAATAATGGAAATGGTAAAAAGAATGAAGAAGAGGCAAGTACCTCTCAAGTGAACTCCACAGGTAGAGGAAGAGGTACTAGAGGAAGGGGTAGAGGAGGAAAGAAAGTCAGGGGGAGATCATACAACTCTTCACCTTGAAATATCTTTGGTTTGACTAATCATACCATAGATAAGTGTTTCAAGAACACAAAGAATCAGAGAAGAAGAGGCTTCAACAGAGGAGGCTATGCAAAATCTAGAGGTAGGTCCAACAATGGAGGAAGCAATTGCCATCACAACTACAACCAAGGCTACAAAAACAACTATCAAGGAGGTTTTAGAGGTAGAAGATATTATAACAACTATACAAAAGACCAAGAGGATTCTCTATTGATCTTGAACATGACATCCAAGCAAAGTAAAGATGATGAGCATCTAATTTATATTGATTCTGGTTGTTCTAATCATGTGGCTGGAAATGTAGCATTGCTATCTGATCTTGAAGAACCTAAAGGGAACCATGAAGGAAAGACAAGGGATGATACTAGGCACTTTATTAGGACGATTGGAAATGTTAAAGCATCTGATGGTAATATGAACCTTTTAAGTAAGGTATTATATGTGCCAACCATAACAAGAAACCTAATTAGTGTTAGGCAGATTGTTGGGAAGGGCTTACACGTTAGATTCACAAGGCATGGAGCATAGGTGGAAGACCCCTCAACAAGGATTCAAGAGGACTGCAAAAGGTGAGAAATCCGGTAGACTTTTTACATTTGAAGCTGAAGATATCAGAAACATTGCACTCTTCAATTACAAAGATGAAACCCTATCTAAGCTAGAGATATGGCATAAGAGACTAGGTCATATAGGTGAAACAACACTAAAACAAATATGCATGGATCAGAGTGTGCTTGGCATTCCAAATGTGTCCAAGCAACACATGATTTACATATGTGGAGCATGCCAATTTGGAAAATCACACAGGCAACCATTCAACAAAAAAGGATACATGTATGAAGACTACTTGGAGCTTGTGCACACAAATGTGAGGGGTCCTAGTAGAGAGCTATCAATCTCAGGATCAAGGTACTATGGCTCATTCATAGATGACTATAGTAGATGGACAACTCGTTACTTAATGAAGCATAAGGATGAAGTCTTCACTTGTTTCAAGAAGTATTTGGCATTGGTTGAGAACCAAACATGTAGAAGCTTGAAGAAGCTTAGATGTGATGGAGTGGTGAGTATTTCTCACATGAATCTGACTCATTCTTACAGGATAGAGGAATAAAGAGAGAGGTTAAAACAAGATACACTCCTGAACAGAATGGAGTGGCAGAGAGAAGGAATAGACTAATACTAGAGGCTGCAAGATCAATGTTGAATGAAAAGAAACTTCCAAATTACTTATGGGCAAAGGTTGTTTCTGTTGGGAGAGGATGGTTGGATGCACTCAGAAGGTTGAGTAGGTGCTGCTAAACCTGCTTCACACCAGCCCTCTTTGACTCCAGGAATGCTTAGTACACTTGATTAGCTTCCAAATGATACCAAGAAAGCATATATGTACTTTGCAAATGATATGTGTAATGATCAAATCAAAACAGACTACTTGAGACTTCAAAAATCCAAGAAAACTTGCTATTTTGGTCTTGACACCTGCTCAGTCTTTCACTCAGTATGACCAGCACACTTACAATTGATCAAATTCCTTCTGGACATATTAAATTAGCTTTACAAGCTACCATTTGCAAGTGGAATGAGAAGAAATGACAAACTATACTCTGAGAAATCACTTTAGCAAAGTTAGGGACACTCCCGACTTCTTAGGGGCTCTACAGAAAAATACCAGAGAGCAGTTCGATGGCGATTTCTCGAAACTGGTTGAACCAAACTTCTTCAAACTTTGTAGTCTTGTAGAGTACTTTGTGCTGGTTCCAACAAGCCTTGAATCACTTGATTTGGATCAGTATGCACTGAGATATGCCTCTTTGAAGTTGACAGACTTGGAGATGATGACTCAGAGAAAACCAGAGATAGTGAATGTAAATCTTTCTATTAGTTCACATGAATGTACAATCTCATTGGCTTGATAGATGTAGCCTAATGAGTTGGAGATGTGTAGGCTATAGTGTAGCACTCACACACTCAATGATCAAAGGTATACGCCTCGGGAAAAGTGACACACCCGCGACTTTTGACTTGTAGCTTTTATAGGAGTTAAGTGAGAATTTGAGTTTGAATTCAGATTCAAATCTCCTATGATCACTCCACTAAATGTAGGGAGATATTCTCTCCATTAATCAACTACCTTTTTCCACGAATCTAATCAAGTAGGTGTGATCATTTACATGCCAAGTCATTCAGACTTTTACAAGGGGTAAAGAAGTAAGAACTTATAAGCATAAGTTCACATGGTCCTTTCTTCAAGTGAATTAAGCTTCCAAGGATTCAATTCTAAATTTCCAAGGTTCCAAGCCAAGTGTGAAGGCTTGAATTGCACCAACAGCTCCCCCTCAAGCCAAACACTTTGGCTTAAGTATTCATCTTTAATCTTCAATCACATCCTGCAATCCAATCATGGATTTGAATCTGCATAACTTGTTTCCATCCAAAGCTTTAGTAAGTAAATCTGCACATTGCATATTAGTGGACACATAAGTCAATTGAATGTCTTTGCTTAGCAATTTTTCTCTCACATAGTGGTAATGAACCTCTATGTGTTTGGTTCTAGCATGATATATTGGATTAGCTGCAAGGTGACGAGAACTTGTGTTGTCACCAAAGATAATTGGAGGTCTAGTGTATAGACCTAATTTTGTATACAAAAGCTTCAACCAGATTGCTTCTTGAGTGGCATTGGCTAGCCCTCTATACTCTGCTTCAGTAGATGACAAGGCTACTATAGGTTGTTTCTTGGCTGACCAAGAAATAGGTTTATCACCTGCAAAACATATGTATCCTGATGTGCTCCTCCTATCATCCTTGCATCCTGCCCAATCTGCATCTGAATATACTTTAATGTCAATATCTGATGTATAAGGAAAGTACAAACCATGGTTTTGAGTTCCCTTTAGATATTTCAATATCTTCTTTGCTGCCTCTAGGTGAGGTATCCTTGGTTTGTGCATGAATTGGCTTAGTACACTAACTCCATATGCTATATCAATTCTAGTCAAGGTAGCATAATTCAAACTACCTACCATACTTTGGTATCCTGTAATGTCTTAGACTTCATCACCTTCATGAGCACTTAGCTTTAGGTTGACCTCCATTGGAGTACTTGAGATTTTAGCTTCTTGCAAATTAAACTTCTTCACAATTTCCTGTATATACTTCTTTTGAGTGATATATATACCTGAATTAGTGTAGACTAACTCAAGACCTAAGAAGTATTTCAATAATCCAAGATCATTGATCTTGAACTCCTTCATCATCTGTCCTTTGATGTGTCTAATACCATTGACATCATTTCTTGTAATGATGATGTCATCAACATAAACACACAAGTAGATTACCTCTGTACTACTCTTCTTTATGAATAGAGAAGTGTCTGCTTTACTCATCACAAATCCTTGGTCTTGGAGATATGTTGTCAACCTGTAATTCCATGCTCTAGGTGCCTGCTTCAATCCATATAGAGCCTTCTTCAATTTACAAACATAATTTACCTTCTTGGGATCTTCATAGCCAGGTGGTTGTGACATGTAGACTTCTTCAGATATCCATCCATTCAAGAAAGCATTCTTGACATCTAATTGGTACATGTTCCAATTCTTGGATGCAGCTACACTCACTAGTACTCTGATTGTTGGCATTTTAGCCACAGGAGAAAATGTCTCCTCATAATCAATGCCTTGGGTTTGTGCAAAACCCTTGGCTACCAACCTAGCTTTGTACCCGTTGATTGTTCCATCTGAGTTTCTCTTTAGCTTGTAGATCCATCTGGATCCTATCACCTTCATAGAGTCCTTCTTGGGTACCAAGTCCCATGTGTCACTCTCCTTGAGAGCTTCTATTTCTTCATCCATAGCTCCTTTCCATTCTGGTTTGGTGATTTCCTCTTCATATGTACCTGGTTCTTCATTCAACAAATCCTTTGCAAGATATACAGAATGCTTGGTTACAAGAGAAGTATCATACCCATATCTGATAGGCTTCTTACTTTGTCTCTGAGATCTCCTCATTGCTTGAGTTGAGGATTCTGGTATATCCTCTAGCTTCTTCATTTTCATCTTCCCTTTGGACTTCCAAGCCTTGAATTCCTCAAGGTTAATTGTATCATCATCATCTGAGCTTGAGTCTTCTTTCTGGATTGGTTCCTCCTTGGTGAGCTTTGGGAAATCTTCTCCCATATCATATGGTAGACTAACCTTCCTGCATTCATTCTCATACCATGAGTCATTCTCATCAAAGATGACATCTCTGCTTACCTTGAAGCCTTTGTTTGTTGGGTTGTAGAATCTGTATCCTTTTTGGTTCAAATCATAACCAATGAAGATACATTTTTCAGCTTTAGGGTCTAGCTTTCCCCTTACCTGTGAGGGAATATGCACATATGCAATACAACCAAAGATTTTGCAATGATCCAATGATGGTCTCTTACCATGCCAAGCTTCATAAGGTGTCATGCCATCAAGAGACTTTGATGGCAACCTATTAATGAGATAGGTGGCAGTAGATACACTCTCTGCCCAAAGATAATTTGGCAACTTCTTTTCATTAAGCATAGACCTAGCTGTTTCTACAATGAGTCTATTCCTTCTTTCAGCTACCCCATTTTGTTCAGGTGAGTACCTTGTAGTTATCTCCCTTTTGATGCCTCTTTCCTACAAGAAATCTTCAAACTCATTGGAGAAGTATTGTCCTCCTCCATCTGACCTTAGCCTCTTCAAGTTTCTTCCTGTTTGGTTTTCAACAAGTGCAAGATACCTCTTGAAACAATTAAACACTTCATCTTTATGATTCATAAAGTATAAGACAGTCCATCTGCTATAATCATCAATGAAAGACACATAGTACCTTGAACCTGAAATGGAGGGATCCTTGCTAGGTCCCCAAACATCTGTGTGTACCAAGTCTAGGTAGTCTTCATGCATGAAACCTTTCCTTGAGTAGGGCAACCTGTGAGACTTACCAAACTGACAAGCACCACACTTGTAAATCATGTGTTGCTTGGATACATTAGGTATCCCAAGCACACATTGATCCCTGCACATTTGCTTTAGGGTTCTTTCACCTATGTGACCTAACCTCTTGTGCCATATCTCTAACTCTGAAAGTGTTTGATCCTTGTAATTGTATAAGGCAATGTTTTTGGCGTCTTCTAGCTCAAAGGTAAACAATCTACCTGATTTCTCCCCCTTGGCAATTCTTTTGAAACCATGTCTTGGGTCCTCCACATATGCTCCATGTTGAGTGAACCTGACCTGCAAACCTTTCTCCACAATCTGACCAACACTCATTAGGTTCTTGTTAATGGTTGGTACATAAAGTACCCTGCTCAATAGATTCTGGTTACCATCACATGTCTTTACATTTCCAATCTTTACAACAGAGTGTTTAGTATCATCACATGTTTGTACCTGATGTTTGCCCTTGGGTTCTTCCAAATCAGAGAGTAGTGCCACATTACCAGCTACATGGTTAGAACACCCTGAATCAATATAAAATAAATGATCATCATTTGTACCTGCCTTGGAGGTCATATTCATGATCAATAGGGAGTCATCCTGCTCCTCTGTGTAATTTTTGTAATCCCTTCTATTTCTGAATCCACCTTGATAGTTACCATTGTGGTTGTTGTTGTAATTGTTGTTGTATTGATTGTTGTATCCATGATAGCCTTGGTGTTGGTTGAATCTGCCTCTACCTTGAGAGTATCCACCTCTTTGATAGCCTCTTCCTCTCTGATTCTTATAATTTCTGTAGCACTCATCTATGGTATGGTTAGACAATCCACAAATGTTGCATGGTGATGAGTTGTAGGGTCTCCCCCTACCTGACTTACCTCCTCTGCCTCTTCCTCTTGAGGATCTACCTCTCCCTGCATAGTTTGCTTGGGAGGTAGAACCTTCTTCATCAGCCTTCTTACTTTTACCTTTATCTTTAACCTTCTTATCAGTATATAGAGCAGAGGGGTTGTTACCTTTTGATTGATCTCCTGCCTTTGTAAACTTTGCTTCATGTGTGAATAGTTGGCCCATGAGTGTTGTGAGATCTGGGGTATGCATGTCCATGTAGAGGTCCATTGCAGTGGTGAAGCTTTCCCACTTATCATCTGCCTTGAGTCCATTTGTTACTTGCCTGACTATTTGCTCCTCTTCAATCTCCTCTCCAATGCTTGCTAATTGGTCTGCCACATCTTTAATCTTGGTCACATACTCTGATACTGATTGCTTTGGCTGCTTCCTAAGGGTTGTGAATTCAATCCACAGTTGATTCTTCCTGGCCCTTGTGTTGGAAGAGAAATATGTTGACAGAGTTTCCCAAGTCTCTTGGGAAGTCTTACAGTTCCTTACATGAGGTAAAAGGAAATCAGATATAGAGTTAAGAAGGTAAGACCTTGCCAAAGCATCCTTTGCACACCATTGGTTGAGTCTCTCTTGTTCATCCTTGGTGGGTAGTCCTCTAGCTTTGAATGAGGGCAATTCCTCATCTCCTGATATGAATCCAAATAAGCTTCTTCCTTGTAGATATGTCTTCATCCTTAGAGACCAAGCTTGGTAATTGTTCCTGTCCAATTTGTCAATGAATGAAGGAAATCCATCTCCCATTGTTACCTCGTTTGCTCTGATACCACTGTTGGGAGAGGATGGTTGGATGCACTCAGAAGGTTGAGTAGGTGCTGCTAAACCTGCTTCACACCAGCCCTCTTTGACTCCAGGAATGCTTAGTACACTTGATTAGCTTCCAAATGATACCAAGAAAGCATATATGTACTTTGCAAATGATATGTGTAATGATCAAATCAAAACAGACTACTTGAGACTTCAAAAATCCAAGAAAACTTGCTATTTTGGTCTTGACACCTGCTCAGTCTTTCACTCAGTATGACCAGCACACTTACAATTGATCAAATTCCTTCTGGAAATATTAAATTAGCTTTACAAGCTACCATTTGCAAGTGGAATGAGAAGAAATGACAAACTATACTCTGAGAAATCACTTTAGCAAAGTTAGGGACACTCCCGACTTTTTAGGGGCTCTGCAGAAAAATACCAGAGAGCAGTTCGATGGCGATTTCTCCAAAATGGTTGAACCAAACTTCTTGAAACTTTGTAGTCTTGTAGAGTACTTTGTGCGGATTCCAACAAGCCTTGAATCACTTGATTTGGATCCGTATGCACTGAGATATGCCTCTTTGAAGTTGATAGACTTGGAGATGATGACTCAGAGAAAACAAGAGATAGTGAATGTAAATCTTTCTATTAGTTCACATGAATGTACAATCTCATTGGCTTGATAGATGTAGCCTAATGAGTTGGAGATGTGTAGGCTATAGTGTAGCACTCACACACTCAATGATCAAAGGTATACGCCTCGGGAAAAGTGACACACCCGCGACTTTTGACTTGTAGCTTTTATAGGAGTTAAGTGAGAATTTGAGTTTGAATTCAGATTCAAATCTCCTATGATCACTCCACTAAATGTAGGGAGATATTCTCTCCATTAATCAACTACCTTTTTCCACGAATCTAATCAAGTAGGTGTGATCATTTACATGCCAAGTCATTCAGACTTTTACAAGGGGTAAAGAAGTAAGAACTTATAAGCATAAGTTCACATGGTCCTTTCTTCAAGTGAATTAAGCTTCCAAGGATTCAATTCTAAATTTCCAAGGTTCCAAGCCAAGTGTGAAGGCTTGAATTGCACCAACAGTTTCCACAACCACATAATTAATAGATTCCATCCAGTTGCTTATCCACATATACCCTCACAGATTAGAGGAGAGCTTGATCCAAAAGCTGAAAAGTGTATATTCATTAGCTATGACCAAAACCAAATAGGATATAGGTTGTATAATCCCACTAACAAAGGATTTATAGTTAGTAGGGATGTGGTGTTTGATGAAAATAACTCATCTGTTGAATATTATTGGAAGAAAATAAAGCTACCTTATGACTTGGAAAGTGATTTTCCAACTCTAACTCAAGATAAGCACAAAAATCAGAAGATGTAATCTCAGAAGATGAAGAACGGATTGTCTACAAAGCTTGGAAGTCCAAGGGCAAAACAAAATTCAAGCAAATGGAAGATATTCTAGAGTCATCCAATCAAGCACTTAAAAGATCTCAAAGGGAGAGTAAGTTACCCAAAAGGTATAGCTATGACACATCACTCGTCATCAAGCATTCTGTATACATGACTAAATATTCTATGTCAAAAGAGTCTTCTTCATTTGAAGAAGCCAATAAGAAGGAAGAATGGAGAGAAGCCATACAGGAAGAAATTGAAGCTCTTTAGGAGAACAACACTTGGGATTTGGTTCCCAAGAAACCAAGCATGAAGATAATAGGATCTAGGTACGTGGATTTACAAAGTAAAGAAAAGTTTAGATGGTTCAATCAAGAGGTATAAATCAAAGCTAGTAGCAAAAAGGTTTTCTCAAACCCATGGAGTAGATTATGAGGAGACCTTCTCACTTGCGGCTTAGATGCCAACAATCAGAGTTTTAGTAAGTATTGTTGCTTCAAAGAATTCAAACTTGTATCAATTAGATGTTAAAAATGCATTCCTAAAGGGATGGATCTCAAAAGAAGTCTACATGGCTCAACCACTAGGGTATGAAGAAAAGGAAAATTTAGATTATGCATGCAAATTAAGGAAAGCAATCCATGGTTTAAAGCAAGATCCTAGAGTTTGGAAGTAGTCTATGGTTTAAAGCAAGCTCCTAAAGCTTGGAACCATAGGCTTATCACATATTTGCAGGATCAAGGATTTGTTGCTAGCAAAGTAGATTTTCTTTGTTCATAAAGAAGAGTAACTAAGAAGTTATTTATCTATGTGTTTATGTGGATGACATTATCATTACAGGGAATGATGCCAATGACATCAACCAAATCAAATCTCAGATGATGTAAGAGTTTAAAATCAGTGACCTTGGTTTGTAAACATACTTTCTTGGATTAGAACTTGTATATTCAGATTCTGGAATTTTTATTACTCAGAGGAAGTACATTCATGATATGTTACTGAAATTCAAGATGGAGAACACTAAAGTTGCAAGTACACCCATGAAACGCAACCACAAACTTAGTTCTCATGAGGGATAACTCCTTGAAGATATTACATATTATCAAAGGTTAATTGGGTGTCTCAATTATGCAACACTAACAAGAGTGGACATATGTTATGTGTTGATGTGTAAAACACCACAAGAAATGAATTAATGTGACACTAGAACAGCTCTATGGTCAACATTAACTCATTGCCACTCCAAACTTTGAGAAACGATAGAAAAAACCAAGAACTTTACTTCTTCAAAACTTTCCAGTCACTAAAATGACATACCTTCAGTATTTTGTTAATTTCTCTTAGCTCAAATATTATTTCTCCAAGATCTTTTGGTAGATGAAAGTAGAAAAGAGCTTTCCACAAGCTATCATATGCAAGAAACGGATCTCTAGAACTCAAGATATAGCCTTCACAAGATGACCTTGTATGACTTCCAAACGTGGAATTTTTGTCTGTTTTAGTAAGTTTGACTGTCCAAAAATGAAACTTCGATGCCTAGCATCGACTTGCAACCAAAAGTCGATGCCATGCATTGACTTTCAGCTTTTTTAACCAATTTTTCAACACC
The DNA here is from genome assembly GCA_020310875.1 of Ceratopteris richardii. NCBI lineage: Eukaryota > Viridiplantae > Streptophyta > Polypodiopsida > Polypodiales > Pteridaceae > Ceratopteris > Ceratopteris richardii. The sequence continues at coordinate 77,008,158 of CM035407.1, read as the reverse complement.
TGAATTCGCTACTTGAACACAGACATGAACAAGACCACTTTTATGTTAGAAGTCGATGCCAAGCATCGACTTTATGTTGAAACTCGATGCCATGCATCGAGTTGCTCCACAAACTTCATATTTTCAAAGAGATTTAGTAGTACATAAAACTCAGAGAATAAAACATAGACTTGTCAGCACAAACTTGATGCCAAGCATCGACTTGTTTGGAAAACTTCAATTCTTGAAATCATTACACAGAAGACAAACACTGAAAATGGAAGAAGAAGACTTATACACAGAAGTTTAATAAACTCTTTCCATAGCTATGAAACCTCACAAATGCACAGGTCCTTTCTCACGCAGAGAAGCCCAACTATTCTCAGTCATACAAAATGAGTACTAACTCACTTTCTCATTGTCTTCCCCATTGCATCAGTTGATACAAACTAACTTATATAGATTTTCTCATTCTTGTGATTTTTTAAAAAACTTCTAGAACTAAAGTGAACTAACTTTGTCATTCTTGTGATTTTTTAAAAAACTTCTAGAACTAACTTTCCAAATATAATACACTTGTGAATTTGTCCCTTCACATAGGCATGTGGTTTTATTCTAAAGTTTTGATCTTTAAATGTATGTCCAATTAGTGATTGTTTCTCCAATAGCTCCCCCTCAATCACTAATTGACATTCCCTGTTTCTTCATATCATCTTCTTTTTCTTTTACTCCTACCATGCTTTTGAATCTGTTGGTCTTCACACCATCCAAGCTCTTTGTCATTATGTATGCTATCTGATCTTTAGTAGAAATGTACTCCACTTCAATCTCCTTCTCTGTTACCTTTTCTCTAAGAAAATGATATTGTATCTCTATGTGCTTTTTCCTTTCATGAAAAACTGGATTTGCTGTAAGACAAAGTGAACTCATATGTCCTTAGCTGCTTCCAGAAGTCTTTTGTACTCAGCTTCAGTTGATGATAATGCTACTATATGTTGTTTCTTTGAACACCAGCTTACAAGCTTATCACCAACGTATATCATGTAGCCATGAGTTGATCTTCTGTCATCCTGGTTACCTGCCCAGTCTGAGTCATTGTAGGCTCTCAACTTCAAATCTGATGTAAAAGGATAATATAATCCTTCCTTTATAGTTCCTTTGATATAGCTGAGAACTCTTTGACTTGCAATCCAATGTGGGTCCTTTGGACAATGCATGAAATGTGACAAAACTCCCACTGCATAACTAAGATAAGGTCTTATTAGTGTAGCATAAATCAAACTACCCACAAGAGATTGATACTTCCTCATATCTTTATATTCTACACCATCATATTTACTGAGCTTGTGATTAACTTCAAGTGGAGTTGAAGCTTCTCTGTAGTTTTCCATATCAAACGTCTTCAATAGATTCAGAAGATACCTTTCTTGTGATACATATATGCCATGATTTGTATAAGTGACTTCCATTCCAAGAAAGTATGACAACTTTCCTAGGTCACTGATCTTGAACTCTTTTTCAAGTAATCTCTTTACCTCCATGATTCCTTCATCTGAAGTACCTGTGATTATAATGTCATCTACATAAATACAAATGTAGATTGTACCTTCCTTTGCTCTCTTGATGAGTAGACTTGGAGCTGTTTTTTAACTTTGATATCCAAGATCATTGAGATACTTCACTAATCTATAGTTCCATGCTCTTGGAGCTTGTTTCAATCCATAGAGTGCTCTTCTCAACCTGCAAACCAAATTTGGATACTTGGAATCTATAAACCCTTGAGGTTCCTCCATGTATACCTCATCTGATATGTATCCATTCAAGAATGCATTCTTTATATCCAATTGACTTAGAGTCCATCCTTTTGAAGCTGCAATAGCAATTATTGTCCTTATAGTTGACATCTTAGCTACAGGACTGAATGTCTCATCATAATCTATGCCATAGGTTTGGGCATAACCTTTCACCACCAGTCTAGCTTTGTATCTGGCTATACTTCCATCTGCAAGCTTCTTCACTTTCTAAACCCATTTATTTCCAATCACTTTCTTACCATTTGGTTTAGGAACAAGTTCCCATGTCTTGTTCTCCTCCAGTGCATTGAATTCTTCCTTCATTGCTTCTTCCCATTGTTTCTTACCTTTTGCTTCATCATAGTTTTGAGGTTCTTCATCATCTTTGACCATATATGCATAGTTCTTCAGAGTTATGTAAGACGTATCATAAGAATACCTTTCTGGTTGCCTTCTAGTCCTGCTTGACCTCCTTGGTTCACAATCTTCATATGTGTCTGGATACACCTCTTCATCAAATATAGGAGCTTCTTCATTTCTTCTTTCTAATCCACTTTTGGATGTACTTGCTTGCATATAGCCTTCATCTTCATTTACCTGCACAATTGATTCTCCTTTCTCACATCTTCTTACCTCTTCTTCAAATTCTTGAGTTGTATGAATTTGATCTACATACCAACTTTTCTGTTCATCAAATGTAACATCTCTAGAAACAAGGAATTGTTTGGTTAGAAGATTCCACAACCTGTAACCCATGTTCTTTTCATCATAACCAATAAACACATATTTTTCTGCCTTTGGTTCAAGTTTATGTCTAAGTTGTGATGGCACATAAGCATATGCAATTTATCCAAACACTCTACAATGATCTAGTGTTGGTTTCTTACCCCACCAAGCTTCATATGGAGTCACTCCATTTAGAGCTGCACATGGTAATCTATTCACAAGACATGTAGCTGTATTTACAGCCTCAACCCAAAGATAATTTGGACAATTCTTCTCCTTCAGCATAGCTCTAGAAAACTCAACCAAAGTCATGTTCCTTCTTTCTGCTACACCATTTTGTTGTGGTGTATACCTGCAAGTTATTTCTCTCTTAATACTTGCATTCCAAAGATAATCATTGAACTCTTGGGAGAAATATTCTCCCCCTCCATCAGACCTCAGTCTCTTAAGCTTTTGACCTGTGACTCTTGTCTCTTGCTTTTCTTTCTAATAGTTTCAAGTTACTTCACATGTTTCCTAAAGTGTGCTTGCACTTCATCTAACCTTGTTTTTCATTTTTATCACAGTTAACCAATGCAAAATCTCTTTCTTGTATCAGATTTGTCCAAGTTCTCCATTCGAAGTGTCAGAAATGGATCACGACCGATGCAAGCGATTAGGCCCATCGGATATTTTCCGCTGGGCCTTATCGCTTGTATCGGTCGTGTCAAGGAGTTGCATGCAGCAATGATAATACATGTCTTGCTTGTGGGAATTCCCCTCATTTATCAAACATAAGATGTTTCTAGGCAGTTTGCAAATAGATATTGATGACGACCGATGCAAGCGATAACGACTGTCTGAATTTCTCTGAAGACCCTTATCGCTTGCATCAGTCGTGTCTTGCTTTTCTTTCTAATAGTTTCAAGTTAGTTCACATGTTTCCTAAAGTGTGCTTGCACTTCATCTAACCTTGGTTTTCATTTTTATCACAGTTAACTTTATTGGATGAAGACAATTACCTTGGCAGGGGCAAGGGAAGAAGAAAAGCCTTAGAAGAAGAGGGAAAAGCAAAGGTGGATATTCATTCTATTATCCACTATCTTCCAAAGTTGAACCCAGACACTTTTTGTGTTATTCACAAGCACTATAGTGAGGAGCCAGACTTTGCATTGTTCTGCTTGAGGACTCTATCAAAATACATGGGTTTTACTCCAATACCCTTTAATGCTTTCAGAGTTTTATTGCTTGAAAGAGCAACTGCATTCAGAATTTTTGGATATGCCCCAGGACTCAATGCTTCAAGGGCAGGGTACTTTCTTTGTTATTCAAGCTATGCAATGGCTGCAGGGGTGTCAGATTTAAAAAGCATTGCTGGATACAGGAGAAAAGAGTTCCTGAGATATAGAGGTGATTTACCAGAGCCAAGCTCTTTAAAAAGGCTCAAGGAATGACTTGATTTTTTCAATTCTATATCTCAACAAATGTACATATACAGAAATTGCCCAATATGATATAAGACATTGCAATTTTTTTTGGTGTAATTGTTATTGATTCTCTGGTCAAAGTCATCTGATGGTAGTAGACATATTTCTTTTCAAAGCATAATACATCATAAAATGTACATACATGACATCTTTTATTTCTCAAAGAAATAAAAGACATTGCAAATATTAAAGCTCTGTTTGAAATGTGGTCTTTTTCAGTTTGTGATATTGATACATGATTTGTCTGGAGATAGCCATATCCTTTTGATTATATTTGGCATGAGGTCCTTTGTAATTGTCTTCTAAAGAACCAATCAAAAAGCTCTCTGAAGGCATTGCTCTTTGTTACTCCTCCTCCTTTCCTTGTACACCTAAAGAAGCTTGTCCTTGCTTGATAATGAGATTTTTCCATGCCTTGGGTGTTCCACATGGCAAGTGGTTCTTTTTCTGCATAGAATGCACCATGCACAAGAAGAATATGCTGGAAAGCAGAAGAATTTCATTAGATCTTTATTTCAATTAAAAATAGATAAATTGAATAAAATATCTTTGGAGCTCACCAAGTAGTATGTTATGTCTTTGGCACCCCATGCCTCTATGATGGTTTCTATAAGCTCTGTGGTCGCCTTTCTGAAATCTGTCACATAACTTTTTGATGTTACCTGCTGCCTCATGATCTTTAAAAGATTATCTAGTTTGACCCACACCTCCATTCTCTTTTTTGCTATTTCTGGTTTGCTTTTTACATTAGTCGTGACCTCACAAAATGTTTTCCATGAATTCCACATGGCATTAAGTTGTTTTCCATCATGGTTGCTGAAGAATCTCCTTGCTTTTGCACCTGCCATTGAGACATCCTGTAAAACATCACCTGTATTTTGTGAAAGCTTTGGATCTTTTCTTAGATGAACATCACCACCATGAAATCCCATTTCTGAAAGAAGACATTCACATTTTTTTATGCATTCATCTGCAAGAGTTGTAGGCTTGATAGAATATGCATAATCCAAGTGAAGACGGACCAACTTTTCAATGATTCTTAACTCTGCATGTAGTGTACATATGTGTACATTTGTCAATGCTATTGGAAGTATGGGATCCCAAATCATTGAAGAAGATGAGTAGTTACAAAGAATAACATTTTGTCTAGAAGGAGCCTCTTCACCCTCAGCTCTAGCGATCCATCCATTTGTGCCTGGGCTTTGCATACAGTACAAGCAAGGGTACTTAGAATTTGCTCCCCCACTTATACCAAACATGCATTTGAGTGTCTTTAGGTCTCCACTCAAATGCCACTCAACTTGAAAGTTTCCGTAGTCTTTGACATTCAACAATTCTCCTGCATGATGCCCTTGGATAACATTTGGAATGTTTGTCTGTGAGAATAACCATTTAAGTGTTTTATGGCTCTCAGATGGAACTTGAGCACAACCAACCCACCATAACTCCATTTCTGATTGTACTTTGAGAGATGGAGTATCCAATTTCCCAAGGCTATAGTCTAAAGCTTTGTTCATCAGTGCAATGCTTATTCTCTCCATCTTTTGATGTTTTTTAAGCTCAGCTTCATCAAGTTTGATTACAAATTTCAATAGACCAGAACATTCATGCTCTTTTATATTATAGAACTGAACCATGTATGTTTGAAGTTTTATAACATCTATCCATATGTTGTTAAATGCATTGTAAGTGAAATGTAACTTTTGTTTTCCTACTTCGTAAGGCATGTTACCATGAATATGTTTATATTCACCAAATACTGATGTGATCTTCTTATTCAAGCAGAGCCGAAACTTTCCTACATGATGGGGTCTAGGCAATCCAAAACTTCTAACTTTGTTAAGTTTTAAAAATTCACACCAAACTTTTGAAATTGCTCTATAACCTTTCCTACTCACTCCGACACTATCACAAATATTTTGAATTTGAGATGGTTCTAGTAAAAGATTCATTTCTGTCATGAGTTTTTGAAAAACAAAGTGTTTCAAACATGTATTTTCATTTAGTTTCAATAGTCTTAAAACATCATTTGGACTCAAAATTTCATTACAGAAATGTATGCGCTCAAAACTACTCGACATATTGAAACCTAGCACATTTGTCACATGATCTCTAACAATTTTCATTCTTTTCTTTTTCTGGCCAGATTTTTTAGTCAAATCTAAAAAAGGTTTTACTCGTTTTGACCGCATTCTCAAACCTATAGGAGTTTCTTTCATTTTTTTAAAAGACTCTAACTGAGAAGATAAAGTGGATAATTTGTTTTCTAGCTCCCTCATATGTAAATTCTTCTGGTGTAGTGTGTTTTGTAAATAGTTTATGTATTGTACATAATTCCTTGAAATATCCCAGAGCCTTGAACAATAGCCTCGTAAACCATCCTCACCATCTCCCACAAATCTAATCAGATCATGAAGATTATGAAAAGGGGGGTACCTTCCAGTTTGTGGATCAATTGGATAAACAGATCCATCTGTCCATATGTCGATATGTTTCTTGCCTTCCTTTCGCAATCCATCCACTTAAAGAGGATGAACAGCCCTTCGAAATACTTTTCTTGTCATCGCATACTCTTGACTAACTGCAATGTTGATATGGAACTTTTTACAATGATTTCGATTGTTTGAAAGCTCAGCGAGAGTATTTGGGTTAACGTTCTCCATGGTCTGCTATGAAAAATGACCGGCAAGTGTCTAAAATGACGTGAAAGGGAGAAACAGGCTTGCTATGAAAAGTAGAGAAAAAAAGCACAAAACGTCATCAGCACACATTATATAGGTCCATGAACAAGAGGAAAATTCAACTTTTGAGGCGTAAGATATCACACAAACTTCGAGGCGTAAGATATCACACAAACTTTTCATGATTATATGATACGAGTTTCTCTCTCTTCAAAATTTGCATAAGATACGTTTTAAATGAACTTACACGGAATTTTTTAAAGCATTTGACAACTTTAATCCCGATTAAGCACAACTAATTGAAATCCTTACACGGCCCTTTTTGGGCCGTTTTTCGCCCTAATGAGTCTTTAAAAAGTTGTTTGGACTCTTTCAAAAGGGAGAGTGGGTCAAGCTTAAATATTTGAATTTATAAAACTACTTGTCCCACTTCATATTTAACTTAGGATTTGATTCTACCATTCACTGCAGGTGAGGGTAGCTACTTTACTAGGGTGGGGCCTATCTTATTCTTGGATTTTATTTCCTTCAAGTACATATATTTATGGTTTCCATGAAGGTTTGAAAAATACAAATACTATAGGAGTACATATCTATTCATAAGGTATTATTAAGGAGGGGTTTCAAAAAATATTTCCTCAGGGGGTTACTAAGGTTCCCAATTGTGGGATCTCAAGCACAAATGAGTAGCCTTGATTGGGGAGGCCAAGAAGGCAAGTGGTCCCTTGGTGGGGGTCTAGGGGTAGCACCCCCAAAGCAATGGTAAAGGAAACATTCCATGGACTATTATCTATTGGAATCATAAATCATTCATATTTCTTTAGGTCAGTAGAACCAACCTAAGAAACGTATGGGATTATGAGGATGGTCTTCACCCATGTTCTATCACTCATGTCTAGACATTTGTGGATGGACACTCCTCTCCACTAGCCTATATACACAGCCTCTACACTACCCTAGACATCGAATTGAGCACATATACCTCTGCCTTGTAAGTTCCTATCTAGAGTTGTCTGGATCACCATTTAAGCAAGATCATAGGGATGGAGAAGGCCATCATTATTGTTGGAGAAACACTCACTAATTGGACATACATTTGAAGGTCAAAGCTTTAGAAGAAAATCACATGCCTATGTGAAGGGACAAATTCACGTGTATTATATTTGTAAAGTTAGTTCACTTTAGTCCTAGAAGTTTTTTAAAAATCACGAGAATAAGAAAATCTATATAAGTTAGTTTGTATCAACTGACGCAATGTGGAAGACAATGAGAGAGTGAGTTAGAACTCATTTTGTATGACTGAGAATAGTTAGGCTTCTTTGCATGAGAAAGCACCTGTGCATTTGTGAGGTTTCATAGCTATGGAAAGAGTTTATTAAACTTTTGTGTATAAGTCTTCTTCTTCCATTTCCAGTGTTTGTCTTCTCTATAAGGTTTTGAAGAATTGAAGTTTTTCCAAGCAAGTCGATGCCTCACATCGAATGTATGGTGAAAGGTTGTGTTTTATGCGGGAAGTCGATGCCTAGCATCGAATCTAAGCTGATAAGTCCTTGTCTTCATATCTGATTTTTATCTACTACTAAATCTTCTTGAAAAGATGAAGTTTGTGGAGTAACTCGATGCCTGGCATCGAGTTTCAACATAAAGTCGATGCCTGGCATCGACTTCTAACATAAACATAGTCTTGCTCATGTCGTGTTCACGGGGTATATCTGGCACTGAAAAAGTGGCTAAAAAAGCTCAAAGTCGATGCCTTGCATCGACTTTTGGTTGCAAGTCGATGCTAGGCATCAAATTTTTATTTTTGGACACTTAGATTTACTTAAATAGGCAAAAATTCCATTTTTGGAAGTCATACAGGGTCATCTTGTGAAGGCTATATCTTGAGTTCTAGAGATCCGTTTCTTGCATATCATAGCTTGCTCGAAAGCTCTACTCTCCTACTTTCATCTACCAAAAGATCTTGGAGAAATAATATTTGAGCTAAGAGAAATTAGCAAAACACTGAAGGTATGTCATTTCAGTGACTGAAAAGTTCTGAAGAAGTAAAGTTCTTGGTTTTGGCTATCATTTCTCAAAGTTTGGAGTGGCAATGAGTTAATGGTGACCATAGAGGTGTTCTAGTGTCACATTAATTCATTTCTGGTGGTGTTTTCATACATCAACAAGTGGTATCTGTTAAAGGTTAACTCGTCCTTTACGATTATCGTAAGTGTTAATTGCCTACCGCGGTCGTTAAGTACTACTTCAGCGCAACAACCCTTCGGAGACTCCAGAATCTGGTTCCACACTTGCGTACCAGATATTTCCGAGTCTCTCTTTCTCTGTATTCAATCTTACCGCAATAATAGACTGACTCTAGCTGCGTGGGTCCTTGGGAGTGGTAGGGGTCTGTTAGACAGAGGCCCTATACTATTTTCCCAACTTCTCACTTACTCGTTACTCGGTCAGCGCGTCTTAGCTCAGTAGTTGCTTCTGATCAACCAAGGCTATCAACGTCTTAGAATCCCGTACTCCAAGATCTACCTGCTATAACAGTTGAGCAGTAATCCGGACTGAGAATCGATACACAAAGCACACTGCTGGTAACTTAACACGAAATCCTTCTGCACAATTTACGACTTTACCGAGTACCACATTCAAATGGCAAGACCTACTGACTATAACTTGTCGCGCACTTTATCATCATTCTACTCGCATTCAGAACACTACTGGTACTAATCTGAACATAGATACATTACCTGCTCAGCCATTCACAGAAACTCATAACTCACAACCGAACCATGTTAGTTCTCTATGCGTCTGTGTTCCTCAGAAGAACGATCAGATAAACGCATTCCTGTCGACTAACGCTTAGGAAATACTTTAATCATTACCGGGTGAAATCTCTGCAACACCGCATCAATTCGTAACACTGCGTATAACGCACATACGTACACAAGCACATACACAGGAGAGGGGAGGGAGCAGACGAAACAGAGCAGAGTTACTCTTGTTCTACACACACAACACTTATACGTGCAATTCCCAAAACACAGGGGACTCTTTAACTCGTTACTGAACAGACTTCTCACAATCGCAGTACCGACTCGCAACACACAGTGTATCACACATACACAAAAAAATGATTACACAGGTAAGGCGCGCAGAACAGGACGGAACCAAGACACTCTACTCAATTGCACACAGTAGAAGAAGTAAATAACCCCAAAACGGGAACTCTCACAATACATTCGCAACTTCCAAAAAACGGGGGGGCGCTCTGGCTCTCTGCGGCTCTCGGCTACTCTGCCTACTGCTTCTGCTGCTCTCTCTGATCGCTTTAAATAGAGTTTTGTTACAAGGCTTTTACGCGAATCTTTCTTTACCGCGTACTTCCAGAAGGGTTCTTTCTACATTAAAAACTTCTGTCTAAGTACAATTCTTTCTACATTAAAACCTCTGTCTAAGTACAATTGTCCTTTGTTCGGCGGCCGTCTAACACTGGCACGCACGGTGGACTCGAACCCGCAAGAGCAATACTGTTGGTAATGTCCTTTTGGCTCTTGCAACGATGAAGAACGCAGCGAAATGCGATACGTAGTGTGAATTGCAGAATTCCGCGAATCATCGAGTTTTTGAACGCAACTTGCGCCCGCGGCTCGTCCAAGGGCATGTCTGCCTGGGCTGTCCACCAGAAAGACTCTGGTTAATCATTCATAATGTCCATATCCTGCGGGTGTTTCTGCAACTATCTTCCAATCCCGAATATGTTGCTGTACGTGGTAGGTCGTCTCTTGCTTCATAATTTCTTCAAACTCGTATAGCTGGTCTAGTTGCCTCAAGGACTCCAAACTTTAGATACTCGCAGCTCTTCCTTTAAATAGTTTGCTGAACATCTAAGCCCTTCTGAAAACATGTCGATTTGTACGTATAATAAGAATCTACTCTTGATTTCGTTGTTACCTGGGCCCTCTTTCTTGATCTTGTGCTTTCAGCGCTTCGTGTATGGAATCAAAGTACCCTCTGTGCTGTTGAATCCATGTCTTCTGCAGAAGTCATGTAACCATACAGTATCCTATCACCACCTGGCTGAGATGTCCGTTTATATTGTCTGTCGGTCCATGCCAGGAATTAAACTCCCCAATCCTTTCTGATCGCACTTGTTCTATTGGCGGAACAGGTCCACTGTCCCCAGGGTGACTTAGCAAACTGTAGGAGTCCTATCCTCTGGTGATGTTGTCGAAGTTCTGTGATATTCTCCATCAAATCCTCGTCATGATCCTGTTCGTTTCGCCTGTCGTCTTCCGAATCACTAGCCCTGATCACTTCTCTTGAGTCGCTGGAAATGGTCAATTCTTCCCCGCAGTTGTATGCGCACTTCATCACTCCTCGTCTTGCTTTCGTCTGCATCGGCACCATTCTTGATGCTACCTTGCTTCATCACCCTTTCCGGCCACCATGAAGAGCGTTGTCTTTCAGTCTTGTTCCACACTAAGTCACACAGCGTACGCCTAGTGTCTTGCCAGCTCGATCGAAGTCACTGTGATGTCGTATCGGTTGTAGTCTCCACACCGTTTGGTGTAAGTGTGCGTTCCCGGGTATTCGTATTTATAAGTGCGAGACCTTAAGCTGCCAGTCGCTAGAATGATGGTATTCCATTCTGATATGACATTTTAGGCTGCTTACCGCGATTCTCGAATCAAGAATCATCATTCTGGAGACTGGTGCTGGACTTGGAACGTCTTTTACATGTGTGAAAGTATTATGCACAAAAAATCGTGACTTCTAATACTAACTTTCGAACTTAGTATTATCGGGTCCTCGGGACTCGTACCCGCAAGTTCCTACGGTTCGGATACTATACCTTCTAAATACATACTTCTGGCAAGTCTAAATGTTCGGGTAATTTTCTTTTTAAGGGTTTCTAACATCTGGACTAAGGTGGTGGGTTCTAATAATTGTGCGTCGGTTCTAACTGCACTGAGGGCTATGGCTTGATTTAACAAAATGTCGGCTTGGGTTTGAAGGAAAGCCTCCTGTAGATAGAAGTCGTTGGCGAGCGCTGCATCTCGGGCGGTCGTAATTTCGGTTAATTTGTTCTGCAGCTCGTGGATACACTCCTTCTGGTTGCGTATTTGGTTATCGTGACGTTCGAATTGTTGGGTTTGGAAATCCAGCGTTTTCTTTAATGCGTCTCGTTCTCTGCGGGTATTGGCGATGTCTTTCTGGTATTGGCCTTCCTTTATTAATTGTTTTTTGAGAATGCTGTTGACCGCGTCAGCACATTCTTCGGCTCGCCGTAATTGTTCTCGAACTTCGGCAGCTTCTTTCTGTTGCTCCTGCAGCTTCTGGGTGGCTTCTTGTAATTGGGTCTTCGATTCTGCGACCAAATCTTCGAGAGAGGCGTTGATGTCTTCTTGTTCCTGAAGGGCGGTCTTTAGATTTTGAATTTCTTCATTGGCATCTTGGATGATCAGGTCTTTGGCAGCGAGCTGTTCCAGGGCTGCATCTCGTTGTTGTAGTAAGGTCTGTTCTGTTGAAAACCGTGCTTGGAGTTCGGCTAGCAGTGTCTGCAGGTGATGATTCTCTGCCTTTACGGCGACGATCTCTTCCTGGAGGGGGGTGATGTCGGCTTCTATGGTGTCTACTTTGTGCTGGTATTCAGCCTTCAGGCTGGTTGTAGCGGCTGTAAATTGTGCGGGCAGTTGGTGTGATAGCTGAATGAGGAATTGCCCCATGGCGGCAAGTTCCGAGAATGCGTTCGGTGGTGGTGGTGGTGGACGACGAGGTTGAGAGGATGTGTCGGTGAGGAGTTGCTGGGAGTTTGGTGGAGAGTAGTTGGGGGAGGAAGAGGAAGATGCTGTGGGTTCATCGGTGGGGGGGAGGGGTGGTTCAGGTGGGGGTAGGGGTTTAGCAGGAGGTGATGTAGGGAGGACGGTGTCTGAGGGGTTTACCTTGGCGAGTGTTTCTGTCTGGTTGATGGCGTCGATGAGTCGATCTAATGCTTTGGTGGCGGACTCCTGTTCATCTTGGTGGTGCTCAGATTCTTTTTCGGTGGATAGTATTTCTGTCTCTGCTTGATCCGGCTGGTCTGGTTGCTCCGTCGATGTTTCGATGTGTGTGGTGGTGTCGTGGTACGTTTCTTCTTGGTTGTCTGGCTTCGTCTCCTGATCTTTTCCGGCGGATCCTTGTACTTCACTCTCCGAGGAGCTGATTCGAATGCGCTTGGTGCGGAAGAGTTGATTAATTTCTTCGTCTTCGTCTTCGGTGTCTTCGATCGGCTGTGCTGATTCCTCGTGCCTAATTGCGGGGCCTGTGGGTGGGGGTTGTGCGGCGAGAATGGTGGGAAAGAGGAAGGAGATGATGTGGGGAAGGCGAGAGCGTGGGGTGGATCCCTTGTGAAGCTGTTTAACGATAGCTACGCACTCTCTATGGATTCTCAGGAAGAAGTAGGAGGCAAAGTTTACAGGTTCGCGGGCTGCTAACTCTAAGGCGGAGTAGAAAGGGCGAGAGATACCATATGTTCTCTTCTGCAGGTTGAGAATTGCTACAAGGAATTGGAGGGCGGATCGCTCGGGGTCTGGGCGGCATAGGATGGCGTATTCGTTGGATGAGGAGCGAGGAAAAAGTTCGGTCATACGAGCAACAGGGATGCTCGGGCCATTTTCGCGGCCTTGCGGGGTGAGGCGGTAGGCGTCGGCGAAGGCTTGGAAGGTGATGACAGTTCTGTGTGGGAGGGAAAGGAAGGCCCACTGTCGTGAGGTGGCGGAGCTTTGGGCAATGGCTTGAATGATCTGAGCGGAGAAGGGATGGGTTTCTACTGAGTGCCAAGGCAACTCAGCGAAGTTGGCCAACCCTCTGCATCTCAGGTATTCGCCTACGTCTATAGGGATGCCTTCGCGGAAAGAAGCGTAGTTGGCTAGAGCTTCCATGGCGTTCACAGTGCACAGAAAACACAGAATACACAATGACGAAAACACAATAGCGGTTTTTGGCGCAACTCAGGGGGTTAAATATGTAGAACACGGTGTGGAGGTGAGGATCATTGTGAGGTGCGGGAACGATATGGTTTGCATGCTGGCGTGCGTACTGAGTGATCGGTAGGGAGAGGCGGCTGGTATCATAAAGATCTGTACAAAAGACGGCTAAAAGCAAAACGTATAAATTTGTACAAAAACGTGACTCGTCGCCGAATAATTAAGGCGTACTGGTAGTGGGATAATACGGTCGCAACTTCGATCCATTAATTACTTTTGGAAGTGGAATTCCGGTCAACGTAGTCAACCGAAAAGTTGCCGGACCTACTTGTGCTGAGATCTTGAAAGGGCCGAACCATCGTAGTTTGAATTTTCCTGCTGCTCTGTCCGATTTTGCATTATAGAAGAGTACAAGCTGACCTACCGAAAAGATTGGCGTCTTCAAATATCGATCGTGCGTCTTAGCCTGTCTTAGTTGAACTTCACGCATAGTTAAAAAACTGAGCCATCGGTGCTCATCGAGTGTTCTGAGTGCGTCCATTCGTTCTGTCAGTGAAGATTCTGGAAGCATCTTCTGAGTGATTGCTACCCGCAAACTTGGGATGACTATTTCCATGGGAGCGATAGCTTCTAAGCCATAAGCTAACTTGAAAGGTGTCAGGCCTGTGGTTACTTTATATGTAGTTCGGTATGCCCATAATACTGCAGGTAGTAGTTGATCCCACCTTTCCGGTGTTTCCATGATCAATTTCCGGAGGATATTTAACAGTGCTTTGTTTGTACTTTCAGCTAGTCCATTGGCACGTGGATAATAAGGAGAACTAAATTTATGTGTGACTTGGAAGGACTGTGTGAGAGCCTTCATTAAATTGTTTACAAAATGAGTACCTTGATCTGAGACAATTTCCAGTGGTAATCCAAATCGTGGAAAGACATCCGTGAGTAGGCATTTTGCTACCGTAACTGCTGTAGCAGATCGCAAAGCCCAAGCTTCTGCCCATCGAGTTGCGTAATCTGTGCAAGTCAGTATGTATCGATTGTTACTGGATACTGCTGGAGGTGTAATTGGCCCGATAAAATCTAAACCCCATTTCTGGAAAGGTTCTAATGGTAAGATGGGTTGCAGGGGAAAAAGATGCCGTTGTAAGGGCTGACCAGTTCTTTGGCAAACATCGCATTGTCTAACAAACTGTGAGATATCTCTGTACATAGTTGGCCACCAGAGTCCTCCTTGTAAAATTTTCCGGTGAGTTAAGTCTGCTGCAAAATGGCCACTGGAAGGAATTGAGTGAGCCAGAGTGATAACTGAGTTAACTTCATGTGGTGGAATACAACGAAGTAGGATTCCGGTATGATCTGTATAATACAGTTCTCCAGCAACTAACCGAAATCGGCGGCTAACAACTGCGATTTTCCTTCGAACTGCCTTGGCAGTCTCGGCTGGAAGGCGTCCTTCGGTGAGGAAAGTTAGAATTTGATCATAGTATGTAGGTGGTGTTTCTAAGTTGGCAATCTCATCGGGCAGTGGTTCAGCATTATAAATCGCAGGAGTCGTATCATCTATGCCTACCGGAGCTTCACCGGAATCTAGACGTGATAAGAAATCTGCTAAGGCATGTGCATTTCCGGGTCGGTGAATGACATCATAGTCGAATTCTTGTAAAAGTAGCACCCATCGTGCTAATCGTCCACCTAAATGCTGCTGTCTTACTAGATAAACAAGGGCAGCGTGATCCACATGAAAGGTAAATTTCCGGCCTAGTAGATAATGTCTGAACTTTTTGATTGAATAGATCAATCCTAGACATTCTCTTTCCGTGGTGGAATAGTTCTTTTCTGCAGGTGCAAGCCTTCTACTGGCGTAATAAACAGGGTGAAACCACTTCTCTGTTTGTTGCATCAGAATACTGCCAATTGCAATGTCTGAAGCATCGACAAAAACATGGAACGGATTGTCCCAGTCCGGTGGTTGTAAAATCGGGGCTTGCGTTAGGAGATACTTGAGTCGATAAAATGTAATCTGACATTCTTCAGTCCATTCAAACTGTCGGGGCGTTTTGGTGGTTAGCGTGTTCAGTGGTACTGCTAAGTGAGCAAGCCACCGAAGGTGTCTGCCATGCCACCGTATTTGTCCCATAAAATGCATTACTTCTTTCGGAGTTGTGGGTATCGGGGCTTCTAAAATCGCTGAAATCTTATCTGGGTCCACTCGAATACCTTGAGCAGATACAATATGCCCAAGTAGCTTGCCACAAGAAACTGCAAACACTGATTTGTTGGGGTTAAGGCAGAGTCTATATTCTCTACACTTCTGAAAACAGCATCGTAGATGAAACAAATGTGCTACCATCTTCCCAAAGATCGAGAAGTCGTCGAGATATACTTGCATGAATGAAGTGAGATAAGGAGAAAATATCTCCTGCATGCATCTTTGAAATGTGCTTGGTGCATTTCGCAGTCCGAACCACATTACTGTGCAGGCAAAGACACCCCAATTGGTAATGAAGGCAGTTTTTGGTATATCCTCTTCAGCCATTCTAACCTGATTGTACCCGCTGTATCCATCTAAAAATGAATACATTTCATGACCTGCGACTCTATCGAGCATGGTGTCCAAAAAGGGGATCGGGAAGGGATCTGGTACTGTTGCTGCATTTAGTTTCCGGTAATCCACACAGATTCGTAACTGCTTGTTTTTCTTCGGCACGATCACAATGGGTGAGATCCATTCAGCGTGCTCTACTGGTACAATGAATCCGACTTTTAACAGTCTATCGATTTCGGCTTTTACCTGTGCTGCATAATGGGGGTTCATTCTGTAGCTGGGTTGTCTGGTTGGTTTCGCTTCTGGTTTCAACGTGACTCTGTGTTGATAGATGCGCGGATCTAAGCCTTTCATGTCCTTGTAATCCCATGCAAAGACGTCTGTGAATTCGCGAAGAAGTTTGATCAAATCCTCCTTAAATGGTTCCGGTAAGTTCTGCCTTATTTTCACTGGTCGTGGATGATCTCTATCTCCGAGATCGTGCGTGATCAGCTGGTCTTCTGGGACATAAAATTGTTGAGGTTTCTCTGTATCGTCTGTTGGCTTGAGCAGTGGTTGTAATTCATCGTCATGGGTCGAGGAAGTATCTTCCCGGACCGACTTTCCGGTGATAGCTACTACTGTACATATTGATGTGTTCCAATTATCTATGACGGATTGTAGATCAACAGTTCCTAGAGACATTAAATCGACATTACTCTTCAGAAATTGCTCTTCTTCGTCATCTGATAGTCCATCTAACATATGCACTGGTTCAGCAAAATATGGTCTGGCGTGAGGGTCACAAGATTGTATAGCGTCTAATTTTACGACATATTTGCGATGGGCATCCTTAAATGTAAGCTCTTGTGCGGACCAATCCTGTATTACCTTCGCATGCTTTAGCCAAGGTCGGCCGAAAAGAAGATTGTAATCCAAAGTGGATTCGGGTAGATCTAGTATGACAAAAGTCATCTTGAAAGTCGTACCTTGTAGAGTGATGGGTACATTCCGCACAAGTCCTACAGGATGGACTCTTGATTGATCTGCCATTCGAACAAAGAATTGAACTGGTTCAATTTCGGTCCAGCCTAGCTTTTTGCATAATGCTGCGGTTGCAATGTTTACTCCTGAACCTCCATCAATCAGTACTTGCGTGATTTTCTGATTTTTATACCATACTGTAATCAAGGGCACTGCATGATCAATTGCTGCCTCAGGTTCCGGTTGAACTGTGGCTGTTGTCGGAATGCAGGAAGGTACTGGGCTGAACTGTCGCTGAAACTGCTGTCGGATTCCAGGTACTAAGGCCAGAAGTTGGCCTATAGGTAGAGTGATGGATGCCTTGGACAGAATTTCCCAGGTCTGTTGAGCTTGACTGTCTGGTTCTTTTAGATTTGGAGTTTCTACCGACGCAGAAGTGTCTGCTGTTGTTTCTACTGATGATGGTTCTGCTGATGCTTCCTTTTGTGGTGTTTCATCCCTTGATAAAGAAGCCTGAGTCACCGGAATGGGTTCTGGGAACACTGGTGGTTCTGTTGCGGTCCAGTGACTAGCTTTGTTGTACATCCTTCGTTGTTCTTGTATCCCTGGTTCGAAGATTTCTGCTGCCGGCTGAAGTTGTTTACCGGAACGGGTCTGGACGGTAGCAGTCTGCGTCTCGATCGGTGTAATTTTTACCATGTTGGCCATTGGGTTTTGGCGTTCCTTCTTTCTTTGATCATACTCTATTGCATCTTTACAAAACCTTCTAATGTGGCCGAATTCGCCACAGAAATGACAGCGTGGAGGTGGTAACTCGGGGTTTTCCGGTGGTGGTCCGTTGTGCCATCGGTTGGCATTATAATTGTTGTTTCTCTGTCCTCGGTAGTTCCGATATCCTTGTTGTTGATTGTTTCTCAGTTGCGGAGGCACATAGTGATTTACTGGTTGGCCATGTTCTTGGATGACCGCATTGACGGTTGCTGTTCCTTGTATTCTAGCGTTGTAGATACAGTTTCCGGTGGTGTGTCCGGCAGTGTTACAGATAGCGCAAAACGCTTGATTCAGGGCACAGTTGGCACTTGTGTGCCCCGAATTTTTGCATGTGGTGCAGTATACTTGCCTGGTGATATCCTCAGCCATATTTTTGTTTGTTTTTAACCATTCCAAGTCTTCTGAAAATCCACCAACCTTGGACTCTAGCTGTAGAGCCATTGCAATGACGGCATCCAGGGTCATGGCTCCGACACATCTTATGATCATGATCTGCTTCAGTTGTGGTGTTAATCCATTGATAAACCATTGAGAGATGACATCATCAGGCAGATTAGCGTGAGCCTGTGGTATCTGCCGTAAATGTGTTCTGAAGAGAGTAGCGTACTCCTGGACGGTCTGATTTGCCTTTTGTCTGTTGTTCTGTAAATACTCAAAGATTTCGGCAGGATTCTTCTTTAGTCTGAAACGCTGTAAGAAGGCGTCTCGTACTGCCTCGTAAGTACCGAAATGATTGATATCGTATTCCGTGAGCCATCTCGCTGCTTCATTGATCAGTGTGGATTGAAAAACAATGGCCTTATACGCCTGATCGGGTGGATGGTTAAGAACTGCATAACTTATCTCGAAAGTTCGTACGTGGGCGTCTGGGTCATCTCCTGGGAATCCACCGAATTTCGTGTAGGTTACTCCTGTTGGCGGCGGCCTTGGCTGTCCTAGTTGTTGGTGTTGATGTTGTTGTTGCTGGTGTTGCCCGCTCATTGTGAAGGGTTCAGGGTTTCCTTCTGTATCGGATAAACTATCTGGACTTGTATCACCGGATGGTGCGTTTTCCGGTGTACTGTGTCGACTTAGGATGCTTCGGATCTTGGTTTCGAACAGCTTTCCTTCCTTCTGGATGTCTAATATTCGAAATCTTTCTTCCAAACACGAAGGTTGAGCTGATGATTCCGCAAAAAAGGCTAAACCTTTGCCAGCGATCGGCGATTCTATCACCGGAATCTCACCGGAATGAACCGAAATTGGGCCAGAACGCCCTGTTTTACTACTTTTGCCGAATGTTCCTAACGTATTTCTGACCGTGGATATCTCTAAATCTTGATCTGATATTGTTAGACCAGGTTCCAACAGCGTTTTGATAGAGTCTGGACTTGCTATATCTTCGATAGGTGGGGTCGAAGTAGCGCCAGAATGTATCGAAGGCGTTGATCGTTCTACCGGAATATGACCGGAATTGGTTGTATCGTTTCCACTTTTCTTGATCACTGGGTCAGATCTAGTTATGCCTACTTCTCCTGAGGCTATCTTTTGTGATTTCCGTGCTTCATCCTGACGATTCTTAGGATATGTTTCGCCCGATCGAGTGACCGGCATGTATCATTGCCCAGTGATATTATCTGAGCAGTTTGCAACAATCTGGGTCTGTTGCTACTGTCAGTGAATCACTGTCACCGGATGTTTACTTCTTACAGATCGCTGGTGTTCTAATGCCACGGTCTCGCAAGTGACTCGCAATCAAATACTTCTTTACCGCAGGTACTGATAAATAGTTGCCACTTTCCCACAGACGGCGCCAAATGTTAAAGGTTAACTCGTCCTTTACGATTATCGTAAGTGTTAATTGCCTACCGCGGTCGTTAAGTACTACTTCAGCGCAACAACCCTTCGGAGACTCCAGAATCTGGTTCCACACTTGCGTACCAGATATTTCCGAGTCTCTCTTTCTCTGTATTCAATCTTACCGCAATAATAGAATGACTCTAGCTGCGTGGGTCCTTGGGAGTGGTAGGGGTCTGTTAGACAGAGGCCCTATACTATTTTCCCAACTTCTCACTTACTCGTTACTCGGTCAGCGCGTCTTAGCTCAGTAGTTGCTTCTGATCAACCAAGGCTATCAACGTCTTAGAATCCCGTACTCCAAGATCTACCTGCTATAACAGTTGAGCAGTAATCCGGACTGAGAATCGATACACAAAGCACACTGCTGGTAACTTAACACGAAATCCTTCTGCACAATTTACGACTTTACCGAGTACCACATTCAAATGGCAAGACCTACTGACTATAACTTGTCGCGCACTTTATCATCATTCTACTCGCATTCAGAACACTACTGGTACTAATCTGAACATAGATACATTACCTGCTCAGCCATTCACAGAAACTCATAACTCACAACCGAACCATGTTAGTTCTCTATGCGTCCGTGTTCCTCAGAAGAACGATCAGACAAACGCATTCCTGTCGACTAACGCTTAGGAAATACTTTAATCATTACCGGGTGAAATCTCTGCAACACCGCATCAATTCGTAACACTGCGTATAACGCACATACGTACACAAGCACATACACAGGAGAGGGGAGGGAGCAGACGAAACAGAGCAGAGTTACTCTTGTTCTACACACACAACACTTATACGTGCAATTCCCAAAACACAGGGGACTCTTTAACTCGTTACCGAACAGACTTCTCACAATCACAGTACCGACTCGCAACACACAGTGTATCACACATACACAAACAAATGATTACACAGGTAAGGCGCGCAGAACAGGACGGAACCAAGACACTCTACTCAATTGCACACAGTAGAAGAAGTAAATAACCCCAAAACGGGAACTCTCACAATACATTCGCAACTTCCAAAAAACGGGGGGGCGCTCTGGCTCTCTGCGGCTCTCGGCTACTCTGCCTACTGCTTCTGCTGCTCTCTCTGATCGCTTTAAATAGAGTTTTGTTACAAGGCTTTTACGCGAATCTTTCTTTACCGCGTACTTCCAGAAGGGTTCTTTCTACATTAAAAACTTCTGTCTAAGTACAATTCTTTCTACATTAAAACCTCTGTCTAAGTACAATTGTCCTTTGTTCGGCGGCCGTCTAACATATCTGAGCAAAAAGGTCGTGAAGATCAGAAGGGGGCAAAGGTACGAGAAGTTTTGGAAACTTTTCCATTAAAGTTTGAAAGGTGAAGCATTTGAAGACACAAGGCATCAAAAGGTTACTTCAAAAGTATCCTCATACACAAAGAACTCCAAAAGGTATTATTCTTTATCCTTTAAGCTCACAGGTTGCACCAGAAGGAAAGGAGTATGGAAGATCATATCTCCATTGACAAACTAGAGAGAGATAATTATCCCGCATGGGTAATGAGAATGGAAGCCTTACTTATGAGTAAGGATCTCATGGTATATGTAACAAGTGAAGAAGAGAAGCCACTATTTGAAGATGAAAGCCGACCAAAGAAAGAGGAACTTGATGCTTTAAAGCATTGGCAGAAGAAGGATGCAAGTGCAAAAGCCTACATCTATAATACAATCTCAGATCATTTGCTACCACACATCAGAGGATTGGAATCATCTGAAGATATATGGAATGCATTGGAGTATCATTTCCAAAGCACTTCTAAAGCACGGAAAGCAAGTCTATGGTCAGAGTTTACAACATTCAAGAAGAAGCCAAGTCAAAGTATTAGTGATTATGTCACTAAGATGAAGGATCTTGCAGATACTCTTGGATCCATAGATGAAGATATTGAGGATCACAAGTTGATTGCTCAATTACTTACAGGTTTAAGAGGAGATGAAAGGTGGAAACCTTTTGTCTTATCAATAGAACTTTCATTAAATCATTATGTTCCAGATTTGAATCAGTTACTTGGTTTGATGCTAACATTTGAGCAAGACTTGAAAGGAGATGGAGATAAAGGACAAAGTTCTGCAATGTACATGAAGAACAAGAAGAAAGGAGATAAAGGTAAAGCAAAGGATGAAGAAGAGTCAAGTTCTCAAGTTTATTATGCAAGAGGTAAAGGCACATGCAGAGGAAGAGCAAGAGGTTTTGGAAGAGGAAGAGGTAATCAAAATAACAATAAGAAGGCTTGTTGGATCTGTGGATTGAGTAATCATTTAGCTCATGACTGTTGGCACAATCAACAAGGATCAAACCAGAATCAAAACAACAATAGTAGAGGTCGAGGTGGAAGATATCAAATTAATTTTCAAAGAGGTAGACAAAATCAAAGAGGAGGCTATGGTAGAGGTGGAGGAAGAAGTTGGGGACAAAATCAATCCTACAACACCACCTATTAGAATTATGCAAATGACACACAGAATGAAGGTCATACATCACTGATGATGAATTTGATTAGCACATCAAATAAAGAAGATCTAAAGGTATTTTACATTGACTCTGGATGTTCTAATCATTTGTCAGGAAACATAGAATTGATGTCAGATATGGAAAAAGGAATTTCTAGTCATACAGTTCAAACAGGTGACAATACAAGACATAATGTACATTCAATTGAAAAAGTGAAATGCAAGAGAGGAGCAGATTTGCTAACCAATGTTTTGTATGTTTCCACAATACCTAAAAACTTGATTAGTGTCAGACAGATAGTTGAAAAAGGTTTTCAAGTCAGGTTTACAAATGAAGGAGTATTTGTTGAAGATCCAGAGAATGGATATAATCAGATTGTCTCTGGTAAGAAAGAAGGTAGACTCTTTACTTTAAGAGTTCAAGGGAACATTGGTCAAGCTTTGCTCACACATGGTGAAGGAGTGATTACAGAACTTGATCTTTGGCATAAGAGATTAGGTCACTTCAATGAAAGAGGAATTAAAGCTATGGTTGCTAATCAGTCTGTACTAGGATTACCAAACGTGCAAAGTCAACATATGGTTTATAAATGTGAAGCATGTCAAATGGGAAAAGCACACATGTTACCATTTCAATAGAAAGGATTCAAACATGATGGATTACTAGAGCTCATTCATACAGATGTATGGGGACCAACAAAAGAAGATCTATCAGCAGCTCAGGGTATTATGTTCTTTTCATTGATGATGCTACAAGATGGATGACTTTATATGTTTTGAAGGAAAGATCAAAAGTGTTTGGAGCCTTCAAGCATTTTCATGCATATGCAGAGAGAGTCACAGGTCAAAAGCTTAAAAGATTGAGGTCTGATGGAGGGGGAGAATACTTCTCCCAAGAGTTCAATGATTATCTTTGGAATGTAGGTATTAAGAGAGAAATAACTTGCACGTATACACCACAACAAAATGGTGTAGCAGAAAGAAGGAATAGGATTTTGGTTGAGTTTGCTAGAGCTATGCTGAAGGAGAAGAATTGTCCAAATTATCTTTCGGCTGAGGCTATAAATACAGCTACATATCTTGTGAATAGATTACCATGTGCAGCTCTAAATGGAATGACTCCATATGAAGCTTGGTGGGGAAAGAAACCAACACTAGATCATTGTAGAGTGTTTGGATCAATTGCATATGCTTATGTGCCATCACAACTTAGACATAAACTTGAACCAAAGGCAGAAAAATATGTGTTCATTGGTTATGATGAAAAGCAGATGGGTTATAGGTTGTGGAATCCTCTAACCAAACAATTTATTGTTTCTAGAGATGTTACATTTGATGAACATAAAAGTTGGTATGCACATCAAAGTCATACAACTGAAGAATTTGAAGAAGAGGTAAGAAGATGTGAGAAAGGAAAATCAATTGTGCAGGTAAATAGAGATGAAAACTATATGCAAGCAAGTACATCCAGAAGTGGATTAACAAGAAGAAATGAAGAAGCTCCTATATTTGATGAAGAGGTGTATCCAAACACTTATGAAGAATGTGAACCAAGAAGGTCAAGCATGACTAGAAGGCAACCCGAAAGGTATTCTTATGATAGTTCTTACATAACTCAGAAGAACTATGCATATATGGTCAAAGATGATGAAGAACCTCAGAACTATGATGAAGCAAAAGGTAAGAAGCAATGGGAAGAAGCAATGAAGGAAGAGTTCAATGCACTGGAGGAGAACAAGACATGGGAACTTGTTCCTAAACCAAATGGTAAGAAAGTAATTGGAAATAAATGGGTTTATAAAGTGAAGAAGCTTGCAGATGGAAGTATAGCCAGATACAAAGCTAGACTGGTGGTGAAAGGCTATGCCCAAACCTATGGCATAGATTATGATGAGATATTCAGTCCTATAGCTAAGATGTCAACTATAAGGACAATCATTGCTATTGCAGCTTCAAAAGGATGGACCCTAAGTCAATTGGATATAAAGAATGCATTCTTGAATGGATACATATCAGATGAGGTATACATGGAACAACCTCAAGGGTTTATAGATTCTAGGTATCCAAATTTTGTTTGCAGATTGAGAAGAGCATTCTATGGATTGAAGCAAGCTCCAAGAGCATGGAACTAAAGATTGGTGAAGTATCTTAGTGATCTTGGATATCAAAGTTCAAAAGCAAATCCAAGTCTACTCATCAAAAGAACAAAGGAAGGTACAATCTACATTTGTATTTATGTAGATGACATTATAATCACAGGTACTTCAGATGAAGGAATCAAGGAGTTAAAGAGATTACTTGAAAAAGAATTCAAGATCAGTGATCTAGGAAAGTTATCATACTTTCTTGGAATGGAAGTCACTTATACAGATCATGGCATATATGTATCATAGGAAGGTATCTTCTGAATCTATTGAAGAAGTTTGATATGGAAAATTGCAGAGAAGCTTCAACTCCACTTGAAGTTAATCACAAGCTCAGTAAATATGATGGTGCAGAATACAAAGATATGAGGAAGTATCAATCTCTTGTGGGTAGTTTGATTTATGCTACACTAACAAGACCTGATCTTGGTTATGCAGTGGGAGTTTTGTCGCAATTCATGCATTGTCCAAAGTACCTACATTGGATTGCAGGTCAAAGAGTTCTCAGATATATCAAAGGAACTATAAAGGAAGGATTATAATATCCTTTTACATCAGATTTGAAGTTGAGAGCCTACAGTGACTCAGACTGGGCAGGTAACCAGGATGACAGAAGATCAACTCATGGTTACATGATATATATTGGTGATAAGCTTGTAAGTTGGTGTTCCAAGAAACAACATACAATAGCATTATCATCAACTGAAGCTGAGTACAAAGGACTTGTGGAAGCAGCTAATGAGGTCATATGGATGCAGACATTATTCAAAAGCTTCGGCATTGATCAAGGTATACCTACAATACATGGAGATAATATGAGTTCACTTTATCTTGCAGCAAATCCAGTATTTCATGCAAGAACAAAACATATAGAGATACATTATCATTTCCTGAGAGAAAAGGAAATGGAGAAAGAAATTGAAGTGGAGTAAATTTCTACAAAAGATCAGATAGCAGACATAATGACAAAGAGCTTGGATGGTGTGAAGACCAAGAGATTCAAAAGCATGGCAGGAGTAAAAGAAAAAGAAGATGATATGAAGAAACAAGGAATGTCAATTAGTGATTGAGGGGGAGCTGTTGGAGAAACACTCACTAATTGGACATACACTTGAAGGTCAAAGCTTTAGAAGAAAATCACATGCCTATGTGAAGGGACAAATTCACAAGCGTATTATATTTCTAAAGTTAGTTCACTTTAGTTTTAGAAGTTTCTTAAAAATCATGAGAATAAGAAAATCTATATAAGTTGAGAATAGTTAGGCTTCTTTGCGTGAGAAAGCACATGTGCATTTGTGAGGTTTCATAGTTATGGAATAATTTTATTAAACTTCTATGTATAAGTCTTCTTCTTCCATCTCCACTGTTTGTCTTCTCTATAATGTTTTGAAGAATTGAAGTTTTTCCAAGCAAGTCGATGCCTGACATCAAATGTATGGTGAAAGGTTGTGTTTTATGCGGGAAGTCGATGCCTAGCATCGAATCTAAGCTGATAAGTCCTTGTCTTCATATCTGATTTTTATCTACTACTAAATCTTCTTGAAAAGATGAAGTTTGTGGAGCAACTTGATGCCTAGCATCGAGTTTCAACATAAAGTCGATGCCTGGCATCCACTTCTAACATAAAAGTGGTCTTTATTCATGTCTTGAGTTCACCGGGTATTTCTGGCACTGAAAAAGTGGCTAAAAAAGCTCAAAGTCGATGCCTAGCATTGAATTTTGGTTGCATGTTAGCGTAGCAAAAATCAAGCTTCCTACTAAAGATTGATACTTTCTCATATCTTTAAACTCTGCACCATCATATTTGCTGAGTTTATGATTGACCTCAAGTGGTGTTGAGGCTTCTCTGCAATTCTCCATGTTAAACTTCTTCAGTAAGTTTAGGAGATACCTTTCTTGTGAAACATATACACCATGACCTGTATATGTAACTTCCATACCAAGAAAATATGATAACTTTCCTAGATCACTGATCTTGAATTCTTTTTCAAGCAATCTCTTTACCTCCTTGATTCCTTCATCTGAGGTACCTATGATTATAATTTCATCTACATAAATACAAATGTACATCATACCTTATTCTGTTCTCTTAATGAGTAGACTTGCATCTGCCTTTGATCTTTGGTATCCAAGGTCATTGAGATACTTCACAATTCTGTAATTCCAAGCTCTTGGAGCTTGCTTCAATCCATAGAGTGCTTTTCTTAATCTGCAAACATGATTTGGGTAACTGAAACTTACAAACCCTTCAGGTTATTCCATGTAGACTTCATCTGATATATATCCATTTAGAAATGCATTCTTTATATCCAATTGACTTAGCTTCCATCCTTTTGATGCTGCTATAGCAATCACTATCCTTATGGTTGACATCTTTGCCACCAGACAGAATGTCTCATCATAATCTATGCCATCCATCTGAGCATAGCCTTTGACTACCAGTCTAGCTTTGTATCTGGCTATTTTTCCATCTGCAATTTTCTTAACTTTGTAAACCCATTTGTTTCCAATCACTTTCTTACCATTTGGTTTTGGAACAAGTTCCCAAGTCTTATTCTCTTCCAGCGCATTGAACTCCTCCTTCATTGCTTCTTCCCATTGTTCCTTACCTTTTGCTTCACTGTAATTCTGAGGTTCTTCATCTTCCTTTACTAAGTAAGCATAGTTTTTCTGAGTCAAATAAGAAGTATCATAGGAATACCTTGTTGGTTTTTGCCTTACTCTGTTTGACCTTCTTGGTTCATACTCTTCATGTGTATCTGAATACACTTCTTCATCAAATCTCGGTGCATCTTCATTTCTCATAGTTGATCCGATCCTGGATGTACTTTCCTGCATATGATTTTCATCTCCATTCACCTGCATATGTGATTTACCTTTTTCAATTCATCTTACCTCTTCTTCAATTGTTTCATCATTATGCTCTTTATCTGCATACCAGCTCTTCTCTTCATCAAATGTTATATCTTTGGAAACAATAAACTGTTTTGTTAAAGGAATCCATAACCTATAACCCATCTGTTAAAGGAATCCATAACCTATAACCCATCTGTTCTACTACTCCATTTTGTTGCGGTGTATACCTACAAGTTATTTCTCTTTTGATACCTGCGTTCCACATATAATCATTGAATTCTCAAGAAAAATATTCTCCTCCTCCATGAGACCTTAGTCTTTTGAGTTTTTATCCTGTACGTCTTTCAGCGTATGCATGAAAATGCTTGAAAGCTCCAAACACTTCTGATTTCTCTTTCAGAACATAAATTGTTATCCATCTTGTTGCGTCATCAATAAAAAGAATGTAATACCTTGAGCCACTGATAGATCCTTCTTTTGTTGGTCCCCATACATCTGTATGTATGAGTTCTAGAAGACCATCGTGTTTGTAACCATTCCTCTGAAATGGTAACCTGTGTGCTTTTCCCATCTGACAGGCTTCACATTTGTGAATCATATGTTGATTTTTCATATTTGGTAATCCTCTTACAGATTGTTTTTCCACCATAGTTTTGATTCCTTTTTCATTAAAGTGTCGTTATCATCAACGTCGTATGATTGTCATTCTATGTATCATTTGCATAGTTGTAGTAGGTAGTGTTGTGAGACTGATTCTGTCCCCAACTTCTTGCTCCGCCTCTACCATATCCGCCTCTTTGGCTTTGTCTTCCTCTTTGATATCTTCCACTTCTGCCTCTGCTATTGTTATTCTGATTCTGACTTGATCCTTGAGAATTATGCTAGCAATCATGAGCCAAATGATTGAAAATCATGAGGTGCTGACACTCCGCAATAAAATGAATAAAATAATCTTTTGAATAGATTGAGAAAGTCGTGAATTTCTCAATAATGACCATCAGGATTCGAACTACACTATCCAAAAAAATTGGGTTTTCAGGTCAAACAATCACGATTCTCTTTCCAAAGAATCGGGATATCTGACAAGAAAATCGTGAATTTTTCAATTTAAAACTGATGGAGCAAAGCAATGCTCTGATACCACTGATGGAGCAAAGAAATGCTCTAATACTACTGATAGAACAAATGAGGTGTGTCAATGGGGAAGCATAAATAAGCTCACAACCTCACAAGGATCTTCTAATATGGAATTTCAATCGCGAATCTGCACACATGAAGAGCAGGTCATCAATTGATCCTTATGTGATGGAGAATGTTAATCTCCAAAAGAACAACTTATTCTTGTGATTAGAACACCTCTATACCAAGAATAAGTCAAAATCTTTCACACATTTAGAGGATCAACTTCTAATTATCAAAAGATGAACAAATCTGTGAAGAAGATGATACACAGAAAAGTCTGCTGCACTATTTCCTTACATTGACCTATCAAACGTGTAAAGTTTTTGATGAAACTTTGTACGAATCATATCCTAGAGATTGCGCAACTATTCCAAGTTGAATTACTCCAAAAGATTAAGTGTAGCTTGAGAAATCAACTTCTCAAGTTACCTATGTCAGAAACTGTACTTCTGAGAAGTCGATTCAGACACCCCTAACTTCTTAACTTTGATTCTCACAATATCTAACCCGTTTTGCCAAATGCTTTTAGCCACGAGTAGATCACCTTCCAACTTAAAGATTAAGTGCTTGCTTGCACAAAACTTTAAACTATGGAGTGAGCACTGACCAAAAGATTAAACACGAAATTTGCGCCTGTTTCAGAGAACTGTAGACATTCAACACATATGAATGTTCCTATTCACAATTCTCCTAGCCTGTTTACAATTGGACTCTGAAATTCAGGTCACAGGCACATTAACTAACAACTTAGATATCCTCAAAAGGATTTTGCAAATGATCAAACACAGAAGGAGCAGACACGAAAAGATCGGGCGCAATATTTCTTCATTAACTCAGAAAATTACAACTGAGTGATGAGAGCAAACACAAATTCACTTTCCACTATCTCATAGCTTCTATCTCCCTAATTCTTGACATGTAACTATTGTCACATATGCTCTCATGTGCTCTCCATCATATGCCCCGACTTTTCTCAAGGTATTTATAGATAATTTGTACATAATTCTTACTGAACAAAAGATCTAAGTCATCTATGACTATGCTAATGTACATATGTGTACAAGACAACATTCTGACTTCTTCTTCATTTTGCAAATGTCTTCCTTTGCTTCATTCTGACCATGAGCATTCTCCAAGATTTGTATAATCACCAATTTGTGATTGGTTTGCTCCAACAGCTCCCCCTCAATCACTAATTGTGATTATTCCATTCTTCTTCACTCCTGCCATCTCCTTGAATCTCTGTAGCTTAGGTCCATCCAAGCTTTTTGTCATCATATCTGCCACTTGTTCTTTTGTTGGAGTGTACATCACTTCAATCTCTTTATCAAGTACCTTTTCCCTCAAGAAATGATACTGTATCTCTATATGCTTAGTCCTGGCATGAAAAACAGGGTTAGCTGCCAAATACAAAGAACTCATATTGTCTCCAAAAATTATTGGAGTACTATGATCAATCTCAAAACTTTTCATCAAGGTCTTCAACCATATGACTTCTTTTGCAGCTTCTACCATTCCCTTATACTCGGCTTCTGTGGATGATAAAGCAACTGTATGTTGCTTCTTGGAACATCAAGATACTAGCTTATCTCCAACATAACATAGATATCCATGAGTAGACCTTCTATCATCTGAGTCACCTGCCCAATCTGCATCACTAAACACTTTGATTCTTGTGTCAGAAGTGAAACCATAATACAAACCTTCACTTAGGGTTCCTTTGATATATCTGAGTACCCTTTGGGCTGCAATCCAATGAGTCTTCTTTGGACAATGCATAAATTGTGACAACACACCTACTGCATATGATAGATCTGGCCTTGTCAAGGTAGCATAGATCAAACTACCTACCAAACTCTGATATTTCTTCATGTCATTGAACTCTTCACCTCCATACCTGCTTAATTTATGATTTACCTCCAATGGAGTGGTTGAGGTCTTGCAATCTTCCATGTTAAACTTGATCAAAAGATTCTTCAAGTATCTCTCTTGTGAAACATATACTCCATGTTGAGTATACACAATCTGCATTCCTAGAAAATAAGATAAGTTTCCCAAGTCACTTATCTTAAACTCCTTCTCTATTTGCTTCTTGAGTTCATTGATTCCTTGAGCATCTGTTCCTGTAACAGTAATATCATCAACATAAATGCACATGTAAATATATCCATTTTCACTTGCCTTCACTAGCAAGCTACTATCTGCCTTTGATGCTTGAAACCCACATTCATTCAAGAACTTGACCAATCTGTAATTCCAAGCTCTTGGGGCTTGCTTCAACCCATATAAAGCTCTCTTGAGCTTACACACATATCCTGATCCAATTGACTCCATGAAGCCTTCTGGTTGCTCCATATATACTTCATCTGCAATGTAACCATTAAGAAATGCATTCTTCACATCCAATTGTGATAATTTCCATCCTTTGCAAGCAGCAATAGCAATCAATGTCCTAATTGTAGACATCTTAGCAACAGGACTAAAGGTTTCATCATAATCTACCCCATAAGTTTGGGCATAACCTTTAACCACAAGTCTAGCCTTATATCTAGACACCTTACCATCTGCAAACCTCTTTGTTTTGTATACCCACTTGCATCCAATTACTTTCTGATTCTTTGGTCTTGATACTAATTCCCAAGTTTCATTTTCAAGTAGAGCATCATACTCTTCTTGCATTGCCTTCTCCCAATTTTTTTTACCTTTGGCTTCTTCATAAGTGGTTGGATCTTCTTCTGTTTTCACAATGTAGGCATAATCTCTTGTTGTTAGGAAAGATGTATCATAACTATACCTTATAGGCTCTTTCCTTTCTCTTGTAGATCTTCTGATTTCTGCACTTCTTGATGTTTCAGCCTCATTTGATTCTGGATCAAATCTTGGCCCTCCTTCTACATGATCCTGCACTCTACATCTTGAGTCAACTTCATCAACAAGTTCTTCACAAACTTTTACCTTTGCCTTTCCTTTCCTTTGAATTTCTTCAACACCTGTATACTCATTTGGTGATCCTGTATACCATGTGTTTTGCTCATCAAATGTTACATCTTTAGTAACAAGAAATTGCTTTGTGGATGGACTCCACAACCTGTAACCCATTTGTCTATCATCATATCCAATAAACACATACTTCTCTGCTTTTGGTTCTAGCTTATGTCTTAATTGTGAAGGAACATAGGCATATGCAATACATCCAAATACTTTACAATGATCAAGACTAGGTTTCTTACCCCACCATGCTTCATAAGGGGTTCCTCCATCCAAAGCTTTGCAAGGCAACCTATTCACAAGATATGTTGCAGTGTTAATGGCCTCTGCCCATAAGTAATTTGGACAATTCTTTTCCTTCATCATGGCTCTTGCAAACTCTACAAGAGTCCTATTCCTCCTTTCTGCTACTCCATTTTGTTGAGGGGAGTACCTGCAAGTCACTTCTCTTTTGATACCTGCATTCCACAAATAATCATCAAACTCTTTTGAGAAATATTCTCCCCCTCCATCTGATCTTAACCTCTTTAGCTTTTGTCCTGTGATCCTTTCTGCATAAGCATGGAAATGTTTGAATGTCTTGAAGACTTCTGATTTGTCCTTGATTACATACAAAGTAATCCACCTGGTTGCATCATCAACAAACAACACATAATATCTGGATCCATTTATGCTATAGTCCCTTGAGGGTCCCCATACATGTGTATGAACCAATTCAAGCATATTTGAATACTTGTACCCTGATTTGTTATAAGAACCTTTATGTGCTTTACCTAATTGACAAGCTTCACACTTGTACACCATATGTTGCCCTTCAATGTTTGGCAATCCAAGCACCACCTGATTCTTTGACATCTCCTTTATAGCTCTCTCATTGAAATGACCTAGCCTCTTATGCCATAGGTCTAATTCAGATACCTTTTGACCTCCATAGGTAAACAATGCATGTCCTACATTACCTTGGACTTTGAGAGTAAACAATCTTCCTTCCTTTTTACCTGCAATTATGGTTCTATATCCCTGATTTGGATCTTGTACATAAACACCATCATTTGTGAATCTTACCTCATATTTTTTCTCCACAATTTGCCCTACACTTATCAAATTTTTAGGAATAGTAGGGACATAAAGTACCTTGCTCAGAAGTGTACTTCCACTCTTTGTCTTCACTGATCCAATGCTCTCCACTTTATGTTTGGTATTGTCACCTGTTTGAACTGTATGTCCATTCACCCTTGCTTCCATATCAGTCATCAAGGATAGGTTCCCACTCAGATGGTTACTGCACCCTGAGTCAATATAGAACACTCTTTGATCTTCTCCCATTGATTCATGAGTTGCATTTAGGATAAGAGTCATATCATCCTTCTGATCTGATGCATAATTGTAATAATTATTGTTGTAGGACTGAGATTGGAAGTTTCTTCCACCTCCTCTACCATATGATGTCCTACCACCTCTTCCTCTGAAATTGCCTCTTTGGTTTCTGCCTCCTCTACCTCTTTGACTATAATTCTGATTGTTATATCCTCCACTTTGATTGTTATACCAACAATCATTTGCCAAATGATTTGTTCTGCCACAAATCCAACAAGCTTTAGCATTGTCTTTGTTCTTACCTCCTCTTCCTTTACCTCTGAAATTTGTCTTCCCTTTTGTGAAGTTGGCTTGATTTGAGTTCCCTTCATCCTCATTTGATTGCTTTCCCTTGCCATTCTTTTTCTTGTCTTTGGAGTACATAGCTTGACTTGTACTTCTATCATTGTCTCCTTTAAGATCCTGCTCAAAGGTTAGCATGTGTCCTAGCAATTGATTAAGGTCAGGAGTAAAGTGATCAAGTGATAATTCTATGGACAATATAAAAGGCTTCCACTTCTCATCACCTCTTAGACCTGTAAGTATTTGTCTTACCAACTTTTCTTCTTCAATGTCTTCATCCACTGCTCCCAAGCTATCTGCAATATCTTTCATCCTTGCCACATAATCTGAAATTGATTGTGAACTCTTCTTCTTGAAGGTTGTGAACTCAGCCCATAGTGAGGACTTCCTTGACTTAGTTGTATTTTGGAAATGCTCTTCCAAGGCATTCCAAACATCTGTAGCACTTTCTAAACCTCTGATGTGAGGTAGAAGGTAATCATTTACAGCCATGTAGATGATACTCCTTGCTTGAGCATCCTTTCTCATCCAAGTCTTCAACATTGCAAGTTCTTCCCTAGTAGGAATACTTGGATCTGCAAATTCTGGTTTTTCTTCATCTCCTGTAATGAATGATATAAGATCTTTGCTCATGAGGTGTGCTTCCATCCTCATGGACCATGCTGGATAGTTCTCCCTATCTAGCTTATCAATCTGCAAGCTTTCTCCCATCTTGTATCCACCTGTGTATTGAAATCTTCAAGCTTTACAAACAATGTATGTACCTTTACTTCGAATTGAACTCCTTTTGCCTTTCTTGATGTCAATTTGTCTTCTCCTCGAGTTTTGACTCCAAGCTTTCACTTCTTGATCCTTCAAATGTTAAATCTCTTGAATCTGCAGCAGTCGGGATCCTCCTTTTCTTCAAATTCCTTCAAATTGATGTCTCCTGCTCTGATACCACTGATGGAGAATGTTAATCTCCAAAAGAACAACTTATTCTTGTGATTAGAACACCTCTATACCAAGAATAAGTCAAAATCTTTCACACATTTAGAGGATCAACTTCTAATTATCAAAAGATGAACAAATCTGTGAAGAAGATGATACACAGAAAAGTCTGCTGCACTATTTCCTTACATTGACCTATCAAACGTGTAAAGTTTTTGATGAAACTTTGTACGAATCATCTCCTAGAGATTGCGCAACTATTCCAAGTTGAATTACTCCAAAAGATTAAGTGTAGCTTGAGAAATCAACTTCTCAAGTTACCTATGTCAGAAACTGTACTTCTGAGAAGTCGATTCAGACACCCCTAACTTCTTAACTTTGATTCTCACAATATCTAACCCGTTTTGCCAAATGCTTTTAGCCACGAGTAGATCACCTTCCAACTTAAAGATTAAGTGCTTGCTTGCACAAAACTTTAAACTATGGAG
Organism: Ceratopteris richardii; assembly: GCA_020310875.1. Classification (NCBI taxonomy): domain Eukaryota; kingdom Viridiplantae; phylum Streptophyta; class Polypodiopsida; order Polypodiales; family Pteridaceae; genus Ceratopteris; species Ceratopteris richardii. Next base: position 76,973,710 of record CM035407.1, on the reverse strand, counting down.
TGAGCACTGACCAAAAGATTAAACACGAAATTTGCGCCTGTTTCAGAGAACTGTAGACATTCAACACATATGAATGTTCCTATTCACAATTCTCCTAGCCTGTTTACAATTGGACTCTGAAATTCAGGTCACAGGCACATTAACTAACAACTTAGATATCCTCAAAAGGATTTTGCAAATGATCAAACACAGAAGGAGCAGACACGAAAAGATCGGGCGCAATATTTCTTCATTAACTCAGAAAATTACAACTGAGTGATGAGAGCAAACACAAATTCACTTTCCACTATCTCATAGCTTCTATCTCCCTAATTCTTGACATGTAACTATTGTCACATATGCTCTCATGTGCTCTCCATCATATGCCCCGACTTTTCTCAAGGTATTTATAGATAATTTGTACATAATTCTTACTGAACAAAAGATCTAAGTCATCTATGGCTATGCTAATGTACATATGTGTACAAGACAACATTCTGACTTCTTCTTCATTTTGCAAATGTCTTCCTTTGCTTCATTCTGACCATAAGCATTCTCCAAGATTTGTATAATCACCAATTTGTGATTGGTTTGCTCCAACATTATGCTCATGTGGCAGAATTCAAACAAGTGCTCAAAGGAGAGGAGGTAGAAGACTTCTTCACTCAATACCAAGCTTTTGGGCTAACCTTGAAGGACTCAGCTAGCAAATGGTTTCAACCCCTTGCTACGGAGACCTTCCATGACATTGAAACCTTCTTCTTGGAATTCATTGCAGAATTTTCCAAGAGAGGAATTAAACATGATATTTCCATCTTGATACACACACTCAGACAGAATCCAAAGGAATCAGTTAGGTTAGCTGCTAGAAGGTTCAAGCAATACATGAACAGATGCACTCCTCAAGAAAAACCTTCTATGCAAAAGAGGATATCCTTGTTCACAGAGGGCTTATACAATGCACAATTGAGAACTCTAGTCTATTGCAGAAGGTGCACAACCATGAGTGCATAAGGGAAGCCATAGACATTGATCATAATAGGGGAGAAGATCTAGTGGAAGGAGAGGGACCAACAACATCTTCATCCAAAATAGCCCACACTGAGGAGTTAGCTCAAGCAATAGAAAAACATTTGGGCAGGGGAATCCAATAGACAAACATCCAAAGAAACCAGAACCCTAGATGCAAGAACTATGGAGAAAACCACCACACCCATCTTTGCACTAAACCAAGAAGGCATTTCCAGGGAGATAAAAGAGTTATCCAGTTTTGCACCAAGAGAAGCAGTGGAACAATGTAGCACGACCGACACACCAACCATTGGAGAGGACAAGAGGATACCAAAACCAGTACCCAGTAAGAGACATAGCCAATCAAGGAAATCCACAGCGTGTCTTAGTTCAACAACCACCTCTACCTACCAATGTGGTGCCAGTTAAATAGATACCTTTGGAAGAAAATTGGGAAAGGGCAATAACACCTTCCACACCATTGTATTATGAGAATTCAGAAGAAAAAGGGTCCATATCCTACCCAGAGAAATACCAAGAAGAGGAGAGGTTGGACAGTAAGGAAAATCAATACTTTGCCTATCAAAACAGTAATGGAAACTATGAACTAGATCTTGCCAATTCATGTTTGCAGCAAACAATTTCATGCCCCAACAAAGAATGTTCAATATCTAGAACCTAGAAACTTTCAGAGGGGAACTTGCTACAAGTGTGGGAGAGATCACTTTATAAGAGATTGTCCCCAACCTCCCATACTGAAAGTGGAACTGTACTACAAAGACTATGGCAAAGATCACCTCATAAAGGATTGCCCAAGTAGTCCTAACAAACTCAGTACAAGTACAACCCCATTAAAATATGTGAAGGTGGTAGAATCAAATGTCCAAACCTGTAGTGAGTCCATCATACCAAGAGGTTCCAAAGATTATAGAAGATTATATAAGAAATTCAAATTTCAAACTCACTTTATGAGTTTAAATATAAGGGACTTGTGGTCACGGGATAATGACACAGAAGAGAGAACCATTGAGCCTCATGGTTGATCATACAGTAAGCTGACATATGTATGAGTAAGTACACTCAATCTTCTTTGTATCATACATTCATTAGCATATACAATTTGAGTCATTAGTTCAAGTTAATATCTATCTACTGCTATCTCACCATTTTAGTGATCTTGTAAATCAAGTTCTCTCCATATAATTAATCATTTGACTTGCTTTGAATTGTCATAGATAGCATGATCAGTCTAGTTGCTAGATATCAATTGTCATTACATCTGGATCATTAGAACTTGAGATATGATTCATACAAGCTACCTATTTCTGCATAATGGCATCCTCCTGGAAAGCCGAGATTACATCCGTGACTTCTTAAACTCATTCCTTAGTGTATAGCCACTCCAAATTAGTGCAATAACTTGCGGTAGTTAGCTAAGGTAATCAATTATTCGTGTCTAAAAGGTCTTGGGCCAATTATCATGAATGTGTGAGAACTAAACATGTTTCTAAGAGGTTCAAGTCCAAAAATAACAAGTTTTTCAAGAGCTCTTCTATTTGAAAGTTATCTGTCTTCGCACAGCTATTTGGCAATGATGCTCCAAAGTACATAGTGGGTCTAAATGCATATTTGGGAAGTTAAAGGTGGCCACTAAGATACTCTGAAGTCACATTGGCAGGTGTTGCAACACCACCTCATCTTTGAAATGTATCCAACCATCTCCTTACGTTCCCAACTTCCAAGGACAATGTATGAAGCATATATGTGAATCTTGTCAACTAGGGAAACAAGCGAGACTTTAATTCAAGAACAGTGGCTACAAAAGCCAACATGCATTGGAGTTGATACACACAGACATTTGGGGGCCAAGCAAAGAACAATCCATTGGAGCTAACAAGTATTTTGTCACTTTTAAAGATGATTGCATAAGGATGGTTTGGGTTTATTTCATAAAAAACAAATCAGATTTGTTTACATGTTTCAAAGCATTCAAGGCAATGGTAGAGAAGGAAATAGGTATATATATTAAGAAGCTAAGGTCCAATAGAGGAGGAGAATATTTTTCTAAATAATTTTATGATTTTTTATGGGATCAAGGCATGAAGAGGCAAGTAACATGTACGTACACCCTCAACAAAATGGGGTGGTAGAGTGAAAGAATAGATACATTGCGGAGATTGCTAGAGCAATGCTTAACGAGGTGAATGTACCTAACAAGTTTTGGAGTGATGCAACAAATATCTCTATGTATCTTATGATAGCATTCCTACCTTAGGGACTCATGGCTTGACACCATATCAAGCCTATTATGTTAAGATGATGTTGAATCATGAACATCTTCTCAGAATCATTTGCACTTGTAGATTCATAGTTGTTTTGTTGCCTTCTGTTATTTTGATTCTTCAACTTGAAATCATGTTTAAAGTGTCTAGGTTTACCACAATTCCAACATCCTTTACTGTGACATTACTTGAATCACTTCTTTGGAAATTTCTACAACCTCTTTGGCTCCCCTTGCCGTGCAACTATCCTCTTCCTCCTACATGATTCTATTGTTGACCTTGGTCTTGGTTTTTGTTTCCTCTTCCACTTCCAAAACCTCTATCTCTACCTCTTCCTCTGCCAAAGTAGAATACTTGCTCAGAACTGGGCTTTCCTTGGGAGTTTGAATCCTCACCTAGATTCTTTTCTTCAATATTCAGCATGGATACCAAATCAGCAAAATTCGGAATATTTTCTCTGGTTTGTATGGAAGTTCTGAACTACTTATATGCAGCTCCTAAACCATGAAGGCACAGTTCCACATTATCATCATCATCTACATTCACACCAATAGATGCAAGTGACTCACATATGCTTTTGATTTATAGGGTGCAGTCACTTACCGACATGCTCTTTTTGTCCAAAGTATGCAGCTCCTTCTTGAGTTACAATTTTCGTGCATTTGTATTGGTCTCATACAAAGTGACCAAACTGTTCCAAGCCTCTTTTGGAGTCTTGGCATCCTGTATGTGTCCAATCATGCTATCTTATATGCTAACAGAGAGCCAATACATTACCTTCCATGCTCCTTGATTCCATTCCTCATATGCTCTTAATTGTTCTGCAGTCCGATTCCTTTTTGGTAACTATCGAGCATTTTCATTCTCTTCTTTGATGTACTTCTAGTATCCTTTTCCCATCAGGTAATTCTTCATTCTGAATCTCCAAGCATGGAAATTGTTCTTGTCTAGCTTATCACTCATAAGTTGACTCATTCCATCTACGTTTGCCATTTTTGCAGCTATTCACAACACTACAAAACACTACAAGCAACACTTGTGCTTGAACAAAGTCACATTATGACGTGACAGTCTGATATAAAAAAAACACGGTTTTTGTGTATCAACAAGACATGGAATCACATGAAATTCTGGATCTGGAATATATGAGTGTTGTCAAACACGATGCAAGTTATAATTTCAAAAATTGAATTGGTTTTTTGTGGGCCCCACCTTGCGAGCTCAAAATGAAGGTTGAGATGGCTCCAAAACTTTGTCGTGACAAAAACGAGTGACCCTAAAGGGATAACTTGCAAAAATATTTTGAGGTCCTCTACCGTCACACCAATTTTTGTAGCAATCTGAGGTCATTTGTTAATCCCACTTCTTCCATGCCTTCTCACATACTCTTCATCGTTGGCCTTCTCCATGAGCTCTCTACAGCCACGCAGGCTGTGATACCATGTCACGAGGAAGACGATAAGGAAGAGAGCTCTTACACACACTCTCACAATCAAAGAGAAGCACACACTCAGATTGAGGCAAGGAAGAATGATCTTCTTCTTCTTCTTCTTCTTCTATTACATAAAAATGAATGTATAAAGACTAGTACATAAGGAAAATCCTAATGTCCACAAATGAGTGATCTGGCAAGAAACAAATGTGCCATCACTCTTGGTAGATAAATCTAATAAAGCTCAATGAAGTGTCCCTCACATATACCAGCGTGACCACTATACGTGTCAAAGAAATGAAAATGTAATATGTGTCATTCTGGATCATTACATGTTGAGCTTGATATAAACAATTACTTTGGAGGATAATGCTTAGATCATTGGATCAAAAGATGACAAGAGAGAAATTTTTTTAACATATCTCAAGAATGGCTAAGGCAATTGACATGAAACTTTGTATCATACAAGTAGTCTATTTAATGCATCTATACCCATGTAAATCACTGAAAATGATCAAGTACACACTAAGAAACAGATTAGAGAATCTCACTACTTGAAGTAGTATATGATAGAGTACAAGAGAGATGAGACATGGGAGGATTATAAATTACATTGACATTGACAATGAATGATTGTGCAATGTGAGGGAAATACAAGAGCTATAATATGAGCTCAATATGCCACATAAATTCCTCTAAAATCTCTTCTATATCTTCCTCCATCCAGGTGACTAGAAAGTCCTTTTTTTCTAGCCTTTTGTTGGAGCCAAGACTCAAGTTTGAATTTAAATATTTAACTAAAAGTGTTTCAAAGTCTTAGGACTTGATTTTCCATAAATTATCACCAAATAGGTGATGGAAAGATTCTCCTATGAACTCGTAATTGGAAGTGATTCCACTTATGCACTTTTATAGGGAGTAAAAATTTACAAGCGATCATTCATTGCTAATACATGAATGAACCTATGAATGTCAGGATAAGTGCTCAAGCATTTAGGTTTGGAGTTATTCATGTTCCCATAATATGCTTTAACATTTCCGATCTTCTTTACTGAGTGGCTAGTGTCATCATCTGTCTGAACTTCATGCTTTCCTTTGGGTTCTTGAAGATTAGATAATAATGCTAAATTTCTTGCTACATGATTGGAACAACGAGAATCAATATAGAATAGGTAATCATCATCTTTACCTTGCTTGACTGTCATATTCATGAGTAATGGGGAATCGTCTTGATCAGTTGTATAGTTATTGTAGTATCGTTTCCTTTAAAGCCTCCTTGATAGTTGTTGTTGTAGCCTTGATTGTTATTGTGATGGGAGTTGTTTCCATCATTATTGAAGCTGCCTCTTGATTGTCCAAAGTGTCCTCTCTGGAAGCCTCTTCCTCACTGATTCTTTGTGTTCTTGAAGCATTCATCTCTGGTATGATTGTTCAAGCCAAAAATGTTGCAAGGTGAAGAATTTTATGGTCTCCCCCTGCCTTGCTTTCCTCCTCTGCCCCTTCCTCTAGTACCTCTTCCTCTACCTGTGAAATTCACTTTGAGAGGTACTTGCATCTTCTTCATTGTTCCTACCTTTGCCTTTATCTTTACTCTTATTTTTATCTGTGTAGAGGGCAGAAGATTGATTACCTCTAGAAGTATCACCATTCTTGTTGAGCTTTTTCTCATGTGTGAAGAGTTGCCCCATCAGTGTATTGAGATTAGATATCTGCATGTCCATATATAGGTCCATTGCTATGGTGAAACACTCCCATTTGTCATCAGCCTTGATGCCATTTATAGCCTGTCTTACTATTTGCTCCTCTTCTATTTCTTCTCCATTACTCCCAAGTTGATCAGCTACATCCTTCATGTTAGTCACATAGTCAGCTACACTTTGCTTTGATTACTTCTTCAATGTTGTGAACTCCATCCATAGCTGATTTTTTCTAGCCCTTGTATTTGATGAGAAGTATAAAGATAGTACTTCCCAAGTCTCTTGGGAAGTCTGAAAATTCCTAATATGAGGTAACAAAAAATCATATATCTAATTGAGTATGTAAGACCTAGCTAGCACATCCTTTGCACACCATGAAGCTAGTCTTTCTTGCTCCTCTCTTGTAGGTTGGTTTTTGCTTCTAAAGGTTGTAATTTCTTCATCTCTAGATATGTATCCATACAAGATTCTTCCTTATAGGTAAGCCTTCATCCTTAGGGACCAAGCTAGATACTTTTCCCTATCCAATTTGTCAATGAATGATGGAAATCCATCTCCCATTTTACCTTGATGTTGCTCTGATACCATTGTTGGAGGAGATGGTGGACACCTTCGAGAGATGAGATGGTGCAGAAAATTCTTGCTTCACACCAGCCAAAACTACATTGAGGATGCAAATTAGACCTCTTGAGCTCTCCAAAAAGCACAAATAATCACCCAAGTACTTCGGCAGATGATCCTCAAATCATTGGATCAAAATAGATAACTTGGAGTTTCATTGTGAGCCAAAAACTTGCTATTTGGTTCACCACACTTGCTCAAGAAAATGAACGATACTCCTTCCCTGGTACCAATTGGACAAAATCCTTTTGGGAATATCGAACTTACTAAGATGGCTAACTTTCACAAGTTATTTCACTTAAAATGATAAACTATTCATAGAGAGTAATGCTTAGCAAAACTAAACTGCATCCTGACATTTTAGGGAGTTAATAGTATGTAGACTAGAGAGCAATGTTTTGAAAATATCTTGAGAATGGCTAAATTAATTTACATGAAACTTTTTAGCATACAAATAAAATATCTAATGAATCTATAACAACTCAACTCACTGCAAATGATCACTGGTCTGAGTAGTATATGATATAGTAGAAGAGATGAGACATGGGAAGATTATATGTTCATTCACTATATGTAAGGAAGGGTGATGATGGCATCACAATTATGGCTATTTATGTTGATGATTTGATTGTAGATGGTGATAGTGAAGAAAGCATTAAAGACGTAAAGCAACTTCTTATGCAGGAATTGGACATGAAAGATCTCGATGTGCTGCGCTACTTCTTGGGCATTGAGTTTATACATACAGAAACAGGTATATGGATGTCACGAAGGCAATATGCCTTGAATATGCTACAAAAGTACGGTATGGCTGATTGTAAGCCAATTTCTGTTCCATTAGATCAAAATTTAAAGTTGGATGCTACATCACGTGAAGCATTGGAAAATGCTACTATGTACAAGAAAATTGTGGGAAGTCTTATATATCTCACAGTTACAAGGCCTGATCTAAGCTATACTATTGGACTTGAAAGTTCGTTTATGTAGGTTCCCAAGAAGCCACATTTGGATGATCTGAAGTGCACTCTACATTATGTGAGTGCTACTTTGGATTATGCATTGTTTTATGAAGATGGTGTAGATTTGCAGGTTCATGGATACACCGATGCAGATTCGGCTAGTAGTGTTCTAGATAGAAGATCTACTAGTGGCTTTCTATTCTCATTTGGAGGTGCAACTATTACATGGAGCAGCAAGAAGCAACCCATTCTTGCTTTGTCGAGTACAAAGTTGAGTATAGAGGTGCTGCAATGGCAGCATCTGAGGCATCATGGCTAGAAATGCTACTTGCAGATTTAGGTGTGGAAGTGAAAAAGCCTATCACTATCTATTGTGATAATCTTAGTAGTATACAGTTAGCATGGCACCCTATTTTTCATGCTAGAACAAAGCATACCGAGGTATATTATCACTCTATCAGAGAGAAGGTATTAGCAGGTGATGTTGATCTTGTTTATGTGAGAACAAATGAGCAGGTTGGTGATATTTTTACCAAAGCACTTCGAGCAGAGAAGCTGAATAAGTTTCGGAAGATGCTTGGATTACAAGACATGACATTGAGCTTGAGGAGAAGTGTTGAGATATCAAGCTCAACATGTTATGATCTAGGTCGACACATATCACTTTTTCATTTCTTTGACATGTATAGTGGTCATGCTGATATATGTTAGGGACACTTCATTGAGCTTTATTAGATTTATCTACTGTGAGTGATGGCACATTTGTTTCGTGCTAGTTCACTCATTCATGGACATTAGGATTTTCCTTATGTACATGTTTTTATATATGGCAACAGTTGTATTCTTATTTTTAGGACATTCTTGTACATTCCTTTTTATGTAATAGAAGAAGAAGAAGATCATTCTTCCTTGTCTGAATCTGAGTGTGTGCTTCTCTTTGATTGTGTGTGTGAGAGCTCTCTTCCTTATCTCCTTCCTCGTGATAGTACTTGGGTGATTATTTGTGCTTCTTGGAAAGCTCAAGAGGTCTACTTTGCACTCCTAAACTTAATTTTGGCTAGTGTGAAGTAGGAATTTGCAGCACCATCTCATCTCTAGAAGGTGTCCACCATCTCCTCCAATACATATGATACAAAGAAGTTGTAGAGAACTTCTATCACTTTAGTGAGTGAAAATTAAGCTCATAAGCTCAGCTCAAATCTCTCTGTAAAACTTTCTTACCCTATTCCTAAAAGATAGTGTATATATACACTTTATTGTAATTGAAGCTGGTTGCATTCTCCACCTAAACGGTATCTTAGTCCTATGTTGTACTTTGAATTTGAACTTCAAAAGATTTTTGAGGTATGGCTTCCATTAGATCACAAGTTTTTCTACTTTTTCTTTTACAATTTTCTATGATAATTTTATGAATTTGGCCTTTGAAACTTATAAACATAAGCTCAAAGAATAACTTCATTTAAGAATAATAAGTGTGAGAGAAATCCAAGATAGTAAGTTGAGTGTTGGAACCACAAGCTTTCATTATGCTGAAGTGGAGATGATCTACATCAAATTTATCATTTGAATGATGCCACATATACTCCTTGTAGAATTTTATTTGCATGCATTTATTGTATTGAGAGTTTGATCATAAGATCACCTTCTTATGTAATTCTCAAAGTATTTATCTTTGTAAAATGGAAGAGTAAAAGGCCTAGATACCACGAGTTAGAAGTGGTTGGGGTTGATTCTTAATCAATCAATAAAGAAGTAGATATGACTTGAACTTTCTCTTTTCCTAGATTGTAGGAAAAGATGCCAATCAATGAAAACTAACAAAGCTACCTAATTTCCTAAGATTCAGTCAATGTGCACAGAGTGTTGCTCTCTCTACAGAGCTACAAATCTAGTGTTTATGCATTCATTGGAAATTTATAATTCTCTAGTTTATTTGTAAAAAGTTTCAAGTCATTTGACTCATTAATTTTAGAGATATTCAAGTTTGGTTATCTCGGGGTCATTTTCTACACATCCTTGAAAAATCAGGATGATACCAGTTCAATGCTAAGGCGATTGCTCCTTCTATAGTCATTATAAATTATGAATTTTATGCATTATAGCAAGCCAACCCTATGTATGAAACTCTTGTAAGAGGCATTCTTCCAATTTTAAATGTGTTGGTTGCTATCAGTGTTTCAAGTCACAACCTCCATCCATTTTTAAAAGGTTTTTGTGAGCTAGTCAAAGTGCAAATTATTTGTTTTGCATCAAGCTTTTCTTGTTGATATTCCAAAGTGCCTATTGGGTTTTATTGCACTTACCACAAGCCTAAAAGTCCTACTTTACATATCCAAAGAGCTAGGGCTGGTCCTATTCTAGTTTGCTAGACCAACTTCACCACTTAGTAACTCTACTCTCCAAGCCTCTCCAAGCTTCTCCAATTTTCTTTCATTGGCATCACAACAACTTCAAGATGGGAGATGGATTTCCATCAATGATTGAGAAGCTTGATAGACACAACTATGTTGCTTGGTAAATCAGAATGGGGGCTTATTTGCAAGGAAGAAACCTATATGGGATTGTATCAAGTGATGAAGCAATGCCTATTCCAAGATCCAAAGGAGGACCTACTCAAGAGGAAACAAATAGGCTCACACTTTGGTGTGCAAGGGATGCTCAAGCCAGTTCATACATACTCAACTCTATCTCTGATTTTTTATTACCACATATTAGAGGATGCAAGATATCTCAAGAGACTTGGGCTGCCCTAGAGATTTTCTTTTCTTCTAGTACAAAGGCAAGGAAGAACCATCTTTGGAAGGTGTTCAATCATATGAAGAAGAGTCCAAAACAAACCATCACTTAGTTTGTTACAAAGTTCAAGGAGGTTATTAATGAGTTGGTATCCATTGGAAAGTTGATTGAAGATGAAGCCATCATGAGGTGAATTCACAACGGGACTAGAGCAGGAAAACAACGGAAATCTTTTGCCATAGCCTATGATGTCATCATGAATGTGCAAACTCTAGACTTCAACATCTTTCTTGGACAACTCTTCAATTAAGAGGCCAAAAAAATTAGCATAAAGGAAGGTAACTCCTATCATGGTAATTCAACTAGTGCTCTATATGCAGATAAGAAGGACAACAAGTTGAAAGGCAAGAAGAAGGAAGAAGATGAGGAGGAGACTTCCCAACCCAACTCTGCAAGCAAGAGAAAGTGGAAAAGAAAGAAGAAAGGACCAACGCATGACAAGACCAAAGGCCAGGATATTCAACCTTGTGCAATCTATGATAAGACAAACCACACTAGTCAAAACTATTGGTTCAATGGGAAGACCCAGAAAGGAAGTGGAAGAGATGGATATGGCAACAATAGAGGTAGAGGTGGACACAACTTCAACAATAACAATAGAGGCCATAAAAAAAGGGACTACAATAATTATTTCGAAGATCAACAATCTGAATACTCATTGCTCCTGATGAATCTAAGACACAAGGAAGGTAAAGAAGATGATCATTTGGAGAAACCAAGAATATAGCTCTATTCAACTTTGGGTCTCAAACCCTAAGTGAGCTTGAAGTGTGGCATAAGAGGCTAGCTCATGTGAATGAAAGGACATTAAAAGATATATATAGGGATCAAAGTGTTCTTGGACTGCCAAACATATCAAAGCAACACATGATCAACAGATGTGATGCATGTCAGATTAGGAAGGAACAAAGACAACCATTCAACCACAAAAAGTATTATGTCTCATTTATTGATGAACATAGTAGATGGAATATTTTGTACTTTATCAAGAGTAAGAATGAAGTGTTTGATTGCTTCAAAAAGTATCTACCACATGTGGAGAATCATATAGGTAGATCACTCAAGAAGCTCAGATCTCATGGAGGGGGAGAATACTTCTCCAAAGATTTCGATGCGTTCTGATAGGATAAAGGTATCAAAAGGGAAGTGGCTACTAGGTACTCTCCTAAATTGAATGGAATTGCAGAGAGAAGAAATAAGACATTGGTTGGATCAACTAGAACAATGCTTGAAGAGAAGAGCTTGCCATATTATCTATGGGTAGAGGCTATTTTGACTATTGTGTACCTTTTCGATAGACTATCATCCAAATCTCTTCAAGATATGACTCCTTATGAAGCATGGTATGGAAGAAAACCTAGTCTTGGACATTGAAAGGTGTTTGGTTGTTTAGCTTATGTTCATGTACCAACACAAATAAGAGGTAAGCTAGATGAAAGGGCAACAAAGGTAGTGTTTGTTGGGTATGACTCAACTTATATGGGTTACACATTCTATAAACCTTCAACCAATAAATTCACTACAAGTAGAGAAGTTTTGTTTGAAGAAAAAAGGTCTTGTTATGATGAAGAAGAACAAAAGGTAACTCTACCATATGATCTCGATTCTAATTTTCATCAATTAGGAAGCAAGCATGATACACATGTCCAGGATCTAGGAAGTGCTACAAATGATCACCAAGATGAAAAGGAAAAGGATTACAAGCTATGGAAGTCAAGAGGCAAAGCAAAGATGCAAGAGTGTGAGAATGCTCCAAACAAGCACCTAGAAGGTCAACAAGAGAGAAAAGACAACTAGAAAGGTATGGATATGATTCCTCATTTGTTAGAAAGCATTCAACCTACTTGGCAAAGGACTCAACTTTAGAGGAACCCGTAACCTATGTAGAGGCAAAGGGAAACACTAATTGGGAAGAGAAGAAACAGATGCATTGAAACAGATAGACACTTGGGATTTGGTTCCAATGTCATGGAATCAAAAGGTAATTGGTTGCAGATGGGTATATGAAGCTAAAAGAAGCTAATATGGATTAGTGTGCAAGTAAAAGGCAAGATTAGGTAGCAAAGGATGCTCACAAACTCATGGTATAGGCTATGAGGAAACATTCTCATAGTTGCAAAGATGACTACGTTCAAAACATTCATAAGTGTAGCTCCTACAAGAAGTTAGAGACTCCTCCAACTTGATGTGAAAAATGCATTCATAAATGGTTGGATAAGTGAAGAGGTATACATGTCACAACCACCAGGTTTTGAAAACCCTAATCATACATCTTATGTTTGCAGACTTAAAGAAAGCATTGTATGGATTGAAACAAGCTCCTAGAGCTTGGAATTACAGGTTGGTTACATACCTTCAAAATTGTTGGTGCAAGAGAATCCAAGCCCACATACTTGGATGATTAGCATAATACTCATGGAACCTTATATGATCAATCCCTTGTAAAATCAAGTACATTTACCTTTGTAAAAGCGCATTACTTGCACGTGGAGTTAGGAAGCTTTAAATCAGGATTCATTTGGTAGTTGAGTGATGAGAGAAAATATCCTATATTTTAGGATTCACTTTTAGGTGGGCCTTTTGATATCAAACATTGGCTCTAAATACAACTACAAAAAGAGCATCAAATGACCCATGTGATATTTCGACTCCATGAGACCATTTTGAAATGGATACATTGTGAATTGAGAGCTCACTTCATAGCTCAATCACCTCCCATACATTGAGCAATAGATTATTGCCAATGACATTGTATTTGTACATGATTGAATACATACATTATCATTACATCTTCATTTCACTTCTCTGCAATGACTACATGAGTTTAGTGATCTTCTCAGAGCTTGTTCTCAGTGCATGATTGATCATTTGCCATGATTTAAAGCATCATAGCTTCAACATACTGTCCAAGTTATAGTTACAAAATCGCATTATCATTACTTCTCTGAATCAAGAGATATAATCTTTTTATTAATCTCTGGTCTCTTGACTGATGCATCCCAAAAATGTCAGACATGTCCCATGATTTGCTAAACATCATACTCAGCATGTAGTTCATCTTTTGTTTATGAAGTCACTCATGATTGGTAGATGTCTAAGCTAACTAGACATTTGATTCCTTCATTTCTTGAAGCATTCTTCTATGGTGTGGTTGGTAAGGCCAAAAATGTTGGAAGGTGGATTGTTGTAGGATCTCCCCCTACCTTGCTTTCCTCCTCTGCCCCTTCCTCTAGTACCTCTTCCTCTACCTGTGTAGTTAACTTGAGAGGTACTAACCTCTTCTTCATTCTTCTTGCTTTTAACTTTATCCTTACTTTTATTCTTATATCTATAAAGGGTAGAAGATTGGTTACCTCTAGAGTTGTCACCATTCTTGTTGAGCTTTCTCTCATGGTTAGAAAATTAATCCAAGGTCATAAACTTGCTATTCTTCTCTCTACACCTGCACAATCATTAGTTGGCCCTGTATACCATGTGCTTTGCTCATCAAATGTAACAACTTTTGTGACAAGAAATTGCTTTGTAGATGGAATCCACAATCTGTATCCCATCTTTCTATCATCATACCCAATGAACACATACTTCTCTGCTTTGGGCTCTACCTTATGTCTTAATTGAGAAGGAACATAAGCATATGCCAAACATTCAAATACATTACAATGATCAAGAGTAGGTTTCTTACCGCACCATGCTTCATAAGGTGTTCTACCATCCAAATCTTGCAGGGTAACCTATTTACAAGATATCTTGCCATGTTGATAGCTTCTGCCCACAAGTAGTTAGGACAATTCTTCTCCTTCATCATTGATCTTGCAAACTGTACAAGAGTTCTATTTCTTCTTTCTACAACTCCATTTTGTTGAGGGGAGTACCTGCAAGTTACTTCTCTTCTTATACCTGCATTCCACAAATAATCATCAAATTCTTTAGAAAAATATTCTCCCCCTCCATCTGATGTCAACCTCTTGAGCTTTTATCTTGTACTCCTTTATGCATAAGTATAATAATACTTGAATGTCTTGAACACTTCAGATTTGTCCTTGATTACATAAAGTGTAGTCCATCTTTTTGCATCATCAACAAAAAACACATCTGGATCCATTTATGCTATAGTCCCTTGAAGGACCCCACACATATGTATGAACCAACTCAAGCATATTTGAATACTTGTATCTTGATTTATTGCATGAACTTCTCTGAGCTATTCTTAATTGACAAGCTTCACACTTGTATACCATGTGTTAACCTTCAACATTTGGCAATCCAAGCACTACATCATTCTTTGACATTTCTTTTATAGCTCTCTCATTGAAATGACCTACCCTTTTATGCCATAGGTCTAACTTAGACATCTTTTGACTTCCATAAGTAAACAATGCATATCCCACATTACCTTGGACCTTGAGAGTAAAAAGCCTTCTTTACTTTTGACCTATAATGATACTTATGAAAACCTTTGTATCTATGATGAGTTGAGATCTAAATGTCTATATATATACTTGAATATAGACGTAATATGAGGGAGAGATGATTTGTGAAAAGCTTTAGAAGTCATTAGAGACTTTAGAGAGTGACAAGAATATGGATTATCCATCAGATGTATGATTTCTCTGAATAGAAGAAAGTTGCACCTCAATCTTTTGTTGAAAGCTCCTTCTGTGTTCATCTTCTTGAGGAATGCTTTTGTACAATTCTAGTTCTATAGTTCAGTGACATCTGTACACGTTTTAAGAGCCTAATTGTAATCAAGCTCAGAGAATTTTAAGTAGGAACATTTACATGTGTAAAGAGAAGAAGTGAAGATAGGTACAAGTGCAAATTTAATGGTCAATATTCCGATCAGTATAACATTTTTGAGCATTTAAGCACTCATTCTTTAATTTGAGAGGTAAGCAACTTGTTGCTAAAATCATTTGAATATACCAGGTCTAATTTGGGAGAATCATGCATTAGAGTTTGCAGGTGTCAAAGTCAACTACACAAAAGAACATTTTCAGACATAAGTACATTATTTGAAGGAAATCTCAAGACCTACTGATTCTTTTGGAGAGATTTTACTTGGAGAAGGTGCACAAACATTAGGCAACACCAAGTATAAAGATTCATTGAAAACTTTACACATTGATCAGTCCATAAGTGAATTAAGTGCAGTAGATGTTTCTGTGTAATAAGTTTCTTCACAATTAACCTAAGTCTTGATAATTTGGGAGTAGTTTTCTAAACATTGGTTGAGGTTATGAGTTGTTCTTGATATAGAGGTGTTCTAACATCAGGGATAACTTGTTCTTTTGGAGATTAATCATCTCCATCAGTGGTATCAGAGTAGGAGTCATGAGATTTGAAGAAAGGAGGACCTCGACTATTGCAGATATACAGAAATCAATCTTTGAATATTCAAAAGGTGAAAGTCTGAAGTGAAAGCTAGAGAAGGAGGCCTAAAAGCTATCAAAAGGATCAAGAGGAACTACATTCCAATTCAAGGTACATTCGTTATTCACAAATCTTGAAAAATATACCGCACAAGTGAAGAAAGGATGGGAGATTCTCTTCAGATAGAGAAATTGGATAGAGAAAACTACCCTACTTGTTCAATGAGCATGGAAGCTCATCTTATGAGCAAAGACCTGATAGGATACATCACATGTGAAGAAGAAAAACCAGAATTTAGGGATCCTCATGTTCCAACTAGCGACGAGTTCTCATATTTGAAGACATGGATGAAGAAGGATGCTCAAGCAAGGAGCATTATCTACATGGGAGTTAATGATTGCTTGCTACCTCACATTAGAGGACTTGAAATTGCAAGTGACATATGGAATGCTTTGGAAGAGCATTTCCAAAACACTACAAATTCAAGGAAGGCATCTTTATGGGCAGAATTCACCACATTCAAGAAGAAGGCTTCTCAATTTATTTCTGATTCTGTAGCAAGGATGAAGGATATTGAAGATGCATTAGGAGCAGTTGATGAAGACATTGAAGAGGAAAAATTGCTAAGATAAATTCTCACACGTTTGAGAGGAGATGAGAAGTGGAAGCCATTCATTCTATCCACTGAATTATCACTAGATCGTTTCACTCCTGATTTGAATCAATTGCTAGGACATATGATAACTTTTGAGCAGGATATCAAAGGTGATGTTGATAAGAGTACAGGTCAAGCAATGTATTCAAAGGACAAGAAGAATATTAACAAAGGCAAGCAATAATTGAATGAAGATGAAGGCACTATGAGTCAAGCCAACTTCTTAAGAGGAAGAGGAGGTGGTAAAGGAAGAGGAAGAGGCAGAAGCGATAAAGATGGTGTTGAAGCTTGCTAGATTTTTGGTAAGACTAATCATTTAGCTCATCTATGTTGGCATAATAATCAGAATAATTGAGGGTATAATAAAAACTTTAATTCAAGAGGAAGAGGTGGTAGAAATCAGAGAGGTAATTTCAGAGGTAGAGGTAATAGAGGTTTCTTTGGAAGAAATGCAGGAAGAGGATTTCAAAGTCAATCCTACAATAATACCTACTACAATTATGCTTTAGATCAGAAAGAGGATTCAACCTTAATTATGAATGCAACTTGTGAAAGACAAAGTGAAGATCAAAGAGTTTTCCACATTGACTCGGGGTGGAGCAGTCACCTGAGTGGCAACATAGCTTTGATGATAGCCTTGTTCACTTATGGAGAACATAAATCTTGAGTTAGATCTTTGGCACAAAAGGCTTGGACATTTTAATGAAAGAGGTATTAAGGATATACTTAACAATGGTTCAGTGCTTGGATTGCCTAATATTGCAGGCCAACATATGACATGCAAGTGTGAAGCATGTCAATCAGGTAAAGCTCACAAGAATACTTATGGTAAGAAAGGGTTTATGTTTTCAGAGAAGCTTGAATTGGTACAGATAGATGTCTGGGGTCCATCAAAGGACTTTAGCATTAATGATTCAAGATATTATGTGATTTATGTTGATGATGCTACCAAGTGGATCACTATATATGTGATCAAAGATAAATTATAGGTGTTCAACACATTTAAACATTATCATGTGTATGCAGAGGCAATCACAGTGCAAAAATTGAAGAGACTAAGGTCCGATGGAGGGGGAGAGTATTTCTCTAATGATTTTAGTGATTACTTATGGAATGCAGGTATAAAAAGGGAAGTTACTTGCAAGTACTCTCCTCAAAAAAAATGGTGTAATAGAAAGGAGAAATAAAACTCTTGTTGAGTTTTCAAGGTCAACGATGAAGGAGAAAAATTACCCTAATTATCTGTGGGTTGAGGCTCTGAATATAGCTACTTATTTGGTTAATAGACTTCCATGTAAGGCTTTGCATGGTATGACACCTTATGAGGCATGGTGGGGTAAGAGTCCTACCTTAGATCATTGCAAAGTATTTGGATGTTTGGTTTATGCATATGTGCCATCTCAATTAAGGCATAAATTGGAACCTAAAGCTGAAAAGTATGTGTTCATTGGTTATGATGATAAGCAGATGTGTTATAGATTGTGGAGTCCATCCACAAAGCAATTTCTTGTGTCAAAGGATGTTACATTTGAGGAGCAATCTACTTGGTATGCAGGTACAATTAATATTTATGCAGGTGATGAAGAAGTCATGACCCAAAGAAAGGGGAAATCAAGGATTCAAGTTTCTAATAATGAAGAGATTGTTGATGCTCAAATTGATAATGAGGAGTTTCCAAGGTTTGATCCAAAATATGAAAAACGAGAGACTTCAAAGAGTGGAGAAGCTAGAAGGTCAACACAGAATAGAAAGAAACCCTTAGGGTACATTTATGATACTTCATTTTTACTACTAAAGATTATGCTTACATGGTGAAAGTAGAAGAAGATTCTTCTACATATGATGAGGCAAAAGGTAAGGAAAATTGGGAGAAAGCTATGTAGGAGGAATATGATGCATTGATGGAGAATGAGACATGTGATTTGGTTCCTAAACCAAATAATTAAAAAATTACTAGATGCAAATGGGTTTACATGACAAAGAGGTATGTAGATGGAAGTGTGTCTAGGTATAAAGCTAGACTTGTTGTGAAAGTGTATGCTCAAACATATGGTGTAGATTATGATGAAACTTATAGTCTTGTGGAAAAGATGACAACTATAAGGACTCTCATAGCTATTTCTACATGTAAAGGTTGGAAGGTATGTCAGTTAGATGTGAAGAATTCTTTTTTAAATGGTTACATTTTAGATGATGTTTTCATGCAGCAACCAGAAGGTTTCAAGGATAAATGTTATCAAGAGTATGTATGTAAGCTCAAGAGAGCTTTGTATGGGTTGAAGCATGCCCCAATGGCATGGAATTACAAACTTGTGAAGTTCTTGAAAGAGCTTGGTTTCCAAGTGTCTAAGACAGATAGTAGCTTGCTTGTTAAAGCAAGTCATGATGGGTTCATTTACATTTGCATATATGTTGATGACATAATTCTTACAGGTACATAGTTAACTCAAGTCTTGATAATTTGGCATTAGTTTTCAAAATTGGTTGAGGTTATGAGTTGTTCTTGATATAGAGGTGTTCTAACATCAAGGACAACTTGTTCTTTTGGAGATTAATCATATCCATCATGACATTGTATTTGTACATGATTTAATACATACATTATCATTACACCTTCATTTCACTTCTCTGCAATGACTACATCACTTTAATGATCTTCTCAAAGCTTGTTCTCAATGCATGATTGATCATTTTCCATGATTTAAAGCATCCTAACTTTAGCATAGTGTCTAGTTTATAGCTACAAAATCGCATTGTCATTGCTTTTCTGAATCTGGAGATATTATCATTTCATTAGTCTCTGATCTATTGACTGACGCACCTCAAAAATGTGAAGCATGTCCCATGATTTGTTTAACATCATACTCAGCATGTAGTTCATCTTTTTTGATGAAATCACTCATGATTGGTAGCTATCTAAGCTAATTAGACATAATCAAAAGGAGTTAGGATAATTTCTACTGTGCTCAAAGCAGTGTTCAATATATTGAACATGTGTAGAGATAAGAATAGCAAGTTTATGACCTTTGATTAATTTTCTACCTATTTGTTTTGATCCATTGATTAGTGGATAAGGTTCCAAGAAACATAGGTGATTATTTATGATCATTATCAAGCTAAACAGGCCCACTACACTCTCCAATAGTTGTTCTTGGTTGGTGTGAAGCAGGTTTAAGCGACACCAATTCATCTCTAAAGATATCCACCATCTCCTCCAACAAAAATCTAGGGTTCAAACCTAGCAACTCATATCCTTCTCTATTCATCGAAAGGGATCACAAGGAGGTTATATGTCTATGTGTATATGTAGATGATATTATTATGACAAGTGATGATCTAAATGGCATTCGAAGGATCAAGAGACAAATGCAAAAGGAGATCAAAATCATTGACTTAGGTGAGCTTACATATTTCCTAGGTATGCAAGTGACTTATGGAGATGAAGGGATATATCAAGCTTAGAGAAGATACATTGAAGAACTACTTCTCCAGTTCAAAATGAAGAACACAAAGGTTGCATGTACACCTTTGTAATTGAACCATAAAATAAGTGTTTATGAAGGTGACCAGATTGATGATCCTAAAGAGTATCAAAGCTTAGTTTGTAGCTTGATATATGCTACACTCACAAGAGGAGACATATCATATAGTACATGAGCGCTTAGTAAGTTCATGCACTCACCTAGAAGGCCACACATGGATGTTGTAAAGAGAGTACTCACATACCTCAAAGGGACACTTAATGAAGGTATTTGTTATCCTTACTCTTCAGATTTGGATTCAAAATATATTTAGGTGCAGATTGAGCAAGAGCAAAGGATGATAGAAGAAGTACCTCTAGATACTTAGCATGTGCAGGTTCAAAGTTGTGTGAGGAAGGATTTGTACTTGATGAAGATGAAGTGGTGCTGCAGAAACTTTCCCCTACACCAACCAAATAGAGATATGTAGTGGGCCCTTTTAGCTTGCCAAAGGATGTATTAGACACCCTATGTGCATTTGGAGATCACTCTCAAAAACATGAATCAAAACAAATAGGTAAGAGTTGATCCAAAAATAAAAAACTTGTTATTTTTGTTCCTACACATGTTCAGTGTTTTGAACATTTCTCTGAGCACAACAGCAATTGGCTTAATTCCTTTTGGGGAACTCTAATTTACTTAGTTAGCTAACAATCATGAGTGATTTCATAAAAAATGATAGACTACATGCAGAGAAAGGAGTTTAGCAAGTCACAGCTCCATCCCGACATTCAGGGGCTGCAATAGTCATTAGAGCAGTGAGAAAAGATATGCTAATATATGAGGATCCTAAGAAGCAATGCTAATGAAACTTTGTCGAATTGTAATAGACAATATGCTGATTCTATCATACTTTAAATCATGGCAAATGATTAACTACACAATGGATAAAACCTCTGAGACAATCACTATTCTGACGGAGTACTAATAGAGAAGTATATGAGCATATAATGATCATATATGTATTAAAACATGTACAAATACAATGTCATTGGAAAGCATACATTGCTCAATGTGTGAGAGGTGAGTGAGCTATGAGATGAGCTCTCATTTCACAATAAAACTCACTCAAAGTGATCTCATGGGCTCGAGATAATATGCGGTTCTTTTAAAGCTCTTTTTGTAATCATGTTTGGACCCAAGGTTTGAGTTCAAACTCAAACCTCTACCTAAAAGGTGAATCCTAAAGTGTAGTATAGATTCTTGTATCACTGAACAACTGTTTGATTTGCGATTTTAGAGCTTCGTAACTCCACATGGGTGTAACCCACTTTTACAAGGATAAATATGAAGGATTTTTACAAGAGACTATTCATATGTAGTCTTGCAAAGGTTATGCCAATAAATCAAGGATAAGTCAATCAACCAAGTATGTGTGCTTGAGTTTAATTGTACCAACAAGTTGGTCTCATGGAGATCCAAAAAGCAACCAACAATTGCTTTATCTTCAACTGAAGAAAAATATAGAGCTCTAACTATTGCAACTCAAGAAGCAATATGGCTCAAGGAACTGTACTCAGATTTGGGACTCGTAAGTTTCAAACCTCACTTACTTGGAGATAATGTAAGTTCCATGCATTTGGCTGCAAATCCAATTTTTCATGCAAGGACAAAGCACATAGAAGTTCATTACCACTTTTGAAGAGAGAAGATTATGGCAAAAGAAAATGATATTTCATTTGTTCATGTTGAGAAGCAAATAGCACACATTATGACAAAGGCTTTCTCATTATCAATCAAAAAGTAGATGTGTCTTCAACTTTCTCCTTGCCTAGATTTTAGGAAAAGATTCCTATCAACTTAAACTAACAAACGTGCCTAATTTTGAATTCAAGTTCATGGAGAAAAGGCATGGTCATATCCTCAAGAGTCTATATAAAGATTCCATAACATTTGTACATTAAGGAGATTGTTGATTTGAAGCAAAACATATATTCTTTGATCATTGCTTGGTGCCATTTCTGTTCTCAGCTCCTTCTTCCTCAGATTCAATCAACTTATAGAGACTGTTGCTCTCTCTATAGAGCTTCAGAGCTAGTGTTTAAGCATTCATTGGAAACTTATGACTATCTAGTTTATGTTTATAGATTGACAAATCCGTTGGCTCATTAATTTCATATATATTCAAGTTTTCCAGTCTTGGGGTCATTCTTTGCACATCCCTAAAAAATTGGGATGACACTAGTTTAGTGCTAAGGTGATTGTTCCTTCTATACTTTTTATAAATTAGGGCTTTTATGAATTATTGAAATCAATCCCTATGTATGACTCCATTAAGAGGAAGTTTGAAGTCACAACTTCCATCCATTTTTAGAAAGTTTTTTGTGAGCTAGTCAACGTGCAAGTTATTTGTTTTGCATCAACTTGTTTTTGTTGATGTTCCAAAGTACCTATTGGGTTTTATTGCACTACCATAAGCCTTAAAGGCCTACCTTACATATCCAAAGAGCTAGGGCTGGTCCTATGCTAGTCTTCTGGACCAACTTCACCACTTGACCACTCTCCTCTCCAAGCTTCTCAAATTTTCTTTCACTAAGCTCTTAGGCTTTCTCCTTGCACCAACACTCTACTCTAGAAGTTTCTATTATATTGACTCTAAGCCTCTTTCATATCTACATCCACTATGATACGATCAAGAAAATTCCTTTTAAATTGTTAGGCATCAGCATTATCATCATCTTTGGAGTCACTCAACATGATTGCATCTTTTAGGACTTGTGTTTCCTTTTCTCATTCTGTCATTTCTACATCTTGAGGAAGAGGAAATCTCTTCAATCACAGAGTTCTGATAAGATGTTCTTTAAATTAAGAATTAGGGATGGCAAAAACTTGTTCTAAGGACATAATTACTTTGTTTGTTATCATTATATTATATGATTTTTCTTTGGCCTCGATTTTTTTCCTAAATTAGATATTAAGAGAGGTTTTGGTGCTCTCTTGATTTTCTTCTTTTGTTTATCATCCTCATTCTCCTCATTACAATCAATAAATTTCTTATCATTTTCTTGATCTTTTGTTTAATTGTTTTGTACTTGGCCATCTTTGAACGATTTCTGGACTTCTTTGATTTCTTTGCATTTTTCCTCATCATTCAAAGGCATAGATTCCTTGAACTACACTTTGTTACCCTCAATTATCACTTCTTTTCTTGCCATTGTTCTATCATTATGAAATCATTGAATAAAATTTGTTATGGAAATCATAATCTCTTTCGATAACGAGGGTTGCAACACTTTGTTACCCTCAATTCTCACTTCTTTTCTTGCCATTGTTCTATCATTATGAAATCATTGAATAAAATTTGTTATGGAAATCATAATCTCTTTCGATAACGAGGGTTGCAATGATATCACAGTTTTTTGTTTGTATACTCAAAATTTCTAACTACAATTCTAAAGGTTTCCTAGATGTAGATGTAACATTAGTACTCGATGTTGTTGGGGTCACATTAAGGATCTATTATTGATGTTTCCCAAGCTTGAAATGATCATGAGAGATCATAAAGAACTAATTGGCATTGCTTCATCTAAGCAACTATCTCAATTACTCAATGTATAGTCTACCACTCATTAGTTAATCCATATCTCGTAACCAATTCTTCAAGATTTTGTTTCACTTATAGTCTATCTTTTGGACTTAATTTTCGCAAGAAGTGGGTCACGTAATCTAGGTTCAATGCTATTCTCTCCACGTTCAGCTGTAAGAGCAAAAATATCCTAAAATTGTTATGTATCTATGTCATAGGTATATTGGGCTTTGGGGAATGTACCCATCCCAAATATGCTAACTAGAACCTTCTATGTAATAGTTTTTTGTCATTTCCTTTTTTAATACATCCTATTCTAACTTGGCATGGATTTGATTCTTAACTAAGATATAAACACAAAAAATCTCTCAAAGTAAGGGATTAATATGTCCTCAATTAGGCCATGTATTTACGCATGTTCCTCAAAGGCATCTAGATACTCCATCACATTCATACTAGTCAACTTCTCCTTGTCTCTAAGAATTAACTACACTACGTGCACCCTACTATTCAACTATAATGGACTTAAATTTTTTTCCATTTCTAGCTATGTTTTGGTTCTTGAATACTTTATGATTTCCAAGATAAATGGCTCCAAACTATCTTTAAATTTCATTCATAATTGAGAGATCAATGCTATAATATGCCCAACCAAGAGATTTTCAATCCTAGCCCTATGCCTTCAACTAAAGCTCCTAGTTCTTAGGGTTGTATTTTTTAATTTGATTCTTTTTCCTTATGTTTGACCTTAGAGTGAAACAATTTAAAGAACCTGGAGAAGCTTGTAGGAGGTAGAAAAGTGAGTTGGGAAGCGATAAAGTTTGGTCATGCCAACCAGCACAAGATCAGCAGTTGATCTTATGGAGACTCAAATAGACCTTATAGGCATGTGATAACTGCAATCAAATGCACTATGTACTTTGGAACATCAGGGAGAAAGATTTGATACAAAACAGATAGGTTTACGCATCCATAGCTCAAAAAACTTACTATCTTTCGATGAGACAATGAACTTCAAATGCTCATAGAGACCAGCATGATTACAATTGGAAACAATCCTTCTAGAGGAGTGATAAAAATACGTTTCATGTATATAATACAAAAAAATACAAGGAATAAGTAGAATATGCTTTTGGAATGAATCAAACACTCAACAATGGTACCTCCTATTTTTCAGGAATGCATAGATTGAGTCCGAGACAAAACAACTATGATTTCTCCAAATGTAATGCACCAAATTCTTTGAAATTTTATATGCATAAACTCGACATCAATATCTTTCCAATGAGTCATTTCACATCCAATTTTGAGCTCTTCGAAGAGAGCAGTAGCCTCTGCAAGCTTACTATTGTTGAAGAAGATGATGTAGAAAAATGAAGGGGCAAGACAATGATGGCCACAAGTGTATATATTGTTGATGTATGAAACACCACAAGAAATGAATTAATGTGACACTAGAACACCTCTATGGTCACCATTAACTCAATTTCCACTCCAAACTTTGAGAAATGATAGCCTAAAGTGAGAACTTTGCTTCTATAGAAATTCCTAGTCACTGAAATGACATACCTTCAGTATTTTGCTAATTTCTCCTAGGTCAAGTATTATTTCTCCATGAAACTTTTTAGGATGAAACTAGAAGAGTAGAGCTTTCCAACAAGCTATCATATGCATCAAATGGATGTCTAGAACTCAAGTTATGGCCTTCACACGATGACCCTGTATGACCTTCCAAAACTGGAAATTTTTGCCTGTTTTAGTATTTTTGGGTGTCTAAAAATAAAAATTCGATGCCTAGCATCGAATTTCAGTCAAGGTCGATGCCCGGCATCGACTTTGAGCTTTTTTAGGCCCTTTTTCTACACCAGAAATACTCTCTTTTACACACACATGAAGAAGACCACTTGTATGCTAGAAGTCGATGCCGGGAATCCACTTTATGCTGAAACTCGATGCCAGGCATCGAGTTGCTCCACAAACTTCATGTTTTTAAAAGATTCAACAACAGCTAACACACAGAGAATGGAAATAATGACTTATCAACCAAGATTCGATGCCAGGCATCGAATTGCTCAGAAAACTTGAACTTTTGAATTCATCACACAGTAGGCAAGCATGGAGATGATGGAGAGAGACTCATACACAGAACTTTACTCAGTTCTTTCTCATAGCTATGAAAACTCAGAAGTTTTACAGATGCTTTCTCACTCAGAGAAGCCCGACTATACTCAGTCGTATAAAATGAACTCCTTCTTCTACTTCTTCTCTCTCACTCTCTCTCTCTGCGTCAGTTCATACAAACTAACTTATATAGATTTTCGTATTCTCGTGATTAAAAAAAAAAACTTCTAGAACAAAAGTGAACTAACTTTACAAATATGATACATTTGTGAATTTGTCCCTTCACATAGGCATGGGGTTTTCTTCCTAAGATTTGACCTTCAAATATATGTCCAATTAGTGATTGTTTCTCCAACAGCTCCCCCTCAATCACTAATTGACATTCCCTATTTCTTCATATCATCTTCTTTTCTTTTACTCCTGCCATGCTTTTGAATCTGCTGGTCTTCACACCATCCAAGCTCTTTGTCATTATGTCTGCTAACTGATCTTTAGTAGAAATGTACTCCACTTCAATCTCCTTCTCCATTACCTTTTCTCTGAGAAAATGATACTGTATCTCTATGTGCTTTGTCCTTGCATGAAATACTGGATTTGCTGCAAGATAAAGTGAACTCATATTATCTCCATGTATTGTAGGTGTACCTTGATCAATGCCTAAGCTCTTGAACAATGTCTGCATCCATATGACTTCCTTAGTTGCTTCCACAAGTCCTTTGTACTCTGCTTCAGTTGATGATAATGCTATTGTATGTTGTTTCTTTGAACACCAACTTACAAGCTTATCACCAATATATATCATGTAACCATGAGTTGATCTTCTGTCATCTTGATTACCTGCCCAATCTGAATCACTATAGGCTCTCAACTTCAAATCTAATGTAAAAGGATAATATAATCCTTCCTTTATAGTTCCTTTGATATATCTGAGAACTCTTTGACCTGCAATCCAATGTGGGTCCTTTGGACAATGCATGAATTGTGACAAAACTCCCACTGCATAACTAAGATCAGGTCTTGTTAGTGTAGCATAAATCAAACTACCCACAAGAGATTGATACTTCCTTATATCTTTGTAGTCTGCACCATCATATTTACTGAGCTTGTGATTAACTTCAAGTGGAGTTGAAGCTTCTCTGCAATTTTCCATACCAAACTTCTTCAACAAGTTCAGAAGATACCTTTCTTGTGACACATATATGCCATGATCTGTATAAGTAACTTCCATTCCAAGAAAGTATGATAACTTTCCTAGGTCACTGATCTTGAATTCTTTTTCAAGCAATCTCTTTACCTCCTTGATTCCTTCATCTGAAGTACCTGTGATTATAATGTCATCTACATAAATACAAATGTAGATTGTACCTTCCTCTGTTCTTCTGATAAGTAGACTTGGGTCTGCTTTTGAACTTTGATATCCAAGATCATTGAGATACTTCACCAGTCTATAGTTCCAAGCTCTTGGAGCTTGCTTCAATCCATACAATGCTCTTCTCAACCTGCAAACAAAATTTGGATACCTGGAATCTATAAACCCTTGAGGTTGTTCCATGTATACCTCATCTGATATGTATCCATTCAAGAATGCATTTTTTATATCCAATTGACTTAGAGTCCATCCTTTTGAAGCTGCAATAGCAATGATTGTCCTTATAGTTGACATCTTAGCTACGGGACTGAATGTCTCATCATAATCTATGCCATAGGTCTGGGCATAGCCTTTCACCACCAATCTAGCTTTGTATCTGGCTATACTTCCATATGCAAGCTTCTTCACTTTATAAACCCATTTATTTCCAATTACTTTCTTACCATTTGGTTTAGGAACAAGTTCCCATGTCTTGTTCTCCAAACACTTCTGATCTTTCCTTCAAAACATATAATGTTATCCATCTTGTAGCATCATCAATGAAAAGAACATAATACCTTGAGCCATTGATAGATCCTTCTTTTGTTGGTCCCCATACATCTGTATGAATGAGCTCTAGTAGTCCATCATGTTTGAATCCTTTCTTTTGAAATGGTAACCTGTGTGCTTTACCCATTTGACATGCTTCACATTTATAAACCATATGTTGACTTTGCACATTTGGTAATCCTAGTACAGACTGATTAGCAACCATAGCTTTAATTCCTCTTTCATTGAAATGACCTAATCTCTTATGCCAGAGATCAAGTTCTGTAATCACTGCTTCACCATGTGTGAGCAAAGCTTGACCAATATTTCCTTGCACTCTTAAGTAAAGAGTCTACCTTCTTTCTTACCAGAGACAATCTGATTATATCCATTCTCTAGATCTTCCACAAATACTCCTTCATTTGTAAACCTGACTTGAAAACCTTTTTCAACTATCTGTCCCACACTAGTCAAGTTTTTAGGTATTGTAGGAACATACAAAACATTGGTTAGCAAATCTGCTCCACTCTTGCATTTCACTTTTCCAATTGAATGTACACTATGTCTTGTATTATCACCAGTTTGAACTGTGTGACTAGTAATGCCTTTTTCCAATTCTGACATCAATTCTATGTTTCCTGACAAATGATTAGAACATCCAGAGTCAATGTAAAATACCTTTAGATCTTCTTTGTCTGATGTGTTGATTGAATTCATCACCAATGATGTATGACTTTCATTCTGTGTGTCATTTGCATAGTTATAGTAGGTGGTGTTGTAGGATTGATTCTGTCCCCAACTTATTCCTCCACCTCTACCATAGCCTCCTCTTTGACTTTGTCTACCTCTTTGAAAATTACTTTGATATCTTCCACCTCGGCCTCTACTATTGTTGTTTTGATTCTGGTTTGATCCTTGTTGATTGTGCCAACAGTCATGAGCCAAATGATTACTCAATCCACAGATCCAGCAAGCCTTTTTGTTGTTATTTTGATTACCTCTTCCTCTTCCAAAACCTCTTGCTCTTCCTCTGCCAGTGCCTTTACCTCTTGCATAATAAACTTGAGAAGTTGACTCTTCTTCATCCTTTGCTTTACCTTTATCTCCTTTCTTCTTGTTCTTCATGTACATTGCAGAACTTTGTCCTTTATCTCCATCTCCCTTCAAGTCTTGCTCATATGTGAGCATCAAACCAAGCAACTGGTTCAAATATGGAACATAATGATTTAATGGAAGTTCTGTTGATTAGACAAAAGGTTTCCACCTTTCATCCCCTCTCAAACCTGCAAGTAATTGAGCAATCAATCTGTGATCTTCAACATCTTCATCTATGGATCCAAGACTATCTGCTAGATCCTTCATCTTAGTGACATAATCACTAATGGTTTGACTTGGCTTCTTCTTGAATGTTGTAAACTCTGACCATAGACTTGCTTTCCGTGCTTTAGTAGTACTTTGGAAATGATACTCCAATGCATTCCGTATATCTTCAGATGATTCCAATCCTCTGATGTGTGGTAGCAAATGATAAGAGATTGTATTGTAGATGTATGCTTTTGCACTTGCATCCTTCTTCTGCCAATGCTTTAAAGCATCAAGTTCCTCTTTCTTTGGTCGGCTTGCATCTTCAAATACTGGCTTCTCTTCTTCACCTGTTACATATACCATGAGATCCTTACTCATAAGTAAGGCTTCCATTCTCATTACCCATGCGGGGTAATTATCTCTGTCCAGTTTGTCAATGGAGATATGATCTGCCATAGTTCTTTTCTTCTGCTGCAACCTGTGAGCTTAAAGGATAAAGGATAATACCTTTTGAAGTTCTTTGTGTATGAGGATACTTTTGAAGTAACCTTTTGATGCCTTGTGTCTTCAAATGCTTCACCTTTCAAACTTTAATGGAAAACTTTACAAAACTTCTCGTACCTTTGTCGTCTTCTGCTCTCGAGAATCTTTCTGCTCTGATACCACTTGTTGATGTATGAAACACCACAAGAAATGAGTTAATGTGACACTAGAACACCTCTATGGTCACCGTTAACTCATTGCCACTCCAAACTTTGAGAAATGATAGCCTAAAGTGAGAACTTTGCTTCTACAAAAATTCCTAGTCACTAAAATGACATACCTTCAGTATTTTGCTAATTTCTCCTAGCTCAAGTATTATTTCTCCACGAAACTTTATAGAATAAAACTAGAAGAGTAGAGCTTTCCAACAAGCTATCATATGCATCAAACGGATCTCTAGAACTCAAGTTATGGCCTTCACAAGATGACATGTATGACCTTCCAAAACTAGAAATTTTTGCCTGTTTTAGTATTTTTGGGTGTCTAAAAATAAAAATTCGATGCCTAGCATCGAATTTCAGTCAAGGTCGATGCCGGGCATCGACTTTGAGCTTTTTTAGGCCCTTTTTCTGCACC
Organism: Ceratopteris richardii; assembly: GCA_020310875.1. Taxonomy (NCBI): domain Eukaryota; kingdom Viridiplantae; phylum Streptophyta; class Polypodiopsida; order Polypodiales; family Pteridaceae; genus Ceratopteris; species Ceratopteris richardii. The sequence continues at coordinate 76,943,419 of CM035407.1, read as the reverse complement.
AGAAATACTCTCTTTTACACACACTTGAAGAAGACCACTTGTATGCTAGAAGTCGATGCCGGGCATCCACTTTATGCTAAAACTCGATGCCAGGCATCGAGTTGCTCCACAAACTTCATGTTTTTAAAAGATTCAACAACAGTTAACACACAGAGAATGGAAATAATGACTTATCAGCCAAGATTCGATGCCAGGCATCGAATTGCTCAGAAAACTTGAACTTTTGAATTAATCACACAGTAGGCAAGCATGGAGATGATGGAGAGAGACTCATACACAGAACTTTACTCAGTTCTTTCTCATAGCTATGAAAACTCAGAAGTTTTACAGATGCTTTCTCACTCAGAGAAGCCCGACTATACTCAGTCGTATAAAATGAACTCCTTCTTCTACTTCTTCTCTCTCACTCTCTCTCCGCGTCAGTTGATACAAACTAACTTATATAGATTTTCGTATTCTCGTGATTAAAAAAAAAAAACTTCTAGAACTAAAGTGAACTAACTTTACAAATATGATACATTTGTGAATTTGTCCCTTCACATAGGCATGGGGTTTTCTTCCTAAGATTTGACCTTCAAATATATGTCCAATTAGTGATTGTTTCTCCAACATATATATTGCTTCCATATAATTTAAAAGTGATTTGAAGTCTTTACATAGACTCTAGAAATCCTCCATGACTTCTACAAGTGGACTTTCAATTCAAATGAAGGTTGTAAAGGTTGTTGGAGCAAATCAATTCACTTTCCTACAATCTAGGAAAAGTGATGATCTAGTTTGATCTATTTTTTGGTGATTGATTCATTCATTCATTGCAACTCAACCACCTCAAATTCCTACTTTTACATGTGTAAAGCTTCTAGTCTTTTATAGTGGTAAAAGATCCATAAAGGATCTTTTAAAAGATATAATAAATGACTATAAGTAAAAGAACTCTCCAATGGATATTCTTTCGATGTAATCCAAGCGATAGATTTTGATGTAGATCAAATCCACCTCAATCATAGTGTAATCAAGATGTTCCAATAGATCCCCCTCAAGTGAAAGTATGCTTTAGTCTTCATTCTCTAATAGGTCGAATATCTATCATAGCTTTGAATCTATAAAGTTTATTCCATCAACTCCCTTCATCATCATATCCGCTACTTGCTTTTCAGTTGGAACAAAAGAAATGTCAATCTCCTTTGCCATGAGCCTCTCCCTGATGAAGTGGTAATGAACCTCTATGTGTTTGGTTCTTGCATGGAAAATAGGGTGTGTTGCTAGAAGCATGGAACTTACATTATCTCCAAGTATGTGAGGTTTGGAACTCACAACTACCAAATATGTAAACAATGCTTTTAACCATATTGCCTCTCGAGTTTTTATGGTCAAACCTCTATAATCTGCTTCAGTTGAGGATAAAGCAATTGTTGGTTGCTTCTTGGAACTCCATGACACTAGCTTTGAACCTGTAAATGGTTAGTAACTAGAGGTACTTCTTCTATCATCCTTAGCTCCTTCCCAATCTGCATTTGAATAGATTTTGATATCCAAATGTAAAGAATAAGGAAAGAATATGCCTTAATTGATTGTACCTTTGAGATACTTAAGTACTCTCTTAGCTGCATCCATGTGTGGTCTTCTAGGTGAGTGCATGAATTGACTAAGCACTGTCACACTATATGAGATGTATGCCCTTGTATGAGTAGCATATATCAAGCTACCTACCAAGCTTTGATATTATTTAATGTCTTCAATTTTCTTCCCTTCATAAACACTACGTTTATGATTTATCTCCAAAGGTGTACAAGAAAGTTTAGTGTTGTCCATTTTGAACTTAAGAAGTACATCCTTAATGTATCTCCTCTAAGTCAAATACATTCATTCATCTATGTATATCACTTGCATACCTAGGAAATATGTGAGCTCACCTATGTCACTGATTTTGAACCCTTCTTGTGTGTGTCTCTTGATTCTTTGAATGCCATTTAGATCATCACATGTAACAATAATATCATCTACATATACAAATAGATAGATAACCTCATTGTGAGCTTTTTTGATGAATAGAGAAGCAATGTCCAAGACTAGGTTTTCTTCCATTTCATGCTTCATAAGGAGTCATACCTTGGAGTGATTTGGATGGTAGTCTATTGACAAGGTACATAGCAGTTGAAATAGCCTCTACCCATAGATAATATGGCAACCTCTTATCTTCAAGCATTGTTCTAGCTGATCCACGCAACGTCTTGTTTCTCCTCTTTGCAGTTCCATTTAGTTGAGGAGAGTACCTCGTAGTCACTTCCCTTTTGATACCTTTATCCTGCAAGAACTCATCAAACTCTTTGGAGAAGTATTCTCCCCCTCCATCAGATCTGAGATTCTTGAGTGATCTACTTGTATGATTCTCCACATGTGCTAGATACTTATTGAAGCAATCAAACACTTCATTCTTACTCTTGATAAAGTATAGAATAGTTTGTCTAGTATGGTCATCAATAAATAAGTCATAATACCTTGATCCTGCTAATGAAGATTCTTGACTTGGTCCCCGTACACTAAGTCCAATATGTTGTTGTGGATATAGCCTTTGTGGTTGAATGGTTGTCTTTGTGCCTTCCCAATTTGACATGCATCACATCTCTTCATCATGTGCTGCTTGATATGTTTGGCAGTCCTAGAACACTTTGATCCTTGCATATATCTTTCGAGGTTCTTTCATTCACATGAGCAAGTCTCTTATGCCACACTTCAAGCTCACTAAGGGTTGATGCCCGAAAGTGAATAGAGCTATGTTCTTAGTTTCTCCTACTTCAAAAGTAAAGATCTTACCATGCTTCTCACCTCTGGCTATCTTCTTAAAACCTTGACATGGATCTTCCACAAAAGCTCCATGTTGGGTGCACCTAACTTGCAAGCTTTTTTCAACTATTTGGCCTACACTTATTAGGTTTTTAGTGATAGTGGCTCTATAGAGAACCTTACTTAGAATGTTTGTCCTGCCATTGGAAGCTTTGACACCACTAGTCTTCTCCACATTGTGCTTAGTATCACCCCCTGTTTGTACTTCATGTCTATGCTTTGGACTTTCCAAGTTGGATAGACTAGCAATGTTGCGTGCAACATGATTCGAACATCCTGAATCTATGTAGAACAAATGATCATCTTGTTTACCTTCTTTGTGGCTTAGATTCATAAGAAGCAATGACTCTTCATGTGGTTGATCATTTGAATAACTGTTGAAATCCCTTCTGTTATAGCCTCTAGTGTTATTGTTGAAGTTGTGTCCACCTTCACCTCTATTAGTGCCATATCCACCTCTTCCACTTCCTTTCTGGGTCTTCCCATTGAACCAACAATTTTGAGTGGTGTGGTTGATCTTACCGCAGATGGCAGAAGGTTGAACATCCTGACCTTTGGCTTTTTCATGCTTTGGTCCTTTCTTTTTCCATTTCCACTTGCTCTTTCTTACAAAGTTGGCGTCGGAAGTCTCCTCTTCATCTTCTTCCTTCTTCTTTCCTTTTAACATCTTATCATTCCTATCTACATATAGAGCACTAAATGAATTACCATATAAGGAGTTACCTTACTTTATGATATTGTTGGCCTCTTGATTGGCTAGGTCATTTGATCGGATTGACAAGTAAGCGTGTGTCAATTTCCCACTATACGCACTTGTGTCGCAAATGAGGTTTAATCTCTTTGGCACAAGTCCTTAAGTCTTCTTGACTTAGGTACACAACCACGTACATCAACATGCTCAAAAGGTATCCCAAATTGTTCATTAAAGATTATAATGAGATACAAGGTGTAACTGCTATTCAACATCATATCGAAATCAAGCCAGAAGCAAAGCTAGTGGTGCAAAAGTTCAGAAGGATTGGAACATTTCAACAAGAAGCTCTATTAAATGAGGTAAATAGACTCATAAAGGCTGGTTTCATTTACCCTGTATCAAATTCAGAATGGGTGTCTCTAGTAGTAGTTACCCCAAAGAAGAATGGTAAATGGAGGGTGTGTGTAGACTATAAACCCTTAAATGGAGCAACAAAGAGAGATCATTTTCCACTACCCTTCCAAGATGAGATTCTAAATGAAGTGGCAGGTCATGAAAGGTACACTGTATGTGATGGATACTCAGGATAGTTTCAAATCCGGATAGCTGAGGAGGACCAAAGGAAGACCACATTCTTTATGCCATGGGGATGCTTTGCTTATTGGGTAATGCCTTTTGGCCTAACCAATGCACCTACAACATTTCAAAGGTTTATGAACTATGTTTTTCAACCATTCTTTGCATCATCAATAAGGGTGTACATGGATGACTTCTACATATATAGCACTAGAGTTATGCATTGTCAAAAAGTGGAAGAAGACTTAAAAAGATTGTATGAGCTTGGATGTCAATTGAATCTTGATACCTGTCATATTGCCGAGAAAGAAGTAGTTCCCCTTGGACATCTCATATCAAAAAAGGGAATTCAAGTTGATCCATCCAAAGTGGAAGCCTTATTGGCTCTACCTCCTCCAACAACAACAAAGCAAACCCTCACTTTTGTACAAAAGGTACGCTACATGTCATGATTCATCCACCTTCTGTTTGAAATCATATCTCCATTACAAAAGATTACACAAGATAGTGTCTTTGCATGGGAGGATATCCATAATGAATGTTTTGAAGAAATCAAAAGAGTACTCAGCACTCTACCCACATTGATGCCACCAAATATGGGAGAGACTTTCTATGTGTGTGCAAGTGCAGGTGAAAAAGTAATCAGAGTGGTCTTTCTCCAGAAGGATACAAAGGTATCTCACATGCGTCCTGTTTACTTTGCTAGCAAGGTAATGAAAGAAAACGAGAAGAGATACACAGATGCAGAGAAACTCATGTATGCACTTATGTTTGGAGTATAGTAAGTTTTGGTCTTACCTTCTTGCTAGGCCTTTCATTATTCTTACAACAGATCATGCATTTCCGTATGTAGTACAACATATAAGCATCTCATCTAGAATAGCTAAATGGGTTCTTGAACTTCAAGAATACAACTATACTTTTATAGTAGAGGAAAGCACAAGAGCCAGTCTTGCATACATACTCACCTACAGGAAGTGGGAGAGGAGAATATCCAATGAGAAGGATAGTGGAGCAACCTTGAATGAAGAAGATATTGAAGATGCACATACTGTATTTTTTGATGGTGCATATAAGAAGCACGTCGACAAAGCAACTAGAAGATTTCTAATATATGACCAAAACAAGCAGCTCATCTTCAAGAAAGGTATAGCTCTTCCTAATGCTCATTTAAAAAATGAAGCAGAATATGCAACACTATGTGAGGCCTTGCATGAATGTGTTCAGCATGGTATCAAAAGCTTGATTATCAAAGGAGACTCAATGTTGATAATTAAGCAATTGCAAAATGTTTGGTGTTGCAAAAGCCAAAATTTGTTTGAATGGTTGAAAAAGGTAAGAGTGTTATTGAAACAATTTGATAACACTCAAATATGTCATGTACCAAGGAGCGAAAATAAGGAAGCAGATGCATTAGAAAATGAGCAATTCGATGGTTTCATAGCATCCATGAAGCTGGGAAACAACAGATTTGTAGGTCAAGAAGGATTAGAAGATATCATCGAGTTTCTTGAAACTGGAGAAGCACCCAAGCACCTAAACAAGGTACAAAGGCATAGATTAATGAAGAAGGCTTTACAGTACCAACTCATAGGAGATCATCTCTATGAAAAAGGTAAGGATCTTATCCTTAGAAGGGTCCCCATATCAGATGAAATAAAGAGCATTCTAGAAGCATGTCATGATTATGCATGTGGAGGGCACTTCTCACATGAAATAAGGATAAGGAAAGTACTTCAAGCAGGGTATACATGGCCTACACTTCATGAAGATGTTCAATATTGGTGTAAAACATGTAATAAATGTCAGATTACAGGGAATAAGAGGCTTATGTATGAACCAAGGACACCAGTCATATCTTATGGGCCATTCGAGAGATGGGGAATCGATACAATTGGACCCCTACCAAGGACAAGCTCAAGAAAGGAGTACATCATTGTGGCAGTAGACTACATGAATAGATGGGGAGAAGTAGCTAGCACAAAAAGGACAACCGCACAAGATATTGGGAAGTTCAGTTATGATTTCATATGTTGTAGATTTGGGATACCCTTTGAGATAGTTTTTGATCATGGTCCAGGTTTTAGATCAGATGTTTTGAATGATCTATTGATTAGATTAAACATCAGGCACAGATACTCCACACCCTATTATCCTCAATGTAATGGTCTTGTTGAAAAAACCAATGGAATTCTTTGTAAAATCATCAGTAAGTAAGTAAAGAAGCATCTTAAGGAATGGGACAAGAATCTCACTCCTGCATTATGGGCATATCGCACATCCTACAAGGCATCCTTAGGATTCACTCCTTTTCATTTAGTGTATGGACAAGAAGCCTTATTACCAATAGAAGTGGAAATCCAAGTGTTGAGCCCATAAAAGTCATGTTGGTCAAAGTCAACTATAGTCAAATCCAAAAGGTCAAAGTCAACTAGTCAAAGTCAACAAGGTCAAGGTCAAACTCAACAGGTGCAAAGTCAAAGTGCTAAAGTGCAGGTGTCAAAGTGCACAGGTAGTGCACAGGTAGTCCCTTGAGATGTCTTGCATCCTCTAATATGTGTTAATAGAAAGTTTGTGGTAAGTGCAATAAAATGCACTATGTACTCTTGGAGAATTCCTCTCCTAATCGCAGCGGAAAGTGTAGAAGACCTTCTCAGGATCAAGACTCTTGCCAATAGCAGAACGTTCAAATCAAAACATGTACCAACTGAAATATCCAATGAACGTGAAACTTTGGTCACTAAAACTAGACACCTAGAGCTTTAAAATAAGATATCAAACACTCAATTTGGAGTAGATTTGAGTTGGCAACTATTTGATTCAAAACAGACTACCTGTCCACTCAGTTAGGCTAAAAACTGGACTTCACTAAAACCTACATAACTCACAGAACATAAATAATTTCATAAAACTATTATGGACAGAGGAAGTACTCGCAATAAGCTTTCCAACGAATGTTTAAACACTAAAATTGGATACATATATTGAGAGATATGACTCTTACAAGTAGACTACCCAAAAAACAATTGAAGTAGCTACAAGGGGGCTTCCACGCCTTCTTCCTCTATGCTTGAGTTTCCTCCCTTGCCTCTTTTACAGCCAAGTGAACAAAAACTCTCGTGATGAGTTTGAGAGCTCTTCTCCATCATTTCTCCACTACTTTGGACAGCACTCCTCTTACAGTTTAGTTTTTGGATTTGATTCTCTTTTGAATGATTCTCTTTTGACCTCCACTACTTGTTGAAGTAAATGCTTCTATTTTTCATTTTTGTATTTTTCTTCTACTTGAAGAAAAACCTTTTTGCAAAAATATATACGAGCTTACTTCTTTATTTTTAACACTCCCCCTCAAGCTCACATGTGAGCTTGCACCTTCAGCCATATCGTGTAAGTTGATGTCGTCCTTGAACCTCTTTAGTTTAGAAGCATCTAGAGACTTTGTAAGCATGTCTGCAACCTGGTCATTAGTTCCAATGAGCTTTATATCCACATGCTTGCTCAAAACTTTTTCTCGAACATAATGATAATGCACTTCTATGTGCTTGCTTCGTGCATGAAACATTGGATTGTTTGTCAAGTGAATGCTTGACATGTTGTCACCATAAATTAGAATGGTCTTTACCTGCACATCAAGATCAGCCAAGAGCTTCTTAATCCACATAGCTTCACAAGTTGCAAAGGCTAAACCTCTATATTCAGCTTCTGTAGATGATAGTGCAATAGTAGGTTGCTTCTTTGGCTCCATGTGATAGGTTTGCTACCTATCATGAACACATAACCGAAAGTGGATCTTCTGTCTTCCTTCGAACTAGCCCAATCGGCATCACTGAAGCCTTTTACCTGCAATTCTTCATCATATCTATAAAACAAAGCATGGTTGACAGTGTGCTTCATATATCTTAGCACTCGTTTGGCTGCATTTAAATGTTCACTTGTTGGAGCTTGCATAAATTGAGAAAGAACTCCAACAATATAACATAAATCTGGTCTTGTGATCGTAGCATAGATCAATGAACCTATAATACTCCTGTATGTAGTTACATCATGTAACTTCTCTCCATCATTTGAGCATAGCTTCACATTTGTGTCCATAGGTTGAGTGAGTGGTTTGCATTCACTCATTCCAAATATGAAAAGAACATCCAACAAGTACTTTCTTTGCATCAAGTAGATGCCATCTTTCCCATAGACTATCTCAATGCTTAAAAAGTATTTCAGCTCGCCAAGATCTAAAATTTTAAACTCATTACCGAGTTTTCTTTTTATCTCTTGTATTCCTGCAACATTACTTCCTGTTATGATGAGATCATCAACGTATATGCAAATATATACCTGCTTGCGTTCTTCTTTCTTCATGTAGAGAGAGGGATCTGCATAACTTGGATTATACCCACACCTTGTGAGGTACTCGACCAATCTTTGATTCCAAGCACGTGGTGCTTGCTTGAGCCCATACAAAGCTTTCTTCAATCTACGAACAAAATTTGGATGCTTTCTATCTTCAAATCCAATCGGTTGACTCATGTATACCTCTTCTTGAAGTTCACCATTGAGAAAAGCATTTTTTATGTCAAGTTGGTATAGTGGCCATCTCCTTGCTGCACTCACTGCAAACAAGGTTCTAATTGTTCCCATCTTTGCAACCGGGCTGAAAGTTTCTTCATAATCAATGTCCTCAGTTTGCTTGAATCCTTTTGCTACTAGTCTAGCTTTATGCCTTGCTAGAGAACCATCAGCATTTCTCTTTATTTTAAACACCCATTTATTTGGAACAATCTTCATACCTTCAGCCTTTGGAACTAGCTCCCATGTGTGATTGTCCTTGAGAGCTTTCATCTGTTCTTGCATAGCTTCTTGCCATTATTTTTGTGTTCATGCTTCTTCATATGCATCCGGTTCTTTGTCTTTGACCACCTGTGTCATATATGCAAAATGCTTTGCAATAAAACTATCATAGCTCAGCCTTTCAATTGGATAGCTTGCTCTTGAAGACCTCCTTTCATTTCCTTTTGAACATTGCTTCTTCAACCGGTTCAGCTTTACCTTTGGTGTGATCACCTCTTCATACTCTTCTTCACTTGCATTTGAATCACTATTTTGGGCAGCACTTTCAGCTTTAGATCTTTCATAAGCTGATGTTGGTGATGAGGAATGACTCCTTAGCCTCCCCTACCATGTTGAGCTTTCTCCAAGTGATGTAGAAGCTTCTGGACCTGACATTTGAGTGCTTGTTTGCTGAAATTCTTCTTGGACAGCACCTCCATCATCTTGCAATCTTCTTCAAGAATCTTCTCTTTCCCTTTGTCTCCAAACCATGGTCTTAGCTCATCAAATACCACATCTCGTGAGACTCGTAGCTCCTTTGTCATCGGATTGTAGCACCTATATCCCTTTTGCTCCGATGAATATCCAATAAAAATACATTTTTCGGACTTTGCCTCCATCTTTGTCCTTAGTTCTTGAGGGATGTGAACATAACACACACATCCAAAAACTTTGAGATGTGTAAGGTCATGCTTCTTACCGGAATAAACCTCCTCGGGAGTTAGATTATGCACTCTAGCCGTTGTGCACTTGTTCATCAAATAAACAGCCGTACTAGTTGCTTCAGCCCAATAGTTTAGTGGCATCTTCATCTCGTTGAGCATGCATCTTGCAACTTCTGTGATATGTCGATTTTTCCTTTCAGCTATTCCATTTTGTTGAGGTGTGTACCTACATGTAAATTGTCTCTTGATGCCATTTTCATAAAGAAAATATGAAAATTCTTTGGAGAAATATTCTCCTCCTCCATCGGACCTCAAGGTCTTTATGTAGCGTCCTGTTTCCTTTTCTACCTGTGCTTTAAATCTCTTGAACATGGAGAACACATCTGATTTTTGTTTTATGCAAAACATCCATACTTTCCTTGAATGATCATCAATAAAAGTGACAAAATATCTATTACCAACCACTGATGGTTGTTGTGATGGTCCCCATACATCCGTGTGTATCAAGTCGAGGACATTCCTTGCCACATAGTTGCTTTTCTTGAATGGTTGTCTAGTTTGCTTTCCTAGTTGGCATGCTTCACAAAACTCATGTAGTCCGGCATCATTGAATCTTGGAAGACCTCTTACCACTTCATGATTGCTCATGTCCTTGAGCTTGGGAATGTTGATATGTCCAAACCTTTTGTGCCACAAATCGATTTCACCAATCCTCTTGTTTCCAAACTGAATATACATCACCTTTCCATGCGGTTGTTGAATGTCCAAAGTGAACATCCTTCCTTCTTTCCTTCCTTGAGCAATGACCTTGAATCCTTCTTTTGGATTCTTTAAGATTTTTAAAATTGCTTCTTTCTTGCATATTTCCATCTTCTCTTTGATCTTCTATGTGTGTGTGATGCTTGGAATATGTGTAGGGCTGTTGTCTACCCCTCCCCACTATTTTTGAGCTATTGTAGTGTGTGTGTGAGCTTGTAGGAGTTGTGGAGTGAGTGGGGGTGTTTCCCGCCATTCACTATTTTGGTCATAACTTGAAGCACAGTTGTCAGAATCGAGTGAACCACCTCCAATAGATGCGTCTCGTCGAGAGCTTCAAAATGAGTCCGCTATTGACTATTTTTGGCTTGAGTATCACGATCGATCAAGTTTTTGGTATCACGATACCAAAAATTCCCTTGTATCGCGATACTCACCGAAGTATCGTATCGTTGACTACCAGCCTTGGTATCACGATACCACTTGTGGTATCATGTCGCCAGGTTGGTATCACGATCTCACTTTACAAATTGGTATCGTATCACGGTCCATTTTAGTATCGGATCGTGCCTTGCCCAGTGTAGTATCACGATACCATACTAGTATCGTATCGCTCAGGTCGGAGGTATTGTATCGCCACTTGCGTTGGTATCATATCGTCCAGTTTTGCGATATCGTATCACGTAACCGCCAGTATCGTATTGTGCCCCACTCTAGTATCGTATCGTAAGAGGATCCAGTATCGTATCGCTCAAGTCGGAGGTATCGTATCGCCACCCGCAGCAGCATCGTATCGTGCCCTTTTTGGTATCGTATCGTCGAGGTTCCCAGTATCATATCGTCAAACTTTTCAGTATCGTATCGTGGGAGTTCCTGGTATCGTATCGGTCATAGTATAAGTATCGTATCGCCCAAGTTTTAGGTATCGTATCGTCGAACCCATAGGTATCGTATCGTGACTAGGCGTGGTATCATATCGTCTCGTCTCCAAGTATCGTAACACCAAGATAGCCAGTATCGTATCATGATCGACAGTGGTATCGTATAGCCTATTGCTACGGTATCGTATCGCCTAGTTCTCGGGTATCGTATCGTGAGCTGGTGTGGTATCGTATCGTGGCCAGTTTGGTATCACCCAAGGCAGTATCGCCAGGGCAGTATCGCTTGGTGTAGTATCGCTTGGAGTGGTATCGTCTAGAGCTTTTGAAGCATTTTGAAGGGAAAACTTGAGGTATTTGAGGAGCCACTTAGGGAGAGTTTTAGAGACCTAGAGAGCCTCAGGAGGGTGAATGAACTTGAGGTCAGGGAGAGTGCTAAGTAGCCGAAGAAGTGTCATATCTTCTATGGGAAGTGTCGCTCAGGTCAGTCACCGCTCTATCTATTCAGACACCTCTAGTGACTCGGAGGAGGAGATACCCATGGCTTCAGAAGACAAGTAGGGCCCTGCTCCAGGTAGAAACTTCATGACCGCTGTGGAGGGAGAGTACCGTACCTCCTTACAATACGTTTCTACTAATGCCCAGGAGATTCCTATCTACCTAGATGGCTTAAACAGATCGGTGGCTAGAATGGTGACTGCAATAGAGGCAACGATTGTGTCCAGACCGGCTGTTAAGTCACATCTACATAGTAACCAAATTTCCCGAATCAACAAGATAGGTCACATCTACATAGTAACCAAATTTCCCAAATCGATCAATGAAAGGGGAGAGTTAGAGGGACAAGAAAACTCAGGGAGACCAAACCCTGAGGAGTTAGTGATGACTCGTAGAGGCAGGTCCCAAGTGACACGAATCTTGAGAGGAGACTTGATACCTCAAGACGACTACCTATTGGAAGTCTATTTGATCCATGGAATGCACTTATTGCTTCAAAGAGACTCACCGGCCCAAGGAAGAGAAGAAAGCCCGATGACATTTTATGAGCTAAAGGATCCAAAAGACGATACTAGAATAACATACTTAGATAAAAATTAGAGAAGATTTCGGTTGGTTGATGCCATAGATAGGGCTCAACTGAAATACATGGGTTTGCTTGTATTCCCTCAGAGAGAGCAGGCAACCACCTCTCAAAACCCCTTTGGAACCCAACGAGAGACAGAACACACCATGTCTGGACAAACAAGCCAACAGAGTGTTCCAAACCGTACTCATGTATAACTTGCAACTCCAGGAGTGCAAAATCAGAACCACCATGGAGTAGGTAATCAGTACCGACCACCGTTAAGACCACGACCACCAGTAGGAGGGCAGCCTGGAATACCCCTTGTTAGACCAGGAGTTCCTGCCTTCCCTGTAATGCCTAGACCGCCAGAACCAATGAGAAGATTGAGGCCTATTCAGGTGGCCAAATGCATAAGAAATCATTATGACGGATTGGTAGAACCCTACGATCACATTGCTGAATTTAAACAAGTTCTAAGGGCAGAACAAGTAGACGACTTCTTCATGCAGTATGAGTCTTTTGCACTCACCCTCATAGGAACGGCTCTGACCTCGTTCCAACCATTAGACCCCAATCAATTTGGAAACATGGAGCAATTTTTTCAGGAATTCATTGGGGAATTCACTAAGAGAGGGATTAAACACAATTCTACGTCTTTAATCCATAGCTTTAAATAGCACCCTCATGAAACTGTGAAAATGGAAGCACGAAGATTCAATCAGTATGTTGATAGATGTCCGACTGTAGAGAGACCCACTCAACAAAAAATGATTTCATTATTTTTGGATGGACTAACGAATGGAACCCTAGAATGCTAGTTTACGTGAAGAGGTTGCAAACCCTAAGTGAGTGCCTTCAAGAGTGCATTGACCTAGAAGACAATCTAGTTGAGGATCTCAAGAGCATGCCCAAACCCCACTAAATCAGAAGACTCTTGGAGCACTATTACTTCCAATTCCAATAATGTGGAGGAATTAGCGGAGCTAGTGGCAAAGAAATTGGGAGTCCAAGGACAGAGAAATTACCAACACCCAGCTTTAAGAGTGCCCATGTTACAAAGATGTAGTCTATGTGGAGGAGATCATCCTTCACACATGTGTGTACGAGGAGGAGCTGGTATACCTCAGACATATCCGTACAACAGACAACCTCAACAAGGAACTGCCTTGTACTGCCACATAGAACAAAAATACACCAATCACACCACAGAAAACTATCCATTCAATAGGCAGGCATGACCTTTACAACCACCTCAGTATTGACCATATGGATATCCACCTAGAGAGCCAGGCAGAGAGATGCCCACATACAATCCCTACCCAACAACAAGAGGAGCACCGAGGCGATACGAGCAAGTACCATATCTACCACCCCAACCAGTGTTAGGACCACAACTATCACAACCTCAACAAGTGGTACCTGTGAAGTATGCCCAGCCAGAAGAAAATTTGGAAAGAGCCATAGTGCCAGCTCAATGATGACCAATATAGAATCAACAAACCCTGGATATGAGCTGTCTCCAGCAGATTATTATCCCTATGAAGCCAACATGCCAGAGTATGTATCAGCTTATGATTCAGCTTACTATGGATATGAAAGCTATGATCAGGGCTATGGAACGGAGGTAGCCACTTTGATGTATACTGCACCTAAAGCACCACCACCTGTGAGACCACCCATTAGGCCACCTGTGCCAAGAGGACCATGTTATAGATGCGGAGGAGAACATTTTATTAGAGAATGTCCTCGACCTTACAATCCACCACCACCTAGGACTTGGGAAGGATATTGTAATGATTGCGGAAAGGAACATCTTTTCATAGATTGCCCTAAGAATCCAACCAAAGTCCAAGAGACTGCACCCATTAATGTAATTGAGGTGATAGAAGCACTTGGAGGTGATATGGAATACACAATGCCTTTGAAGGCCATTACAAGAGCTCAAACGAATAAACAAAAAGGAAAACAACTAGAACAGGAACGAGAAAGCAATAGAACAGTAAGTCCCAAAATTCAGATAGTAGAAGATTCAGAGGACCCACGTGAGAGTACCCAGAACACTAAAACACAGAAATGGAAGGAAAGAAGAGAAAAGCTCAAAGATAAATGGATGAAACACAAGAGTCAAGAAAATAGGAAACAAACGAGAAACAAACAAGAGCATAAAGAACAAGGGATTTGGGAAGAGGTTCCCATTCCACCGCTTACCCAAGAAGCAGAGAAACCAGGATCAATTCTAGCTGACCCAAAACCGGACGACTTAGACATGTGGTTGAAAGCTTACCAAGCTAGAATTAAGACTGGACCGAATTTAGAGCAACATGAAAAGCTTTACCAACAAGGAGAATTTGAAAAAGAGAGGCTTGCGATATGTTGAAAACTTATAGAGGTAGCACAAGCAACCCTAGAGAAGACTATCCCGACACTTCTAGAGACAAGAATAGCAGAGGAGCAACACAAGGATTGCACCAAAGCCAAGAATAAAGAACTTAGAGGGAAGGATGAAAAATGTGAACGAGTGAAAACTCAAGATGAACCGATGTCCACAATACCTGACCTAGAAGCTGATTGACCAAAAGAGTTATGGAATAGAATCCGAGAAGAACAATGGAAGAAGAATGGAGTGATTAAGCCTCCCTTTGAGGAATTAGAAGTGAAAGTTTATCAACCAAACCCCAACATGGAAGAAGTATATGAGGAAATATCAAGACTAGACAGAAATAGGGAAGAAGCCCAGAGCATTTCAACCTTACCAACTTACATGGGAGAATATGAAAAGGAGTCTATGATAATCCGAGCACCCACGGTACAGGGAAAAGGAAAGGAAAACTCAGAAAAGATTTCACACAATCTAATGGAACTTAAGAAGATGAAATTACAATGCAAACTGACCTTGGAAGAATTACTTCAGGTTAAACCGTAATTATGGAAGCAATTAGCGGGTCAATTGGAATTAGGGCAAGAGAAGGAAGAAAAGGAAGTCAAGGGAAAAGAAAACTCATCTAAGATACAAATCCCAGTTGATAAGGTGGGAGAATTTAGTGAAGGAGACCAAGGTAATACATGCCTACCGGTCACTTACAATGGGTACATGACCAAGGCAATCCTAGACACAGGAGCAGGAGTAGGAATTACCACCAGGAAGATTTGGGAGAAATGGGGAAAGCCTGCTTTACGGCCCACACGCATGGAGCTCGAATTAGCAGACGGTCATGTAGAGAAACCCTTAGGAATACTGGAAAGAATCAAATTAACCACCTGCGGAGTTGAATTTGAACACACATTAGCTATCTGTAAATTTGAAAAGGCTAACAACTACGAGATGATATTAGGACGACCTTTCATGAGGCAAATGCGGGTAGTGCAAGATTGGGGAAGAGATTCGTTATATCTACAACATCAAGGAAGCACTACCAAGATAAACTTACATACATTTGCATATGGAGATGTCCCTCCACTACAATGGAACCCCATACACAAGGAGGAAGATGACTTGTCTATTCATAGCACTGGTTCAAGCGATCAATCATGGATGCATGAGGGCGTGTAGTTATGGATGTGTAAAGAAGCCAAGAAAGAGGACAACAAAGGACAGTTATGGCCAATAGGACATCTTGACTACAGACCTCTAGAGGACCCAAGGTATATGCCTCAAATCTTTCCTGATGAAACCTTTGAACCGCATGGATGGATGGAAATCTTAGCCACCTTAGATGTGTGTGTGAACGAGGAAGTACTAACTATGAATGAGTGCATAGATGAGGAAGGCTATGATGTGAATTTATACATGATTGTCCTTCAAGAAGTGGAAGAAGGAGAAATCTTGGAAAAAGAATGGAAAGAGGAATATGAGAGTATAGAAATGGAACCTGAATTTGATTCAGAAGAGAGCTATCTATACACCATTCAAACCAAGGAGAAGCAGGAACCAACAAGGATCATGGCAATAGAAGCCGCTCCCATAGTGCAAAAGCAAGAGGAAAACATGAGTAAAATAGGACCAAACTCAGACCTGTTTGAAGTTCCTGAACATTTTAAAAGATATGAAGTAGAAGAGAGAAAGGTAGCCATTCAAATGCCGAGAGGCTCGAGACGGAGAACATACGACAATAAAGAACAAACAAAAAAAATCATAGTAACAGTGGAAGATGGAGAAGAAAGATGTACATACATAGGCAAAGATGTGTCAGTTGAAGAGGAAGGAGAACTAATACAATTGATCAAAGAATATCAAGACGTATTCGCATGGACATATAAGGATCTCAAGGGTTTGGAACCCTCGATTTGTTCTCATAGAATACCAATGACAGCAGATGTGAAACCATCAAAACAATGCCCATATACATCCAACGAGGTCTCGCCATTAGTAGTTGTGCCTAAGAAGTAAGGGAAACTGAGAGTGTGCATTAACTTGAAAAAAGTCAATGCAGCCACCATACGTGACAGCTACCCATTGCCCATTACGGACCATCTATTGGATAGGAAGCAGGAAAAGAAGTTTATAGCTTCTTAGATGGATTTTTTGGATACAACCAAGTAGCTATTGCTACTGAGGATCAACATAAGAACGCATTCGTGATCGAATGGGGAGTCTATGCTTTCCGAGTGATGCCTTTTGGACTCACTAATGCACCTGCTACTTTCCAACAATTGATGTATCATGTTTTCAAGGAATTCCTAAAAAAGAGCATGGAAGTGTATGTAGATGACCTATGTACATATTCAAATCAAAGGTTAGACCACATTCCTGAATTGCGAAAGATATTTAATAAATGCCGACAAGGGACAAGGGAAGACAAGGGAAGATCTTAGGAAATATAGTCTGTAGAAATGGAATATTCATGGATGAGGACAAGATTAAGGTCATCTTAGAGCTTCTTAGACCTAAGAATGCGAAAGAGGTTCAAGCATTTATGGGTCATTGTGGATACTACCGTCGATTTATCCACATGTATGCCATAATCGCCAAACCCCTTTATGGACTCTTAACCCAATTCACCTGGACAGAGGAATGTGAGAAAGCATTCAATGAGTTAAAGAAGAGGCTGAGCACAGCCCCAATTCTGAAAACACCGAATTGGAACAAGCCTTTTCACATCCATGTAGACGCTTCCAATTATGCAATAGGTTGTATCTTAGCCCAACCGGCAGACGAAGGGAAGTTAGATCACCCAATTGTCTATGCGAGTAGACAACTGAATCAAGCGGAGAGAAATTATACCACTACCGAACGAGAAGGATTGGGAATGGTCTATGCAGTGAAGGAATTTAGACACTATCTCTTAGCAAATAAATTCAGGTTTCTCAAAGACCATCAAGCTTTATTATACCTAGTCAATAAGCCCTGTAACACGGGAAGATTGGTAAGATGGTTCCTACTCTTGATGGAGTTCGACTTTGAAGTGATAGTGAAAAAGGGAAACACGCATGTAAGAGCAGATCACCTATCTAGGTTAACACATGGGGAACCACCAAGTGGAGTACCTAATGATCTCCGAGACACCTATTTGTTTAACGTGGAAGTGTGTCCAAAGAGGGCAGAAAAACTAATCCCTATACTTACTCATGGCCCACAACAATCAATCAATAAGGAGAGCAAAAAGGAAATTCTCCAATCAAGGAATTTGCACATTATTGTGGGAAGTGTGTACTCTAAGGAACCCAATGGTGTATTGTTGAGATGTGTTGAGGAGGATGAACAATTGAAACTGATTGAACAAGCACATGTGAACAAATGGAGGACACACAAGGGAACTCATGGGATTATTAGGGAATTAAAGCGATTAGGAGTATACTGGCCAGACATTCCTAAAGATGTCCAGGACTACGTAAGTAACTATGCAGAATGCCAGGAGACAATCCTCGAGGATCATACATCCATACCTTTCTCAGCGATAGCACCCAATTGGAGCAAAACCCTAGTTAGATTCCTAAAGACAGAAGAGCACGAGGAAGGAGTTAGCTTGGCAAGAAAACGATCCCTAGAAGAAATGAGCAAGGAGTATGTACTCATAGGAAGAAACTTGTTTAGAAGAGGAAAAGACAACCAATTACGATTATGTGTGCATGAAGGAGAATATTTTCCCATATTAGAGATGGCACATACAGGTGCGATAGGAGGTCATTTTTCAGCCGAGAGAACCATAAAAATGATCCTCTTCGCGGGATTGTGGTGGCCAACTTTACATATGGATGCTGAAACATATGTACGAAGCTGTGAGACATGCCAAAGGGCTAAATACCCAATTCGGAGAGATGACATGCCTTTGAGACCCATGGTCTATGCGAGAGCATTCTCTAAATGGGGTATTGACTTCATAGGACCCATTAACCCACCAGCCAAAGGATCTCATGCCGAATACATCATAGTAGCTACAGATTACTTAACAAAATGGGTAGAGGCAAAGGCTACTAGAAAGAATGATGCTCAAACCACGACAAGTTTCTTTTTGAGCATATCTTCACTTGTTTTGGATTACCAATTGAGATTGTGAGTGATCGAGGAACGCATTTCATTAATGAAGTGATAGAGTCTCTAATGAATGAGTTTTTAGTGATCCATAAAAAATGAGCCCCATACCATCCCCAAGCCAATGGTCAAGTGGAAAGTTCCAACAAGGTATCATGCACATTATTGACAAAAATTTTCAATAAGGGGAGGTCTGACTGGGACAAGAAATTGCATCATGCAATTTGGGCCTTCAGAGTCACATACAAGACTGCCATTGGAACTACTCCATTCAATTTGGTATACAAGCAAAATGCAATTTTGCCAATTGATTTTTTAATCCCTACTTTGAGAGTAGCAAAACAATATAGATGGACCAGACATGAATTATCCCAACAACTAGACCAAATAGAGAAGCTGCATGAAACTCGGTTACAAGCGGTAGTAGGAATATATGCAACCAGGAGAAGACAAAAGGCATATTATGATGCACATATAAAAGGCAAAGGACTTAAAGAAGGAGACCTAGTCCTGGTTTACACCTTAAAGCAACATGCCAAGAAGTTACAAAAACGTGGATATGGACCTCTTATCATAAATAGGATCTCAACTATTGGAGCAGTTAATCTAGCCACTTTAGATGGAGACATTCTTCCTAATTACATAAGTGGATGTAGAGTGAAACGGTTCATGGAGCCATTGATGGATCAAATGTTAGCACGTCTGGTAGGTGCTCAGAATAGGAAAAAAGAGGAAGAATGGATTAGAGAGGAGGCATGACAAGAAGCCCTAGAACGCATCAAGAAACAGAAAGAATGGATTAGGCAAAGAGACGAATGGTATCTACAAGGAGAAGAACCTATGCCTATGGCTAATTACCAAGTCCATAGGTCTGACACGACTAGTGCTTACATGTCACAACCTTACCTAAACCTAGGGATTGGCAAGACAGAGTACAAATTGATAGATGTCTTGATAGACTCAGGACCAGGACTTAGTTGCATACTTAATACGGTCATAAAAGATCTTCAAAATGATTATGACTCCCACAAAAGCTCATATGATAGGAATTGGAGGTCAAATCACAGAATGCATTGGAGCAACGATAGTATCCCTCCACCTAGGAAATTCTTCCATGGAAGAACGAGTCTTAGTGTGTAGTGATGAAGATTTAATAGAATATTTGATCCTAGGACAAGATTGAATCATTGAGAATGAAGTAAGCCTCAACCTAGCTCAAGGCTATATTTCAGCCAAGATAGGGCACAAGGAAATTTTTATTCTATTAGGGGAGAAGCCTTCACAACAATAAAAAGTCATCGAGAGTACAGAAGAATGCAAAGAAGAGCTAGTGGAACATGATTCCAGCCCCAATACCTCAGAAACTAATCTAGAAGAAGTAGAAAGCTCAAACCCTAATGGGTCCAAGGAAGAGGTGAAACCATCTTATTCCATTGGTGAACGGTCAGACAATAAGGGGACCAACCCTCATGGAGTTTCTCACACAAAAAAAGGATCACCAATGTGGGCAACAAAACTCACATACTCGCATCAAGGAATGATCAAATTCAAATGGGTACGCAAGGATCAAGTGCAGAAATCAGAGACCTCAACACCAACTCATGAGGAGAAAATGGAGAACAAGAAATCAGCTTCACCGAAATCCACACCAAAAGGACTCTTACAATTATGGCTCTCGAATCCCTTGATTGAAGCTCAGAAGGCATGACAACAGATATGGATTCCCAAAAAGGTCAGACAAGTAGCCAAGCAGGAGATGAGCAAATAGGAGGATACATTACAACGAGACATTTGGACAAAGAAGCCAAGACAGACTCGGCATAGCAACATGAAGAGAAAAAACTCAATCACTAGGATAGCAAAACAAATACATGAAGTTCGAAGGACCAGAGAGAAGACACAGACAATCAACATGACAACAAAGTGGATTTGGAAGCCAAAGCAACTATAAGGAGAGGACCACCACAACAACAAAGATTCCAATTGCACTCATGAAGTATCAAATGAACCTAAAGTACACATGATAGGGCCACATTACAGGGCCAAGCATTCAGCACTTAATGTACATAATGAAGTTAGTGGTGCACATTCTCCAATGGGGATTAGGTCATAGCTTCAACTTCCTTAGGAATGGACATACTATGTAAATAAATAAATGCTTCAGCTATCATAATACTTGTTTTCTTTCAGGAAAAATAAATAAAAAGATGTGGTAAGAGATCTCACTTATAGAACCAAGGGAAACGGAGTGACGAAACGACAACATATCACTACAATGCACTACACAGTTGTCATGCTTCCTATTAAAGCTAATGCACTTTTCCTTACAAGTGCAGATGGCTTCTGAAGATTCTAAAGCAACAATTCAAGAGGAAGTATTGGAATTTCCTCTCCAGAGTATCACCAAAGCAAAGGGACATTGGTTTAGAGAAGATCAAGCGACTAGGGAGTATCTCTTCCTGGCGACTATCAAAATCATGGATACAGATCATCAATTTCCGATCATGTCCCAAGATTTCAGAGTAGTGCATGAACTCCCGTCTACGATAGACATCATGAAGAAAGCGGGCATACACAAATATTTTGAACTGCCAATCTATAAGCCCGACTTTCAAAGGTGCACACAAGTCATGAACACATTACAACCAGCACTACATGATCCATTGGTGCCGGAGGCTAGAGTTATGGATAAAATAGGTGAATGGGTAGTCATTCAATTCACACATGACTTGATTAAGGAAGATTTTGGATGGGAAAAGGATGGCACCACGATAGTAAAAGAAGAAAGCCATGGAGCAAAGACAAGGACATTCACTAACATCAATTGAGTGGATATTGAAGAAGAAGTCAGACTCATCCACCAGCACTTCTGCTTCCCAAATATGCATCGATATGCGCAAGATTATTGTCCAGTTACTCTCACATGCCATCAAACAGATTGGCAATCAAATTAATCTGACTCCTTACATACAGGAAAGACTATTCGAGGCAAAGAAGCAATGGAACAGCAAGAAGTTCCTCAATGGTAGTGTAGCTCTGACAATATTTATTTACCATGCTTTAGGCATTAGAGAGCATCTGCAAGAAATGCCATCATCGATTGCCATCGCTAAGTATGCCAAGGTCGCCACAGTTCTGAAAAAGAAAACGAGGAATCAAGATTGTTGAAGAGGTAGAAACTAGCTCTCAACCCCGAATGAGAGGCACAAAGAGACTCAGGGAGGTAAAGCAAGTAGAAGAGGAAGTTCTAGCCACGAAAAGGGCACATGTACTTCCAAAGACAAATATTACAAAGCAAAGGCCTATTACTGAGGAAGATTTAACTAAAACCTTGGAAGATACACACAGATATACAGAAGGTCAAATTAATCTACCTGTGCAAGGGCATCATTACCACTAGACCCAAGAAGAGAGAGAAGCTAAAAAGAAGCTCACCAAAGTCCACCGCTATAGATAATTAGGGTTAGATAATTCAATCTCATCTTCGGATGCACGAGAAGAACTCGAGACATCCTTATTAAATGTGGATATTCAAAGTGAATCAAAAGATGATGGAAAATGGGAGGAACTTAATGCAGTCGACTACAATGAAGAAGAAGAAGGCATAAAAGAGGAAGACACCACTGTCCAACCAGATCAGGACACCGTAGACAAGGAAGCAAACAAGGAAAGAACACATGTAATCAAAATAAATGAGACTTCCACCAGTCAAATCAAGGAGACAACACTTTTAGGGGAAATGTCAATCCAGATACCAAATAAAGAGCCTAAAGAACCTACAGTCGAAGAATCAGAACCCTTCACTCCGATAAGGGTTGTGGCAGAGCCCTCCCCCATGGATGTAACTTTTCAAGGGAGTGCCACAAAAGTTATTGATTTGGATGAAGAAAGAAAAGAACCAAAAGTACAACTCCAAATCAGACAACCCCACAATGAAACTATCCATGTAGAGCAAGGAAAAGATGTACAAACCGGAGAAGCTCCTAGCATACCAAGAACTTGGTTGAATGTTGACATCGGTCAGCTCAAGCCCGTAGTGCAAGACATGATCATAACCGCAATGGATACACAACAACTAATGCTTGAGGCCGATGAAGACTACGATCAAGCGATGCAAGACAAGCATGAACTTCAAGAAATCGGTAAGAATCTTTCTGTTGAGTTAAAGATAGCAAAGGAGCAGATATTACAGAAAGAAAATGAAGTTCAAGAGATTAAAAATCAGTACAAAACTTTAGAGGTGGAAAATGTAAAATTGAAAGAACAACTCCAAGAATTAAAGAAAAAATATGAAGCTAGCAAGGCTGAAAAGACATGGATGAACGCAAGAAGCAAAATCTTAGAATCTCAAATAAAGGTATGTATGGAAGAAGCAGAAAACCTAAGGAGTAGGAATAAAGAACTAATCACAACTCTTCTAAGCGATCAGCCCATAGATGTTCAGGAAAAGCTAGAAAAAGACATCAAGGAACTTGAGAAAAAGGTGGTTAAGTATGAAGATCAACTCACATAGGAGCAGGCAACCATTGCCGAATGGGAAAAGAGGTACATGGATGATACCACGGCTCTTAGATCAAAATGGAAAAAAGAAGACAATCGATATTTAATGCAATGTAAAGAAGACATTGATCACCTCGATATTGTTGCTCAAGAACTTCTCAAACACAAGGACATTATTGCTAAAGCCAATGAGGAAATCAAGAAAAAAGATGAGATGATTCAGCAACTACAAAAGCAGCTAGAGCAAAAGGCGATTGAGGGGACACCAGTGGTTCCAAAATCCGCAGAGGCAATTGAGGAGACAGAGGTACGTCCAGGCTCTTCCCCCTTATATCATTTGCCAATAAGGGAGGAACAGGTGATCCGAATTGAACATAATAATTGGGACATTGCAAAATTGAGCCGATCGGAAAGGGCACTACTGGTGTCCCAGCTTACTGCTGAATTCGAAGATCAGATAATCCAGGTCATGAAGGAAGCACAAATTGAAAGCAAAAACTTGGATCAAATTTTGAAGCCTTTCAATGTACCATATGGTCTCCTAAAAGAACAAACGCGACAATATATAAGGACAATGACAAATAAAGAGCCTGACAACAACCTCTAGTTCGACAAGAATACTTTCAATTATACTCAAGAGGAGTTCGAGAAGGCTGATCCCATATGGAGGCGCAAAGTTTTAGAAAAGAATCCCACACTGCGGGTACAATGGGAAGCATCACCATATGTACTTTATGTAAACCCATCATTTTGCCCAGTACCCCGCAGAGAATCCTGGTTGCAATTTTGGGAAGGACAGCATCAGGGAAGCCTTAATAATCAATGGCTGAATTATCCGTTATTACCTAGTCCACCACATAACTACCTACTGACAAAAGAGTACATGGTAAAAACAATGGAATTTTGGATTGCAAGGTATGCGACGGTACCTAATTTAGCCGTAAAGATGACAAATAAGATTTTCAGCATGCTCCTAACAGTGATCAAAGTCTTCCAGCACACAAAATATACTTTTTTGGCATCGGCATTGCACAAGGATCAGAAGTGCTCATTTTTTATCTTTCAACCATTCCAAGCCGCTTGACACTTATGGCCTACTATTTACGACTGATGTTTTTGCCAAGCACGTACATGCAGACGTTTGAAGAAGCATTTTTCACCGGCTTCTTCAAAATAGATTCAGAAATTTTTGTCAAGATGACTTCGAACCTTAATGCACGACTGTTGGCTTATGAAACAAGCTTTTTTGCGGATCACCGGCAAGCACCAGAGGATGGAGTGAAGTCCAACCAGTGGAAGGAATTAATGATATGTCATGCCAAATTGCTGAATCAAAGAGAGCAAGCAGCCATACAAACGTACTCATGTCGCCACAAAAAGCGTGTCGGGGACGATAGAGTTCAGGAGGAGGGATGTGTGGAAGGGGAATCAAGCAAGAAGAGAAGAAGAAGAAGATCAAAGTCAAAAATTGCTCAATAAAGAATGAAGATCATAAAGCAAAAGAACCACCCTCTGCCCAAAGCCCCACAAGGGCACGCATGAGGCAACAACGCGAAATAGCCAGGTCCTGAGGAATAGAATTAAAGAACAATCAGAACCAAGACATTTCATGGGAAGGACGGACCAGGGCCAGGAACTATCCATGAATAAGTGCAAGACAATATTTGGCAGGTAATAATCCTTCCGCTGATAGCGTGCATTGGCCACAAAATAAACAGGCTCAAAGCAATGCATCAAACCCAGAGGATGTGAAAGAAGAATAAAGATCAGGCCATTGAAACGTAATGCCAGTCTGACAAACATGCAAAACTGACCAAGGGATGCATGCGGGAAACAAGTGACAGACAAGAAAGTAAAGCATGTCAAGGGACGACAGAGACAAAGAGGGGGAGAGTGTTGCAGAGCAAAGAAGCACAAGAGAGGAGCCCCAAAATTTTCAAATTAATGGGCACATTTTTCTTCTTCAAAGTCTTAAAAAATTCCCTCAAGCCATGTAAATGCACTAGAAGAGTCCTCTAGTTGCATAATCCCAACTTGTCATAAAATATCCCTTGTAAATTAGTAGGAAAATCACTTTTTAGTAATAAAGTGCCGGTCTTTTGTGTGAAAGAACCAAATTTAGGGCACATGTATATAAGTCACTTTGTGACTCTTTATAGAGAATTTTTGCCATTGTTAAGAAGGAGAGATCCTGATTTTCGAAATTGCTTCTTTCTTGCAGATTTCCATCTTCTGTATGATCTTCTATGTGTGTGTGATGCTTGGAATGTGTGTGTAGGACTGTTGTCTACCCCTCCCCACTGTTTTTGAGCTATTGTAGTATGTGTGTGAGCTTGTAGGACTTGTGGAGTGACTGGGGGTGTTTCCTGTCATTCACTATTTTGTTCATAACTTGAAGCACAGTTGTAAGAATCGAGTGAAACCACTCCAGTAGATGGGTCTCGTCAAGAGCTTTGAAATGAGTCCGCTATAGACTATATTCGGAGTTTGGAGCTGGGAGAAATCCTCGAATTACTGAAAACTGCTGTAAGTGGTATCACGGCAAACACTTTCAGTATTTCAGTGAGTTAGAGAGGTGGATTAGTCTTTTCTCATGCATATAAGCTAAACCACTTCATTTTCCATCACATGTGCACACGTCCTCATACACTTGGCTAGGTCATTTGATCGGATTGACAAGTAAGCGTGTGTCAATTTCCCACTATACGCACTTGTGTTGCAAATGAGGTTTAATCTCTTTGGCACAAGTCCTTAAGTCTTCTTGACTTAGGTACACAACCACGTACATCAACATGCTCAAAAGGTATCCCAAATTGTTCATTAAAGATTATAATGAGATACAAGGTGTAACTGCTATTCAACATCATATCGAGATCAAGCCAGAAGCAAAGCTAGTGGTGCAAAAGTTCAGAAGGATTGGAACATTTCAACAAGAAGCTCTATTAAATGAGGTAAATAGACTCATAAAGGCTGGTTTCATTTACCCTGTATCAAATTCAGAATGGGTGTCTCTAGTAGTAGTTACCCCAAAGAAGAATGGTAACTGGAGGGTGTGTGTAGACTATAAACCCTTAAATGGAGCAACAAAGAGAGATCATTTTCCACTACCCTTCCAAGATGAGATTCTAAATGAAGTGGCAGGTCATGAAAGGTACACTGTATGTGATGGATACTCAGGATAGTTTCAAATCCGGATAGCTGAGGAGGACCAAAGGAAGACCACATTCATTATGCCATGGGGATGCTTTGCTTATTGGGTAATGCCTTTTGGCCTAACCAATGCTCCTACAACATTTCAAAGGTTTATGAACTATGTTTTTCAACCATTCTTTGCATCATCAATAAGGGTGTACATGGATGACTTCTACATATATAGCACTAGAGTTATGCATTGTCAAAAAGTGGAAGAAGACTTAAAAAGATTGTATGAGCTTGGATGTCAATTGAATCTTGATACCTGTCATATTGCCGAGAAAGAAGTAGTTCCCCTTGGACATCTCATATCAAAAAAGGGAATTCAAGTTGATCCATCCAAAGTGGAAGCCTTATTGGCTCTACCTCCTCCAACAATAACAAAGCAAACGCTCACTTTTGTACAAAAGGTACGCTACATGTCATGATTCATCCACCTTCTGTTTGAAATCATATCTCCATTACAAAAGATTACACAAGATAGTGTCTTTGCATGGGAGGATATCCATAATGAATGTTTTGAAGAAATCAAAAGAGTACTCAGCACTCTACCCACATTGATGCCACCAAATATGGGAGAGACTTTCTATGTGTGTCCAAGTGCAGGTGAAAAAGTAATCAGAGTGGTCTTTCTCCAGAAGGATACAAAGGTATCTCACATGCGTCCTGTTTACTTTGCTAGCAAGGTAATGAAAGAAAACGAGAAGAGATACACAGATGCAGAGAAACTCATGTATGCACTTATGTTTGGAGTATAGTAAGTTTTGGTCTTACCTTCTTGCTAGGCCTTTCATTATTCTTACAACAGATCATGCATTTCCGTATGTAGTACAACATATAAGCATCTCATCTAGAATAGCTAAATGGGTTCTTGAACTTCAAGAATACAACTATACTTTTATAGTAGAGGAAAGCACAAGAGCCAGTCTTGCATACATACTCACCTACAGGAAGTGGGAGAGGAGAATATCCAATGAGAAGGATAGTGGAGCAACCTTGCATGAAGAAGATATTGAAGATGCACATACTGTATTTTTTGATGGTGCATATAAGAAGCACGTCGACAAAGCAACTAGAAGATTTCTAATATATGACCAAAACAAGCAGCTCATCTTCAAGAAAGGTATAGCTCTTCCTAATGCTCATTTAAATAATGAAGCAGAATATGCAACACTATGTGAGGCCTTGCATGAATGTGTTCAGCATGGTATCAAAAGCTTGATTATCAAAGGAGACTCAATGTTGATAATTAAGCAATTGCAAAATGTTTGGTGTTGCAAAAGCCAAAATTTCTTTGAATGGTTGAATAAGGTAAGAGTGTTATTGAAACAATTTGATAACACTCAAATATGTCATGTACCAAGGAGCGAAAATAAGGAAGCAGATGCAATAGAAAATGAGCAATTCGATGGTTTCATAGCATCCATGAAGCTGGGAAACAACAGATTTGTAGGTCAAGAAGGATTAGAAGATATCATCGAGTTTCTTGAAACTGGAGAAGCACCCAAGCACCTAAACAAGGTACAAAGGCATAGATTAATGAAGAAGGCTTTACAGTACCAACTCATAGGAGATCATGTCTATGAGAAAGGTAAGGATCTTATCCTTAGAAGGGTCCCCATATCAGATGAAATAAAGAGCATTCTAGAAGCATGTCATGATCATGCATGTGGAAGGCACTTCTCACATGAAATAAGGATAAGGAAAGTACTTCAAGCACGGTATACATGGCCTACACTTCATGAAGATGTTCAATATTGGTGTAAAACATGTAATAAATGTTAGATTACAGGGAATAAGAGGCTTATGTATGAACCAATGACACCAGTCATATCTTATGGGCCATTCGAGAGATGGGGAATCGATACAATTGGACCCCTACCAAGGACAAGCTCAAGAAAGGAGTACATCATTGTGGCAGTAGACTACATGAATAGATGGGGAGAAGTAGCTAGCACAAAAAGGACAACCGCACAAGATATTGGGAAGTTCAGTTATGATTTCATATGTTGTAGATTTGGGATACCCTTTGAGATAGTGTCTGATCATGGTCCAGGTTTTAGATCAGATGTTTTGAATGATCTATTGATTAGATTAAACATCAGGCACAGATACTCCACACCCTATTATCCTCAATGTAATGGTCTTGTTGAAAAATCCAATGGAATTCTTTGTAAAATCATCAGTAAGTAAGTAAAGAAGCATCTTAAGGAATGGGACAAGAATCTCACTCGTGCATTATGGGCATATCGCACATCCTACAAGGCATCCTTAGGATTCACTCCTTTTCATTTAGTGTATGGACAAGAAGCCTTATTACCAATAGAAGTGGAAATCCAAGTGTTGAGCCCATAAAAGTCATGTTGGTCAAAGTCAACTATAGTCAAAGCCAAAAGGTCAAAGTCAACTAGTCAAAGTCAACAAGGTCAAGGTCAAACTCAACAGGTGCAAAGTCAAAGTGCTAAAGTGCAGGTGTCAAAGTGCATAGGTAGTGCACAGGTAGTCCCTTGAGATGTCTTGCATCCTCTAATATGTGTTAATAGAAAGTTTGTGGTAAGTGCAATAAAATGCACTATGTACTCTTGGAGAATTCCTCTCCTAATCGCAGCGGAAAGTGTAGAAGACCTTCTCAGGATCAAGACTCTTGCCAATAGCAGAACGTTCAAATCAAAACATGTACCAACTGAAATATCCAATGAACGTGAAACTTTGGTCACTAAAACTATACACCTAGAGCTTTAAAATAAGATATCAAACACTCAATTTGGAGTAGATTTGAGTTGGCAACTATTTGATTCAAAACAGACTACCTGTCCACTCAGTTAGGCTAAAAACTGGACTTCACTAAAACCTACATAACTCACAGAACATAAAGAATTTCATAAAACTATTATGGATAGAGGAAGTACTCGCAATAAGCTTTCCAACGAATGTTTAAACACTAAAATTGGATACATATATTGAGAGATATGACTCTTACAAGTAGACTACCCAAAAAACAATTGAAGTAGCTACAAGGGGGCTTCCACGCCTTCTTCCTCTATGCTTGAGTTTCCTCCCTTGCCTCTTTTATAGCCAAGTGAACAAAAACTCTCGTGATGAGTTTGAGAGCTCTTCTCCATCATTTCTCCACTACTTTGGACAGCACTCCTCTTACAGTTCAGTTTTTGGATTTGATTCTCTTTTGAATGATTCTCTTTTGACCTCCACTACTTGTTGAAGTAAATGCTTCTATTTTTCATTTTTGTATTTTTCTTCTACTTGAAGAAAAACCTTTTTGCAAAAATATATACGAGCTTACTTCTTTATTTTTAACACTCCCCCTCAAGCTCACATGTGAGCTTGCACCTTTAGCCATATCCTGTAAGTTGATGTCGTCCTTGAACCTCTTTAGTTTAGAAGCATCTAGAGACTTTGTAAGCATGTCTGCAACCTGGTCATTAGTTCCAATGAGCTTTATATCCACATCCTTGCTCAAAACTTTTTCTCGAACATAATGATAATGCACTTCTATGTGCTTGCTTCGTGCATGAAACATTGGATTGTTTGTCAAGTGAATGATTGACATGTTGTCACCATAAATTAGAATGGTCTTTACCTGCACATCAAGATCAGCCAAGAGCTTCTTAATCCACATAGCTTCACAAGTTGCAAAGGCTAAACCTCTATATTCAGCTTCTGTAGATGATAGTGCAATAGTAGGTTGCTTCTTTGAGCTCCATGTGATAGGCTTGCTACCTATCATGAACACATAACCTAAAGTGGATCTTCTGTCTTCCTTCGAACTAGCCCAATCGGCATCACTGAAGCCTTTTACCTGCAATTCTTCATCATATCTATAAAACAAAGCATGGTTGACAGTGTGCTTCATATATCTTAGCACTCGTTTGGCTGAATTTAAATGTTCACTTGTTGGAGCTTGCATAAATTGAGAAAGAACTCCAACAATATAACATAAATCTGGTCTTGTGATCGTAGCATAGATCAATGAACCTATAATACTCCTGGATGTAGTTACATCATGTAACTTCTCTCCATCATTTGAGCATAGCTTCACATTTGTGTCCATAGGTTGAGTGAGTGGTTTGCATTCACTCATTCCAAATATGAAAAGAACATCCAACAAGTACTTTCTTTGCATCAAGTAGATGCCATCTTTCCCATAGACTATCTCAATGCTTAAAAAGTATTTCAGCTCGCCAAGATCTAAAATTTTAAACTCATTACCGAGTTTTCTTTTTATCTCTTGTATTCCTGCAACATTACTTCCTGTTATGATGAGATCATCAACGTATATGCAAATATATACCTGCTTGCCTTCTTCTTTCTTCATGTAGAGAGAGAGATCTGCATAACTTGGATTATACCCACACCTTGTGAGGTACTCGACCAATCTTTGATTCCAAGCACGTGGTGCTTGCTTGAGCCCATACAAAGCTTTCTTCAATCTACGAACAAAATTTGGATGCTTTCTATCTTCAAATCCAATCGGTTGACTCATGTATACCTCTTCTTGAAGTTCACCATTGAGAAAAGCATTTTTTATGTCAAGTTGGTATAGTGGCCATCTCCTTGCTGCACTCACTGCAAACAAGGTTCTAATTGTTCCCATCTTTGCAACCGGGCTGAAAGTTTCTTCATAATCAATGTCCTCAGTTTGCTTGAATCCTTTTGCTACTAGTCTAGCTTTATGCCTTGCTAGAGAACCATCAGCATTTCTCTTTATTTTAAACACCCATTTATTTGGAACAATCTTCATACCTTCAGCCTTTGGAACTAGCTCCCATGTGTGATTGTCCTTGAGAGCTTTCATCTCTTCTTACATAGCTTCTTGCCATTATTTTTGTGTACATGCTTCTTCATATGCATCCGGTTCTTTGTCTTTGACCACCTGTGTCATATATGCAAAATGCTTTGCAATAAAACTATCATAGCTCAGCCTTTCAATTGGATACCTTGCTCTTGAAGACCTCCTTTCATTTCCTTTTGAACATTGCTTCTTCAACCGGTTCAGCTTTACCTTTGGTGTGATCACCTCTTCATACTCTTCTTCACTTGCATTTGAATCACTATTTTGGGCAGCACTTTCAGCTTTAGATCTTTCATAAGCTGATGTTGGTGATGAGGAATGACTCCTTAGCCTCCCCTACCATGTTGAGCTTTCTCCAAGTGATGTAGAAGCTTCTGGACCTGACATTTAAGTGCTTGTTTGCTGAAATTCTTCTTGGACAGCACCTCCATCATCTTGCAATCTTCTTCAAGAATCTTCTCTTTCCCTTTGTCTCCAAACCATGGTCTTGGCTCATCAAATACCACATCTCGTGAGACTCGTAGCTCCTTTGTCATCGTATTGTAGCACCTATATCCCTTTTGCTCCGATGAATATCCAATAAAAATACATTTTTCGGACTTTGCCTCCATCTTTGTCCTTAGTTCTTGAGGGATGTGAACATAACACACACATCCAAAAACTTTGAGATGTGTAAGGTCAGGCTTCTTACCGGAATAAACCTCCTCGGGAGTTAGATTATGCACTCTAGCCGTTGTGCACTTGTTCATCAAATAAACAGCCGTACTAGTTGCTTCAGCCCAATAGTTTAGTGGCATCTTCATCTCGTTGAGCATGCATCTTGCAACTTCTGTGATATGTCGATTTTTCCTTTCAGCTATTCCATTTTGTTGAGGTGTGTACCTACATGTAAATTGTCTCTTGATGCCATTTTCATAAAGAAAATATGAAAATTCTTTGGAGAAATATTCTCCTCCTCCATCGGACCTCAAGGTCTTTATGTAGCGTCCTTTTTCCTTTTCTACCTGTGCTTTAAATCTCTTGAACATGGAGAACACATCTGATTTTTGTTTTATGCAAAACATCCATACTTTCCTTGAATGATCATCAATAAAAGTGACAAAATATCTATTACCAACCACTGATGGTTGTTGTGATGGTCCCCATACATCCGTGTGTATCAAGTCGAGGACATTCCTTGCCACATAGTTGCTTTTCTTGAATGGTTGTCTAGTTTGCTTTCCTAGTTGGCATGCTTCACAAAACTCATGTAGTCCGGCATCATTGAATCTTGGAAGACCTCTTACCACTTCATGGTTGCTCATGTCCTTGAGCTTGGGAATGTTGATATGTCCAAACCTTTTGTGCCACAAATCGATTTCACCAATCCTCTTGTTTCCAAACTGAATATACATCACCTTTCCATGCGGTTGTTGAATGTCCAAAGTGAACATCCTTCCTTCTTTCCTTCCTTGAGCAATGACCTTGAATCCTTCTTTTGGATTCTTTAAGATTTTTAAAATTGCTTCTTTCTTGCATATTTCCATCTTCTCTTTGATCTTCTATGTGTGTGTGATGCTTGGAATATGTGTAGGGCTGTTGTCTACCCCTCCCCACTATTTTTGAGCTATTGTAGTGTGTGTGTGAGCTTGTAGGAGTTGTGGAGTGAGTGGGGGTGTTTCCCACCATTCACTATTTTGGTCATAACTTGAAGCACAGTTGTCAGAATCGAGTGAACCACCTCCAATAGACGCGTCTCGTCGAGAGCTTCAAAATGAGTCCGCTATTGACTATTTTTGGCTTGAGTATCACGATCGATCAAGTTTTTGGTATCACGATACCAAAAATTCCCTTGTATCGCGATACTCGCCGAAGTATCGTATCGTTGACTACCAGCCTTGGTATCACGATACCACTTGTGGTATCATGTCGCCAGGTTGGTATCACGATCTCACTTTACAAATTGGTATCGTATCACGGTCCATTTTAGTATCGGATCGTGCCTTGCCCAGTGTAGTATCACGATACCATACTAGTATCGTATCGCTCAGGTCGGAGGTATTGTATCGCCACTTGCGTTGGTATCATATCGTCCAGTTTTGCGGTATCGTATCACGTAACCGCCAGTATCGTATTGTGCCCCACTCTAGTATCGTATCGTCAGAGGATCCAGTATCGTATCGCTCAAGTCGGAGGTATCGTATCGCCACCCGCAGCAGCATCGTATCGTGCCCTTTTTGGTATCGTATCGTCGAGGTTCCCAGTATCATATCGTCAAACTTTTCAGTATCGTATCGTGGGAGTTCCTGGTATCGTATCGGTCATAGTATAAGTATTGTATCGCCTAAGTGAATCAAAAGTGAATCAAAAGATGATGGAAAATGGGAGGAACTTAATGCAGTCGACTACAATGAAGAAGAAGAAGGCATAAAAGAGGAAGACACCACTGTCCAACCAGATCAGGACACCGTAGACAAGGAAGCAAACAAGGAAAGAACACATGTAATCAAAATAAATGAGACTTCCACCAGTCAAATCAAGGAGACAACACTTTTAGGGGAAATGTCAATCCAGATACCAAATAAAGAGCCTAAAGAACCTACAGTCGAAGAATCAGAACCCTTCACTCCGATAAGGGTTGTGGCAGAGCCCTCCCCCATGGATGTAACTTTTCAAGGGAGTGCCACAAAAGTTATTGATTTGGATGAAGAAAGAAAAGAACCAAAAGTACAACTCCAAATCAGACAACCCCACAATGAAACTATCCATGTAGAGCAAGGAAAAGATGTACAAACCAGAGAAGCTCCTAGCATACCAAGAACTTGGTTGAATGTTGACATCGCTCAGCTCAAGCCCGTAGTGCAAGACATGATCAGAACCGCAATGGATACACAACAACTAATGCTTGAGGCCGATGAAGACTACGATCAAGCGATGCAAGACAAGCATGAACTTCAAGAAATTGGTAAGAATCTTTCTATTGAGTTAAAGATAGCAAAGGAGCAGATATTACAGAAAGAAAATGAAGTTCAAGAGATTAAAAATCAGTAAAAAACTTTAGAGGTGGAAAATGTAAAATTGAAAGAACAACTCCAAGAATTAAAGAAAAAATATGAAGCTAGCAAGGCTGAAAAGACATGGATGAACGCAAGAAGCAAAATCTTAGAATTTCAAATAAAGGTATGTATGGAAGAAGCAGAAAACCTAAGGAGTAGGAATAAAGAACTAATCACAACTCTTCTAAGCGATCAGCCCATAGATGTTCAGGAAAAGCCAGAAAAAGACATCAAGGAACTTGAGAAAAAGGTGGTTAAGTATGCAGATCAACTCACATAGGAGCAGGCAACCATTGCCGAATGGGAAAAGAGGTACATGGATGATACCACGGCTCTTAGATCAAAATGGAAAAAAGAAGACAATCGATATTTAATGCAATGTAAAGAAGACATTGATCACCTCGATATTGTTGCTTAAGAACTTCTCAAACACAAGGACACTATTGCTAAAGCCAATGAGGAAATCAAGAAAAAAGATGAGTTGATTCAGCAACTACAAAAGCAGCTAGAGCAAAAGGCGATTGAGGGGACACCAGTGGTTCCAAAATCCGCAGAGGCAATTGAGGAGACAGAGGTACGTCCAGGCTCTTCCCCCTTATATCATTTGCCAATAAGGGAGGAACAGGCAATCCGAATTGAACATAATAATTGGGACATTGCAAAATTGAGCCGATCGGAAAGGGCA
This sequence comes from Ceratopteris richardii, assembly GCA_020310875.1. Taxonomy (NCBI): domain Eukaryota; kingdom Viridiplantae; phylum Streptophyta; class Polypodiopsida; order Polypodiales; family Pteridaceae; genus Ceratopteris; species Ceratopteris richardii. The sequence continues at coordinate 76,908,425 of CM035407.1, read as the reverse complement.
CTACTGGTGTCCCAGCTTACTACTGAATTCGAAGATCAGATAATCCAGGTCATGAAGGAAGCACAAATTGAAAGCAAAAACTTGGATCAAATTTTGAAGCCTTTCAATGTACCATATGGTCTCCTAAAAGAACAAACGTGACAATATATAAGGACAATGACAAATAAAGAGCCTGACAACAACCTCTAGTTCGACAAGAATAATTTCAATTATACTCAAGAGGAGTTCGAGAAGGCTGATCCCATATGGAGGCGCAAAGTTTTAGAAAAGAATCCCACACTGCGGGTACAATGGGAAGCATCACCATATGTACTTTAGGTAAACCCATCATTTTGCCCAGTACCCCGCAGAGAATCCTGGTTGCAATTTTGGGAAGGACAGCATCAGGGAAGCCTTAATAATCAATGGCTGAATTATCCGTTATTACCTAGTCCACCACATAACTACCTACTGACAAAAGAGTACATGGTAAAAACAATGGAATTTTGGATTGCAAGATATGCGACGGTACCTAATTTAGCCGTAAAGATGACAAATAAGATTTTCAGCATGCTCCTAACAGTGATCAAAGTCTTCCACCACACAAAATATACTTTTTTGGCATCGGCATTGCACAAGGATCAGAAGTGCTCATTTTTTATCTTTCAACCATTCCAAGCCGCTTGACACTTATGGCCTACTATTTACGACTGATGTTTTTGCCAAGCACGTACATGCAGACGTTTGAAGAAGCATTTTTCACCGGCTTCTTCAAAATAGATTCGGAAATTTTTGTCAAGATGACTTCGAACCTTAATGCACGACTGTTGGCTTATGAAACAAGCTTTTTTGCGGATCATCGGCAAGCACCAGAGGATGGAGTGAAGTCCAACCAGTGGAAGGAATTTATGATATGTCATGCCAAATTGCTGAATCAAAGAGAGCAAGCAGCCATACAAACGTACTCATGTCACCACAAAAAGCGTGTCGGGGACGACAGAGTTCAGGAGGAGGGATGTGTGGAAGGGGAATCAAGCAAGAAGAGAAGAAGAAGAAGATCAAAGTCAAAAATTGCTCAATAAAGAATGAAGATCATAAAGCAAAAGAACCACCCTCTGCCCAAAGCCCCACAGGGTCACGCATGAGGCAACAACGCGAAACAGCCAGGTCCTGAGGAATAGAATTAAAGAACAATCAGAACCAGGACATTTCATGGGAAGGACGGACCAGGGCCAGGAACGATCCATGAATAAGTGCAAGACAATATTTGGCAAGTAATAATCCTTCCGCTGATAGCGTGCATTGGCCACAAAATAAACAGGCTCAAAGCAATGCATCAAACCCAGAGGATGTGAAACGTAATGCGAGTCTGACAAACAGGCAAAACTGACCAAGGGATGCATGCGGGAAACAAGTGCCAGACAAGAAAGTAAAGCATGTCAAGGGACGACAGAGACAAAGAGGGGGAGAGTGTTGCAGAGCAAAGAAGCACAAGAGAGGAGCCCCAAAATTTTCAAATTAATGGGCACATTTTTCTTCTTCAAAGTCTTAAAAAATTCTCTCAAGCCATGTAAATGCACTAGAAGAGTCCTCTAGTTGCATAATCCCAACTTGTCATAAAATATCCCTTGTAAATTAGTAGGAAATTCACTTTTTAGTAATAAAGTGCCGGTCTTTTGTGTGAAAGAACCAAATTTAGGGCACATGTATATAAGTCACTTTGTGACTCTTTGTAGAGACTTTTTGCCATTGTTAAGAAGGAGAGATCCTGATTTTCGAAATTGCTTCTTTCTTGCAGATTTCCATCTTCTGTATGATCTTCTATGTGTGTGTGATGCTTGGAATGTGTGTGTAGGACTGTTGTCTACCCCTCCCCACTGTTTTTGAGCTATTGTAGTATGTGTGTGAGCTTGTAGGAGTTGTGGAGTGAGTGGGGGTGTTTCCTGTCATTCACTATTTTGTTCATAACTTGAAGCACAGTTGTAAGAATCGAGTGAAACCACTCCAGTAGATGGGTCTCGTCAAGAGCTTTAAAATGAGTCCGCTACAGACTATATTCAGAGTTTGGAGCTGGGAGAAATCCTCGAATTACTGAAAACTGCTGTAAGTGGTATCGCGGCAAACACTTTCAGTATTTCAGTGAGTTAGAGAGGTGGATTAGTCTTTTCTCATGCATATAAGCTAAACCACTTCATTTTCCATCACATGTGCACACGTCCTCATACACTTGGCTAGGTCATTTGATCGGATTGACAAGTAAGCGTGTGTCAATTTCCCACTATACGCACTTGTGTTGCAAATGAGGTTTAATCTCTTTGGCACAAGTGCTTAAGTCTTCTTGACTTAGGTACACAACCACGTACATCAACATGCTCAAAAGGTATCCCAAATTGTTCATTAGAGATTATAATGAGATACAAGGTGTAACTGCTATTCAACATCATATCGAAATCAAGCCAGAAGCAAAGCTAGTGGTGCAAAAGTTCAGAAGGATTGGAACATTTCAAAAAGAAGCTCTATTAAATGAGGTAAATAGACTCATAAAGGCTGGTTTCATTTACCCTCTATCAAATTCAGAATGGGTGTCTCTAGTAGTAGTTACCCCAAAGAAGAATGGTAAATGGAGGGTGTGTGTAGACTATAAACCCTTAAATGGAGCAACAAAGAGAGATCATTTTCCACTACCCTTCCAAGATGAGATTCTAAATGAAGTGGCAGGTCATGAAAGGTACACTGTATGTGATGGATACTCAGGATAGTTTCAAATCCGGATAGCTGAGGAGGACCAAAGGAAGACCACATTCATTATGCCATGGGGATGCTTTGCTTATTGGGTAATGCCTTTTGGCCTAACCAATGCACCTACAACATTTCAAAGGTTTATGAACTATGTTTTTCAACCATTCTTTGCATCATCAATAAGGGTGTACATGGATGACTTCTACATATATAGCACTAGAGTTATGCATTGTCAAAAAGTGGAAGAAGACTTAAAAAGATTGTATGAGCTTGGATGTCAATTGAATCTTGATACCTGTCATATTGCCGAGAAAGAAGTAGTTCCCCTTGGACATCTCATATCAAAAAAGGGAATTCAAGTTGATCCATCCAAAGTGGAAGCCTTATTGGCTCTACCTCCTCCAACAACAACAAAGCAAACCCTCACTTTTGTACAAAAGGTACGCTACATGTCATGATTCATCCACCTTCTGTTTGAAATCATATCTCCATTACAAAAGATTACACAAGATAGTGTCTTTGCATGGGAGGATATCCATAATGAATGTTTTGAAGAAATCAAAAGAGTACTCAGCACTCTACCCACATTGATGCCACCAAATATGGGAGAGACTTTCTATGTGTGTCCAAGTGCACGTAAAAAAGTAATCAGAGTGGTCTTTCTCCAGAAGGATACAAAGGTATCTCACATGCGTCCTGTTTACTTTGCTAGCAAGGTAATGAAAGAAAACGAGAAGATATACACAGATGCAGAGAAACTCATGTATGCACTTATGTTTGGAGTATAGTAAGTTTTGGTCTTACCTTCTTGCTAGGCCTTTCATTATTCTTACAACAGATCATGAATTTCCGTATGTAGTACAACATATAAGCATCTCATCTAGAATAGCTAAATGGGTTCTTGAACTTCAAGAATACAACTATACTTTTATAGTAGAGGAAAGCACAAGAGCCAGTCTTGCATACATACTCACCTACAGGAAGTGGGAGAGGAGAATATCCAATGAGAAGGATAGTGGAGCAACCTTGCATGAAGAAGATATTGAAGATGCACATACTGTATTTTTTGATGGTGCATATAAGAAGCACGTCGACAAAGCAACTAGAAGATTTCTAATATATGACCAAAACAAGCAGCTCATCTTCAAGAAAGGTATAGCTCTTCCTAATGCTCATTTAAATAATGAAGCAGAATATGCAACACTATGTGAGGCCTTGCACGAATGTGTTCAGCATGGTATCAAAAGCTTGATTATCAAAGGAGACTCAATGTTGATAATTAAGCAATTGCAAAATGTTTGGTGTTGCAAAAGCCAAAATTTGTTTGAATGGTTGAAAAAGGTAAGAGTGTTATTGAAACAATTTGATAACACTCAAATATGTCATGTACCAAGGAGCGAAAATAAGGAAGTAGATGCATTAGAAAATGAGCAATTCGATGGTTTCATAGCATCCATGAAGCTGGGAAACAACAGATTTGTAGGTCAAGAAGGATTAGAAGATATCATCGAGTTTCTTGAAACTGGAGAAGCACCCAAGCACCTAAACAAGGTACAAAGGCATAGATTAATGAAGAAGGCTTTACAGTACCTGTTAGGAATGGTGACTGGATGCACTCAAGAAATGAGTTGGTGCTGCAAAACCTGCTTCACACCTGCCCTTCTTTAACTTCAGATATGCTTAGTAGACTCCTTGAGCTTCCAAATGACACCAAAATATGCTATATGTACTTTGGAAAAGGTTTGAGTAATGACTTGATCAAAACAGACTACTTTGTAAATCACAAGACTTGAAAACTTTCTATTTTGGTCTTGATACCTGCTCAGTGTTATGCTCAGTGTGACCAGTGTAGTTACAATTAGCAAAATTCCTTCTAGAGATATTCTATTAGCTTAGTAAGCTTCCATTTACAAGTGGAATGAAAGGAAATGATAAACCACACTCAGAGAAATCACTTTAGCAAAATAAGGTGTACACCCGATTTTTTAGGAGACTTACAGTCACAGACCAGTGAGCACCCCGACTGCGATTTCTCTCTGATGGTTGATCCAATGGCCTTGAAACTTTGTAGATGTATAGTAGACTTTGAGCTGAATCCAATGCACTTTGAATCATCCAATTTGCTTCAGTAGATCGTGAGATATGCCTCTTGGAAATTGACAGAGTTGAAGATGATCACTCAGAGAAACCAGAAATTGTGAATGTAAGTATATTGATTAAATCTAATGATTGTACATTCCCATTGGCATGTAATGTGATGCTAAATGGTACTCAAAGATGTAGGCTATGGTGTAGCTCATACACACTCAGAAATTCACTCAGAAATGTCTCGGGAAGAGTGTCACACAGCCCGCGACTTTTTTCTCATCTTTTATAAGAGTTGATTGGTCATTTGATTTTGAATTCAAACTAATCTCCTAGAATCTTTCACCTAAAAAATTGATTGAGATATTCTCTCAATCATCCATCTACTTTTCCACGACTTCCTCAAGTAGGTGAGTTTACAAGAGTGATTAAAGTAGCTTCCTGCAAATTAAACTTCTTGACCATATCCTGAATGTACTTCTTCTGAGTAATAAAGATACCTGAATTTGTATACACCAATTCAAGTCCTAGGAAGTACTTCAATAATCCAAGATCATTAATCTTGAATTCCTTCATCATCTGTCCTTTGATATGTCTAATTCCCTGAACATCATTTCCTATAATAATGATATCATCAACATAGACACACAAGTATATTACTTCTGAATTGTTCCTTTTGATAAACAATGAAGTATCTGCTTTACTCATCACAAATCCTTGATCTTGGAGATATGTTGTCAACCTGTAATTCCATGCTCTAGGTGCCTGCTTCAATCCATACAGAGCCTTCTTCAATTTACAAACATGATTTACCTTATTGGGATCTTCATAGCCAGGTGGTTGTGACATGTAGACTTCTTCAGATATCCATCCATTCAAGAATGCATTCTTCACATCCAATTGGTACATGTTCCAATTCTTGGATGCAGCTACACTTACCATAACTCTGATAGTTGGCATCTTGGCCATAGGAGAAAATGTCTCCTCATAATCAATGCCTTGGGTTTGTGCAAAACCCTTGGCTACCAACCTAGCTTTATACCTGTTTATTGTACCATCTGAATTCCTTTTGAGTTTGTAGATCCATCTGGATCCTATCACCTTCATAGATTCTTTCTTGGGTATCAAGTCCCAAGTGTCACTCTCCTTGAGAGCTTCCATTTCTTCATCCATTGCTTCCTTCCATTCTGGTTTAGTGATTGCTTCTTCAAATGTACCTGGTTCTTCATTCAAGAGATCCTTTGCAAGATATACAGAGTGCTTGGTTACAAGTGAAGTATCATACCCATACCTAATAGGTTTTTTCTTCTCTCTCTGAGATCTCCTCATAGCTTGAGTTGAGGATTCTGGATTATCTTCTAGTTGCTTCATCTTCATCTTCCCTTTGGATTTCCATGCCTTGAACTCTTCAATGTTGATGGTGTCTTCATCATCTGAGCTTATGTCCTCTTTCTGGATTGGTTCTTCCTTGATAAGCTTGGGGAAGTCTTCTTCCATGTCATAAGGTAGGCTAACTTTCCTGCACTCATTCTCATACCATGAGTCATTCTCATCAAAGATGACATCTCTGCTTACCTTGAAGCCTTTGTTTGAGGGGTTGTAGAATCTGTATCCTTTCTGATTCAAATCATAACCAATGAAGATACACTTTTCAGCTTTAGGGTCTAGCTTTCCCCTTACCTGTGAGGGAATATGCACATATGCAACACAACCAAAAATTTTGCAGTGATCCAAAGATGGTCTCTTACCATGCCAAGCCTCATAGGGTGTCATTCCATCAAGTGTCTTTGATGGCAAACTGTTAATTAAATATGTGGCAGTAGATACACTCTCTGCCCAAAGATAATTTGGCAATTTCTTTTCATTTAGCATAGACCTAGCTGTCTCTACAATGAGTCTATTCCTCCTTTCAGCTACCCCATTTTGTTCAGGTGAGTAGCTTGTAGTAATCTCCCTCTTGATGCCTCTTTCCTGCAAGAAATCTTCAAAGTCATTGGAGAAGTATTCTCCACCACCATCTGACCTTAGCTTCTTCAAATGTCTACCTGTTTGATTTTCAACTAGTGCAAGATATTTTTTGAAACAATTAAATACTTCATCTTTATGTTTCATGTAGTATAAGACAGTCCATCTGCTATAGTCATCAATGAAGGACACATAGTACCTTGATCCAGATATAGATGGCTCCTTGCTAGGTCCCCTCTGTATGCACCAATTCCAGATAATCTTCATGCATAAAGCCTTTCTTGGTATAAGGCAATCTGTGTGACTTACCAAATTCACAAGCCCCACACTTGTATATCATGTGTTGCTTGGATACATTAGGTATCCCAAGCACACATTGATCCCTACTCATTTGCTTTAAGGTCCTTTCCCCAATGTGACCTAATCTCTTGTGCCAAATCTCCAATTCTGATAGTGTTTGATCCTTAGAGTTGTACAAAGCAATACTCTTAGTGTCTTCAAGTTCAAAGGTAAACAATCTACCTGATTTTTCTCCCTTGGCTATCCTTCTGAATCCATGTCTTGGATCCTCCACATATGCACCATGTTGAGTGAACCTGACCTGTAGACCTTTTTCCACAATCTGACCTACACTCATCAGATTCTTGGTGATTGTTGGAACATACAACACTCTGCTCAATAAATTCTGATTACCATCACTAGTTTTGACATTGCCTACTTTAATAACTGAATGTTTAGTGTCATCACCTGTCTGCACTTGATGCTTGCCTTTAGGTTCTTCCAAATCAGAAAGTAATGCAACATTTCCAGCTACATGATTAGAGCAACCTGAATCAATATAGAATAAGTGATCATCATTGATACCTGACTTAGAAGTCATGTTCATGATCAACAAGGAATCATCTTGCTCCTCTGCATAATTGTTGTAGTCTTTCCTATTTCTGTATCCACCTTGATAGTTGCCATTGTGATTGTAGTTGTTGTTATAATTATTGTTGTAACCATGGTAGCCTTGAGATTGGTTGAATCTGCCTCTACCTTGAGAGTATCCTCCTCTTTGGTGACCTCTTCCTCTTTGGTTCTTGTAGTTTTTGTAGCATTCATCTGTGGTATGGTTAGACAAGCCACACATATTGCATGGAGATTGGTTGTAGGGTCTCCCCCTACCTGACTTACCTCCTCTACCCCTGCCTCTAGAAGATCTACCTCTCCCTGCATAGTTTGCTTGGGAGGTAGAGCCTTCTTCATCAACCTTTTTGCTTTTACCTTTATCTTTCTTCTTATCAGTATAAAGGGCAGAGGGATTGTTACCTTTTGATTGCTCTCCATTCTTTGTGATCTTTGCTTCATGTGTAAAGAGTTGTCCAATCAGAGTTGTTAGATCAGGTGCTTGGATGTCCATGTATAAGTCCATTGCTGTGGTAAAGCTCTCCCACTTGTCATCTGCTTTCAGTCCATTGATTACTTGTCTGACTATTTGCTCTTCCTCAATCTCTTCCCCAACACTTGCAAGTTGATCTGCAATGTCTTTGACTTTGGTGACAAAATCTGATACAGATTGTTTTGATTGCTTCCTAAGAGTTGTAAACTCAATCCATAGCTGATTCTTTCTAGCCCTTGTGCTTGATGAAAAATAAGTTGACAAGGTTTCCCAAGTCTCTTGGGAGGTTTTGCAATTTCTTATGTGTGGTAGAAGGAAATCAAAAATAGAGTTTAGAAGATATGACCTTGCCAAAGCATCTTTTGCACACCATTGATTTAGTCTCTCATGCTCTTCCTTGGTGGGTAGGCCTCTAGCTTTGAATGAGGGCAATTCCTCATCTCCTGATATGAATCCATACAAGCTCCTTCCTTGTAGATAAGTCTTCATCCTTAGAGACCAAGCTTGATAGTTGTTCCTGTCTAATTTTTCAATGAAGGAAGGAAAACCATCACCCATGATTACCTTATATGCTCTGATACCACTGTTAGGAATGATGACTGGATGCACTCAAGAAATGAGTTGGTGCTGCAAAACCTGCTTCACACCTGCCCTTCTTTAACTTCAGATATGCTTAGTAGACTCCTTGAGCTTCCAAATGACACCAAAATATGCTATATGTACTTTGGAAAAGGTTTGAGTAATGACTTGATCAAAACAGACTACTTTGTAAATCACAAGACTTGAAAACTTTCTATTTTGGTCTTGATACCTGCTCAATGTTATGCTTAGTGTGACCAGTGTAGTTACAATTAGCAAAATTCCTTCTAGAGATATTCTATTAGCTTAGTAAGCTTCCATTTACAAGTGGAATGAAAGGAAATGATAATCCACACTCAGAGAAATCACTTTAGCAAAATAAGGTGTACCCCCGATTTTTTAGGAGACTTACAGTCACAGACCAGTGAGCACCCCGACTGCAATTTCTCTGTGATGGTTGATCCAATGGCCTTGAAACTTTGTAGGTGTATAGTAGACTTTGAGCTGAATCCAATGCACTTTGAATCATCCACTTTGGTTCAGTAGATCTTGAGATATGCCTCTTCGAAGTTGACAGAGTTGAAGATGATCACTCAGAGAAACCAGAAATTGTGAATGTAAGTATATTGATTAAATCTAATGATTATACATTCCCATTGGCATGTAATGTGATGCTCAATGGTACTCAGAGATGTAGGCTATGGTGTAGCTCATACACACTCAGAAATTCACTCAGAAATGTCTCGGGAAGAGTGTCACACAGCCCACGACTTTTTTCTCATCTTTTATAAGAGTTGATTGGTCATTTGATTTTGAATTCAAACTAATCTCCTAGAATCTTTCACCTAAAAAATTGATTGAGATATTCTCTCAATCATCCATCTACTTTTCCATGACTTCCTCAAGTAGGTGAGTTTACAAGAGTGATTAAAGTCATATAGACTTTTACATAGGATAAAAGGTAATAACCAATTAAGCATTGGTTCCTATGATCATTGTTCCATGTGGATATAACCTTCAAGGGTTCAAGCTTTATGTGTGGTCTTCAAGTTTGATAACCAAGCCAAGTCTTCCAAAGCTCTAATGTTCCAAGCCAATGTGTGAAGGCTTGATATGCACCAACAGTACCAACTCATAGGAGATCATCTCTATGAGAAAGGTAAGGATCTTATCCTTAGAAGGGTCCCCATATCAGATGAAATAAAGATCATTCTAGAAGCATGTCATGATCATGCATGTGGAGGGCACTTCTCACATGAAATAAGGATAAGGAAAGTACTTCAAGCAGGGTATACATGGCCTACACTTCATGAAGATGTTCAATATTGGTGTAAAACATGTAATAAATGTCAGATTACAGGGAATAAGAGGCTTATGTATAACCAAGGACACCAGTCATATCTTATGGGCCATTCGAGAGATGGGGAATCGATACAATTGGACCCCTACCAAGGACAAGCTCAAGAAAGGAGTACATCATTGTGGCAGTAGACTACATGAATAGATTGGGAGAAGTAGCTAGCACAAAAAGGACAACCGCACAAGATATTGGGAAGTTCAGTTATGATTTCATATGTTGTAGATTTGGGATACCCTTTGAGATAGTGTCTGATCATGGTCCAGGTTTTAGATCAGATGTTTTGAATGATCTATTGATTAGATTAAACATCAGGCATAGATACTCCACACCCTATTATCCTCAATGTAATGGTCTTGTTGAAAAAACCAATGGAATTCTTTGTAAAATCATCAGTAAGTAAGTAAAGAAGCATCTTAAGGAATGGGACAAGAATCTCACTCCTGCATTATGGGCATATCGCACATCCTACAAGGCATCCTTAGGATTCACTCCTTTTCATTTAGTGTATGGACAAGAAGCCTTATTACCAATAGAAGTGGAAATCCAAGTGTTGAGCCCATAAAAGTCATGTTGGTCAAAGTCAACTATAGTCAAAGCCAAAAGGTCAAAGTCAACTAGTCAAAGTCAACAAGGTCAAGGTCAAACTCAACAGGTGCAAAGTCAAAGTGCTAAAGTGCAGGTGTCAAAGTGCACAGGTAGTGCACAATTAATTGTCCACAAAGGGTAAAGTGGAGAAAGTGGGTTGCAGGTTGCAAAGGTATTTTCTCTAATTTCCCTAAGTTTCAAAGTGTGTTTTAAAGTGTTTTGGAAGGTTCACGTGAACCCCCTCTTATGTGAAAAAGTGAAGACTTAAAAGGAAATGTGAAGGTATCTGAAGCGGCAGCGTACGCACAGGTGAAAGTATGGCTCCCCCCATTAAAATTTTTGGTTTTAGTCTAAAGTCACTACAGGACAAAACAGTGAGTCGTTGGCTACCACTTGTGAAGACAATCTTGGGACATCAAAGTGAGCACCAAGATACCATTGCAGTTACGAGCGTACATGATCAACACACTCAAATCAAGGCAAGGTCTATTCTTGGACCAATCTTAGAGTAAGCAAGGGAAGCATAGTCTAAGTGAAACAAGAGAGAGAAGTGCAAGAGTCACCAGAGTGCGACGCAGAGAAGTGGAAGTGCAAGATGCCTAGAGAGTGACTAAGGATTTGTGCAGAGAGTGGTAAGCTAGTCCCCCAAGGATCTCAAGATCTCCTTGCACTGTGCGCATGCCGACAGAAAGTATTCATTCCTCCCCCTTAGTGGAAGCTTGGTGCAAGGTGTGCACAAGGATAAGCTTGAGGCAGGTGGAGGTCTGGTGCAGAGGAGGCCGGCGGCAAGAAGACTTTGGGATATTTGGTATTTGTAATTGAGTCCTCTGTGGGATTGTGCACAGAGGTATTGGCTTGTATTGTGCTTCAAACATTGTAATTATCTTACTGTAATCAATCGGCAGAGGCTTCCAGGTGTATTTTCTCTTCTTGTCTCTTCCCTTTTCTCCTACAAACCCTCAAACTCCTTCTTGTCCAAGAAACCCCCAACACCAAGCCTCTACGTACTTCTAAAAGAAAGTGCAGAAAGTGAAGAAGAGGTGATCCAAAAGAGGCTTATAGATCTACAACAATTGAGTATGAAAAGGAAGCTTGCAGTGGAACATTACATCAATGAAGCAGAGAAAAGAAGGGACGAATTTAACAAACAACTAAAGGATAAAGAGTTAACAGAAGGAACTCTTGTTTTAAGGTATGATAATCGTTTTGATAACGGGCATGATACAAAGTTCCAACCATGATGGGAAGGACCGTTTCTAATCGAGAAAAAGTTCAAGAATGGAAGCTATCAACTCATGGATATGTCAGGGAAGCTGCACAAGACAAAGGTCAATGGATGGAGGTTAAAGAAATACTGGCAGAGGATAGAAGAAAGCAATGAACAACAGGAACAATCAAGGGAGAAATACATATCAGTAATACAAGAAGATGACCCACCTTGGAGCATCAACAAAGTCTTTGAAGGCTAGAGGCATGAATGCCTCTAGGCAAAGGGAGGGCTAAGTATGAGGAAATATTTTTTGAAACCCCTCCTTAATAATACCTTATGTATAGATATGTACCCCTATAGTATTTGTATTTTTCAAACCTTCATGGAAACCATAAATATATGTATTTGAAGGAAATAAAAGCCAAGAATAAGGTGGGCCCCACCCTAGTAAAGTAGCTACCCTCACCTCTAGTGAATGGTAGAATCAAATCCTAAGTTAAATATGAAGTGGGACAAGTAGTTTTATAAATTCAAATATTTAATCTTGACCCACTCTCCCTTTTGAAAGACTCCAAACAACTTTTCAAAGACTCAAGCCCCACCGTAGACTTTTGAGTCCTACACAAAGATTCTTGACAAATGGGACACATGTGATTGACTTTTTGGGCCCAAAATCAAGCATAAAATATTCCAAAATCCCAAACTCGGATATGAGGCTTATTCGCACGAAAAGAGGGTGCTATTTATAGTATTATTATGATTTTTCATAAAAAAATCAAAGATATGACCATATGGGATAAGATGAACACCTTAGAATGGCCAAAAATCTTCTAGGATTTTGTCAATGTTGTATTTTCCACCACACAAGTGTCACATCTAGAAGATTCTCCCAAATAATATCATCTCCAAATATCTTCCCAAAAGGCCTATAAAAGGACCCCCTTGGGTGCCCTCAAAACAAGAAGAGTTGTATGCAAGTATGCGCTGTGGGTGTAGTGAGCACTCCAAACCTAGGAGAAGGAGTCTACTCTATGTCATTGTATTGAGAGCACTATACAAGCTCCTAATTTGTAAGTCCCCCATGTCTTTGTAATATTTTCTATTTCAATCAAGTTCATTTCTCTAATTCCTTCCATTTCCATTACCCTAAACCTTTGCTTATTTTATCCAATACACCCTCTCTTCTTCTCTCATTTCCTACTTCTTCCATCTTCCTTCCCTCTTCTCCATCATTCCCCAATTCATTGAAGATTCTGGTATAACCTGGCTCCTCTTCTCATTGAGAATTCCTTTCTTGGGAGTGTTTTGTGTTTTCAATGTGGAGTTGATCGCAATCCGCGTGGATCGGGTTTGGCCGTGGCACACGCAGAGTGAATGAAGCTAGTGAGTGTTGGAAGGTTTATGTATTAAAGAATGTGAAGATGAATATGAATTTGGGTATGGGGGGAAGATATGTCATGATTTGATTAGAGAAAGGGGAACATATGAACACAAGATAATTGCATGAACATGAATGATGAGGACAAAGAAACCATTCACATGAATCAATTCGGAAAGGAAGAATGGTCCAAAAATATGGAGCTTCTTAAACACTTTCCAAATTTAATTCACATTCATAGGTTCTTTTGAATAGAATGAATGCAGAATGAATGCATGATGAGAAAAAAAACTAAAACCACACACATGAATCCATCTCGAAAGGAAGAATGGTCCAAGAATGGAGCTTCTTATACACTTTCAAAACTTAAACATATGTATGGGTGTTTGTGGATGGTATGAATGCACGTGGGTCATGATTTATGAATGAAAAGGAAATTATGTTTATAACATGGATACTCCTGTTTATGAATCTGCCTCATTGTTGTCATCTTATTCAATGTCCTTATCCAAAATGTACAATTATCACGTTTCTTGAATAGCTTTATCCTTTTACCTGCAATCAAAGTTTTTAGTGCAACACCATTTAATTCACAAAGAGCATATGTACCATTGTTGTTGACTTTTGATACAATGTATGGCCCAAACCACCGTTGAGTGAGCTTTTTGTGTGCATCATATTGAGAGTCAAATGTACTATCATAAATGAGCACCCAATCTCCTACTTCAATTGGCTTAGGATGCAATCGATGAGTTTTATCAAAATAATGCTTGCTCTTCATTCGAGATTCTCTTAATTTTTCAATGGCATCATCAAGTTCTAATTTACCTTGTTCTAACTGTTTAATATGCAAACTCAAAAAATCATCAGTAGACATGTTTTCAGACCAGGGCAAATTTGACCATGCAGAAATATGAGACTGAATTGGAAACAATGGTTTTTGACAGTACATGAGTTCAACAGGCATATACCCAGTAGTACGTGTGCATGTCATTCTATCTGCCCAAAGTGCAAAAGGTAAGAATCTAGGCCATTATTTGATGTCACCATTACATGCCTTAGATATGGCTTTCACAATAGGTGGATGCCCTCTCTCTATTTTACCATTGGCCTCTGGATTATATGCAGTAGTAAGAGACAAACGAATACCGTGATGTTCAAAGAACTCTTTAGCTTCTCTCGCATTTAACTCTCCACGATTGGCAACTACTTTCTCTATGTACCCAAAGCGACTTATGACATCTTCAAGCAAGAATTTACAAACATTGTAAGTGGTCTTAGATCTTAGTGCACGTCCCTCTACATGATTAGTTAAGTCTTCTCTTGCAAGTACAATGTAATGCATTTTGTCAATACCTTTAGGCATAGTTACAAGTTCTACTACCCACTTGTAGTGAATACACGGTGGATAAGTAGGATGGAATGGATCTCTATGTTTGACTGATGAATGAAGTTGACAAGTAGAACATGTAGAAACATAGCTACTAATGTCAACATACATCCTAGGCCAATAATAGGTACTTCTAATTTTTTCATATGTTCCAAAAAATCCTTTATAACCTGCCCATAATGTCTCATGCATTTCCTTCATTACTTGCAACTGAAGACCTCTTTTTCCTAGGACTCCTTGTGGATTCTTAACCTTACCCTTAGCATGTCTCCAAAGATAACCATTACATAGGAAAAAGTTATAAGCTCGTTTCCTAATGTTATGGAATCTATTCGTAGTCCAGCTAGGTAATGGTTGTAGTGTACTCAAATACTTTCCTATGTCTCTCCATTCATTTTCGTACTCAGACTCATGAAATTTCTCATACTCGTATATATATGGAACATATTCAACTAAGTTCACATTCTTTACTAGATCACTTTCAAGATCATCATCAAATCTAGCTCTTGATAACATATCAGCAACTGAGTTTGACTTACCTGAAATATGAACTAACTCAGGATTTATGAACTTAATATGTGAGATCCATCTAAGCATGGCTATATCAGGAGATGAACAATTGGCTATCATTCCAATGAGAGGCAAACAATCAATCTCAACTTTGACATTTGCACCAATGAAATATTCTTTGTCTCTTTTCAAAGTTGTTACCATACCCCATATTTCTCGTTTGATCTGTGGATATTTTCATTGTGTTTCATGTAAAATTTTGGCACCAAACCTAATTGCATATCTACTCCCTTCACTATCATCTTGACTTATGACCCAACCTATACCAATAGGACTAGTATCAACAGACAATATAATAGGTTTGTTAGCAGAATAGTCTACACGCTTAAGGATGGGAGCTTCAAGCAATAATTTCTTCAATTTACGCATAGCTTGAGTGTGTTTGTTAGTCCAAATAAATTTTTGTTTCTTCCTCAACACGTCATAGAGACAATTAGCAACATGAGCAAAGTGTGGGATCTAAATAACATAAAAGATGCGAGCACCAAGAAATCTGTGTATCTCACTCACGTTGTTACATGTTTCAGAAATCTTGCTAATGGCATCAACTTTTTGTGGGTATGGCTTTCGCCCATAATGACCACATAAATGTCCAACAATAAGAACCTCGTTGACACCAAAAACAGATTTTTCTATGGAAAATGTGAAAGCTACCTCTTCAAATCATTGAAATATTCTTTCACAATCAGAGATAAGATCAAGAACACATTTACGACATCCAGATGAGTCTAAAGTAATGTACTTTACATGTATATATATATATATATATATATATATATATATATATATATATATATATATATATATATATATATATATATATATATATATATATATATATATATGTGTGTGTGTGTGTGTGTGTACATGTAAAGTACATTACTTTACATGTACATATATATACATATATATGTATATATGTATATACAGGGATAAAATCATGTAAGACCATATTTATAGCACTCATCATATGAGCCACAGAATTAGTCGCTCCTTGAGGTAAAGTACACATTCGCACTAAGCCTAAAGGAGTTTTCATTGTGGATATGTCATGATTGTCAATTGCTAATTGGAATTGGTCATATCGAGAATATAAATCACCCATTAAATAGATAGAATGTCCTGAAAATGATTCAGCAAACTCATCTACAATGGGTCTTGTTCCTACATTCCTTATGGTGAATTTATTGACGGGTTGGAGATCTTGAATAAAACGTAGTTTCCCATTCTTTTTAGGCACAGTGAACCAGCTATTTGAGTAAGGTGCAAAAGATGGCTCTAAAGTTCTCATGTTTATCTTCTCCTTAAGTAGTTTCATAACCTCAGGTAAGTGAGCCTTTCGAACTGGTGTAGGGCGAAGATTCCATGGAATATGTGGAACAGTAAAGATTATCATGGGTGCAACTAGCTTAGGATCTACGCAACCAATCTCGTGAGGATACATAGTAAAGGCTTTTCCATGGCTACGTATGACTCTTTCAAATTTATCTCTCTACTGGCAAAAGAAAGTCATCATCTGTACCAATTTTCACATGTTTGATTGTCTCATCCGTGAATGTATGTCCTATGTTTTTCTTATCCCAAAGAATTGGATCGTTTTTCACATCAATAATTTTTTCATTACTACCTTGGGGTAATGGTTGAGCTATGGGTTTGATTTTTTTGTCTACAGTTTTGTACTTTGTTTCAACTAAGGCATGATGTGTTTGGTTAAAGTTTGAGCACTTGTCAACATTGAAAGCATATTCCTGGATAAGAGCATACTCATCAAGGGAAGAAAGAAGAATAATATGGGAATTAGAATTTTTGTTGGGGATTCGTGGACAAGAAGGAGTTTGAGGGTTTGTAGGAGAAAAAGGAGATGATGAAAATGGAATAACAGTGAGAACTTCTGCAAAGGAATACTCTTGGAAACCTTGAATATTGATTATCTTTCAACAATTACAATGACTTGCACACAGTCTAATCAATGACTAAATACAACTTCGGAGAGTATCAATTACTGAAGACCAATTATCTCAAGTCCTCTGGCAGCGCCTCTCCTGCACCAATCCTTCACTTGCTTCCCGCTTCCCTTGTGCACACCTTGCACTAAGCTTCCACCAAGCTAAGGAATTGGTATCACGGCACACACACACAATAGACCTTGGGACTCTTGGAATCCAACCCGCCTTCTCTGCACACCTTCCTCTTGACACCTTTTGCACTCTTGAGTGTCGTCGCACACTGGAGGCTCTTCTTGCTTCCTCTCTTGCTTCCTCTAAAGCTCTCTCTTGCTCCTAGCTCTCTATCCCCAAGAATAGCCTTTGTCCTTCTTTTGTTGAGTCCGCCGGTTCGCGCACTGTAACTGCAATACAATCTTGGTGTCCTTTCAATGTCCCAAGATTGTCTTTTTGAACTGGTCCTTAACGACTCGCTACTTTGTCCTGTAGTGACTTTAGAACAAGAGTGACTTTCAAAATAAAATTTTTGATTGGGCGGCCTATTTCCACCTTTGCGTACGCTACCTTCCATACCTTCACCTTTCCTTTTAATTCTTTACTTTTGCACCTTAAGATTTTAAATTCATCCTTTGAACCTTAAGAGAAAAAATACTTTGCACCTTTAGTTTCAACCGGTTAGGGCTCTACAGATGCCCACCACCTAAAGATCTCTCCGTCCCGGAGAGACAACAGCAATACAAAGCTGAGAAATTGCAAGGACACAAATATGAAAACAACGAGAAACGGAGCCAAGAAAAGAGATAAAGGGTGTGTATATTAATTAATTAAGAAAAAGTATAAGGCACCTTACAAGAATTATTTAGAAATCAAAGGGAGGAGTCAATTATTGACAAAGAGATAATGGAATATAAGAGCAATTATTATGTGGATGGCAATTTATTGTGTAGGATGGTTGAGATGGTCAGCCGAGGTAGGTGGAGAGGGGGGCAAAGGAGCAGAAGCTTGTTCGATCGTATGCTGTAGCGAACTAAGGCATTGCCTAAGATGATCCCTTTCCCTGCGGATATGTCGGCATGCAGCATTAGCACAAAGCCCTAAGTTGGAGCGATTTTGAAGATCTTCTAAGGCTTTCATCGCAGAGTCGGCCATATCGCGATAATGATCTCTCTCTTCTTTGAGCAATCGCGCCGTTTCGGTGAGAGAGTGCCATCGAGAGTTGGCCATGTGATTGATGTTTTCTATTGTTGAGATATACTGTTGATGAACCGAAGCGGCGGCCGATACCGAATCCAAGGAAATCTGGGAGGCCTGAGCATTGCCGAGAGCGACTACACTCGCATCCTGTAGTAATTGCAAAAAGGAAGGGGTTGATGGGAGGTCAAAATGCGGAGGGGGATTGGCCGTTGGAGTAGGAGGGGGAGGGGAATGGGAAATGACCTGCGGAGGAGGAGGAAGGGTTGGAATGGAAGATGGATTGGGAAGGGAAGGATTGGGGGAGGGAAGTGGTTGACTGACAGGGATATTAATGATAGGGGGTGAGGTGGAATCCGGGGGAAGTGGGGGCATACAGGTGGGGTTTTGAGGGTTGAGCTGTGTTTGAATGAGTGGCGTGAAAGCTGAAGAGAGGGGAGGTCTAGGTATAAGGGGAGGGGTAGGCATGGATGGAGAAGTGGTAGATGCATGAGGGAGACGGGAAGAAGATTGGGGAGGGAAGGAGGGGACGTCAGGGGGGGTAGTCATGAATGGAGAAGTGGGAGATGCAGGAGGGATAGGTGAAGAAGATTGGGGAGGGAAGGAGGGGACATCAGGGGGTGCAGATGCGGGTGTCGAGGCGGAAGCTGAGTCAATTGAGATTAGAGGGGGGGAGGGAGATGGAGCAATGGGCGGTAGCCCAGGGTGGGTGGGGAGATAAGCAACATTGTGGGCAGATTGTGCGGGAATCTGATAGAGCCAAGCTAAGAAGGGTGCAGAATAGATGGAAAATGCATGAGAGCCTCTAGAGATAGCCTCACGGAGTCGACGGGAGCGCAAAGTCAAGGAACTATAAATGAGGGTTGCGTAAGGGTAAGGACGGCTATGGAGAAAGTAGAAAAGCGGATCGGCGATACGAATATCTGACCAGGGAAGCGAAGAAGTTTGACTACGCAGTAAGAAGAAAAAGATGAACGCATTGAGAAGGGTGGTCATGCGGAGTGAAAACCTAGCATTACTTTGAAAGTGTGTGGTACAAAAGGCAATAGTAGCCGAGGCGGACAGTCCAGAGTATAGGAAAGGGGGAGCACGAAAATGTAATAGGGGGGACCCAATACTGGCGGCAATGTCTGGGATGAAGAGAGTATCGGTTCTAAAATGAGGGAAGAGGCGGATAGCTTCATAAACCTGGGTAAAATTGGCAGGGTTATTGAAGAAAACATTAGCCAAGCCCCACAAGCCGGCCTGCTGAAGATCCTCAATGGAAAACATTTGACGAAGGGCAATGGTAGGTAGGGATAAATGCATTCGGATTTGCAGGTTTAAGTCAGGTGGAAGAAACAGGCGCATATAATCCCCGGTTGGTGAAGATGGGTGGGATGAATGAGACATAGATGGGGAGGGAGAAGGAGGGTGCGGGAGGGGAGGTGGGGAATAAAGGTCGGTGGAATCAGAGTGAATGGAATAAATAGGACTATCAAGAATGGCAGTAGGAGGCGTTGGGTTAGCTTGAACAGATTGTTCTACCGATGAGGGAGGATGTGGATTGGGATGGTCAGAAGGAATCCCCGAAGTGGGAGAGGATTGATTTTGATGGTTTGGAGGAAGCTGGGATGGAGGATCGGAAATATCACCCGGAGCGGAGGGGTCGGCCATAGTTGTCGATGAAGAAGGGCGCGTGTAGTCGTTTGAAGGCGAATAGTGCGAATAGTGTTGGATGGAGGAGCAGGTTGTGGCCGCGGCGAGGCAGACGGGGAGATGGCGGAGTGTGGGCGCAAGGCGAGGGGGAGGGTGGCGAGGGAGATGAGTGGGGGGCTGAGAGTGTAATTTAGTGGGTTGCTGAGGGGAAAGGGAGAGTGCGGGGGGAGGTAGGGGGTGATGGGGGTGGTTAGAGGGGGGAATGGAGGGTGGATGGAGGGGGTTTGGGGGGGTGAGGGGGGGTGGGCGTTCCGGTGGCCGAGGGAGTGACGGAGGGGGCGTTGTGTGGTGCAGAGGGGGTGACGGAGGGGGATGGAGGGGGTTTGAGGGGCTTGGAGGCGGAGGGTGTGGAGGGGGGTTGAGAGGGTTGGAGGCGGAGGGTGTGGAGGGGGGTTGGAGGCGCACGGTGTGGAGGGGGGTTGAGGGGGTCGGAGGCGGAGGGTGCGGAGGGGGGTTGAGGGGGTCGGAGGTGGAGGGTGCGGAGGGGGGTTGAGGGGGTCGGAGGTGGAGGGTGTGGAGGGGGGTTGAGGGGGTTGGAGGCGGAGGGTGTGGGGGGGTTGAGGGAGTTGGGGGGGGTGGGGCGCTGCGGGGTGCCGAGGGGATAATGGAGGGGGTGATGGAGGGGGTTATGGGGGTGAGGGGGGTGGGCGCTGCGGGGTGCCGAGGGGAGGATGGTGGGGGTGATGGAGGGGAATTGTGGGATGCAGAGGGGGTGACGGAGGGGGATGGAGGGGGGTTGAGGGGGTTGGAGGCGGAGGGTGTGGAGGGGGGTTGAGGGGGTTGGAGGCGGAGGGTGGGGAGGGGGGTTGAGGGGGTTGGAGGCGGAGGGTGTGGAGGGGGGTTGAGGGGGTTGGAGGTGGAGGGTGTGGGGGGGGTTGAGCGGGTGGGGGGGGGTGAGGGGGGGTGGGCGCTGCGGGGTGCCGAGGGGATACTCGAGGGGGTGATGGAGGGGGTTATGGGGGTTGGGCGCTGCGGGGTGCCGAGGGGAGGATGGAGGGGGTAATGGAGGGGAATTGTGGGATGCAGAGGGGGTGACGGAGGGGGATGGAGGGGGTTGAGGGGGTTGGAGGCGGAGGGTGTGGAGGGGGGTTGAGGGGGTTGGAGGCGGAGGGTGTGGAGGGGGGCTGAGGGGGTTGGAGGCGGAGGGTGTGGAGGGGGGTTGAGGGGGTCGGAGGTGGAGGGTGTGGAGGGGGGTTGAGGGGGTTGGAGGCGGAGGGTATGGGGGGGGGGGGTTGAGCGGGTTGGGGGGGGGTGAGGGGGGGTGGGCGCTGCGGGGTGCCGAGGGGATAATGGAGGGGGTGATGGAGGGGGTTATGGGGGTGAGGGGGGTGTGCGCTGCAGGGTGCCGAGGGGAGGATGGTGGGGGTGATGGAGGGGAATTGTGGGATGCAAAGGGGGTGACGGAGGGGGATGGAGGGGGGTTGAGGGGGTTGGAGGCGGAGGGTGTGGAGGGGGGTTGAGGGGGTTGGAGGCGGAGGGTGGGGAGGGGGGTTGAGGGGGTTGGAGGCGGAGGGTGTGGAGGGGGGTTGAGGGGGTTGGAGGTGGAGGGTGTGGGGGGGGTTGAGGGGGTGGGGGGGGGTGAGGGGGGGTGGGCGCTGCGGGGTGCCGAGGGGATACTGGAGGGGATGATGGAGGGGGTTATGGGGGTGAGGGGGGTTGGGCGCTGCGGGGTGCCGAGGGGAGGATGGAGGGGGTGATGGAGGGGAATTGTGGGATGCAGAGGGGGTGACGGAGGGGGATGGAGGGGGTTGAGGGGGTTGGAGGCGGAGGGTGTGGAGGGGGGTTGAGGGGGTTGGAGGCGGAGGGTGTGGAGGGGGTTTGAGGGGGTTGGAGGTGGAGGGTGTGGAGGGGGGTTGAGGGGGTTGGAGGCGGAGGGTGTGGAGGGGGGTTGAGGGGGTTGGAGGCGGAGGGTGTGGAGGGGGGTTGAGGGGGTCGGAGGTGGAGGGTGTGGAGGGGGGTTGAGGGGGTTGGAGGCGGAGGGTGTGGGGGGGGGGGGGGGGGTTGAGGGGGTTGGGGGGGGTGAGGGGGGGGGGGGGGGGGGGCGCTGCGGGGTGCCGAGGGGATAATGGAGGGGGTGATGGAGGGGGTTATGTGGGTGAGGGGGGTGGGCGCTGCGGGGTGCCGAGGGGAGGATGGTGGGGGTGATGGAGGGGAATTGTGGGATGCAGAGGGGGTGACGGAGGGGGATGGAGGGGGGTTGAGGGGGTTGGAGGCGGAGGGTGTGGAGGGGGGTTGAGGGGGTTGGAGGCGGAGGGTGGGGAGGGGGGTTGAGGGGGTTGGAGGCGGAGGGTGTGGAGGGGGGTTGAGGGGGTTGGAGGCGGAGGGTCGGGAGGGGGGTTGAGGGGGTTGGAGGCGGAGGGTGTGGAGGGGGTTGAGGGGGTTGGAGGTGGAGGGTGTGGAGGGGGGTTGAGGGGGTTGGAGGCGGAGGGTGTGGAGGGGGGTTGAGGGGGTCGGAGGTGGAGGGTGCGGAGGGGGGTTGAGGGGGTCGGAGGTGGAGGGTGTGGAGGGGGTTGGAGGCGGAGGGTGTGGGGGGGTTGAGGGGGTTGGGGGGGGTGAGGGGGGGGGGGGGGGCGCTGCGGGGTGCCGAGGGGATAATGGAGGGGGTGATGGAGGGGGTTATGGGGGTGAGGGGGGTGGGCGCTGCGGGGTGCCGAGGGGAGGATGGTGGGGGTGATGGAGGGGAATTGTGAGATGCAGAGGGGGTGACGGAGGGGGATGGAGGGGGGTTGAGGGGGTTGGAGGCGAAGGGTGTGGAGGGGGGTTGAGGGGGTTGGAGGCGGAGGGTGGGGAGGGGGGTTGAGGGGGTTGGAGGCGGAGGGTGTG
Source organism: Ceratopteris richardii (assembly GCA_020310875.1). NCBI lineage: Eukaryota > Viridiplantae > Streptophyta > Polypodiopsida > Polypodiales > Pteridaceae > Ceratopteris > Ceratopteris richardii. The sequence goes on along the minus strand of CM035407.1, from coordinate 76,885,549 downwards.
GAGGGGGGTTGAGGGGGTTGGAGGTGGAGGGTGTGGGGGGGGGTTGAGGGGGTGGGGGGGGGGGGGTGAGGGGGGGTGGGCGCTGCGGGGTGCCGAGGGGATACTGGAGGGGGTGATGGAGGGGGTTATGGGGGTGAGGGGGGTTGGGCGCTGCGGGGTGCCGAGGGGAGGATGGAGGGGGTGATGGAGGGGAATTGTGGGATGCAGAGGGGGTGACGGAGGGGGATGGAGGGGGTTGAGGGGGTTGGAGGCGGAGGGTGTGGAGGGGGGTTGAGGGGTTGGAGGCGGAGGGTGTGGAGGGGGGTTGAGGGGGTTGGAGGTGGAGGGTGTGGAGGGGGGTTGAGGGGGTTGGAGGCGGAGGGTGTGGAGGGGGGTTGAGGGGGTTGGAGGTGGAGGGTGTGGAGGGGGGTTGAGGGGGTCGGAGGTGGAGGGTGTGGAGGGGGGTTGAGGGGGTTGGAGGGTGTGGGGGGGTTAAGGGGGTTGGGGGGGGGGTGAGGGGGGGGGGGGGGGGGGGGGCGCTGCGGGGTGCCGAGGGGATAATGGAGGGGGTGATGGAGGGGGTTATGGGGGTGAGGGGGGTGGGCGCTACGGGGTGTCGAGGGGAGGATGGTGGGGGTGATGGAGGGGAATTGTGGGATGCAGAGGTGGTGACGGAGGGGGATGGAGGGGGGTTGAGGGGGTTGGAGGCGGAGGGTGTGGAGGGGGGTTGAGGGGGTTGGAGGCGGAGGGTGGGGAGGGGGGTTGAGGGGGTTGGAGGCGGAGGGTGTGGAGGGGGGTTGAGGGGGTTGGAGGCGGAGGGTGGGGAGGGGGGTTGAGGGGGTTGGAGGCGGAGGGTGTGGAGGGGGTTGAGGGGGTTTGACGTGGAGGGTGTGGAGGGGGGTTGAGGGGGTTGGAGGCGGAGGGTGTGGAGGGGGGTTGAGGGGGTCGGAGGTGGAGGGTGCGGAGGGGGGTTGAGGGGGTCCGAGGTGGAGGGTGTGGAGGGGGGTTGAGGGGGTTGGAGGCGGAGGGTGTGGGGGGGGTTGAGGGGGTTGGGGGGGGTGAGAGGGGGGGGGGGGGCGCTGCGGGGTGCCGAGGGGATAATGGAGGGGGTGATGGAGGGGGTTATGGGGGTGAGGGGGGTGGGCGCTGCGGGGTGCCGAGGGGAGGATGGAGGGGGTGATGGAGGGGTATTGTGGGATGCAGAGGGGCTGACGGAGGGGGATGGAGGGGGTTTGAGGGGGTTGGAGGCGGAGGGTGTGGAGGGGGGTTGAGGGGGTTGGAGGCGGAGGGTGTGGAGGGGGGTTGAGGGGGTTGGAGGTGGAGGGTGTGGGGGGGGTTGAGGAGGTGGGGGGGGGTGAGGGGGGGTGGGCGTTGCGGGGTGCCGAGGGGATGATGGAGGGGTGATGGAGGGGGTTATGGGGGTGAGGGGGGTGGGCGCTGCGGGGTGCCGAGGGGAGGATGGAGGGGGTGAGGGAGGGGAATTGTGGGATGCAGAGGGGGTGACGGAGGGGGATTGAGGGGGTTGGAGGCGGAGGGTGTGGAGGGGGGTTGAGGGGGTTGGGAGGAGGTGGTTGAGTGGGGGTCGCCGGTGGGTTGAGGGGGGTCGGAGGTGTTTGGGGGCGGGGTCAGAGGGTTGCAGGCGGGGGAGTATTGAGGTGGTGCTGAGGGGTTTGGAGGAGAGGGTAAATACAGCTTCTTCCTTCTTCCCTAGCTTATTCTTCTACAGCACAATTGGCCTGAGCAATGATGATTTTCGGAATTCTGATGTTGAGGGGAGCAGGTATGAAGAGAAGGCCATATTATATAGCTAGGGAAACGAAGAATGACCTCTCAGAAGTGAATGGATCAGCATAAAAGAGTTTCCAAAAGAGTGGAGAAACAAACTTTAATTAACATCCGCTCAAGAAGTGAACAAAGATAGGGGTATGATTGAAAGTAGTTTGCGGATCTAAAGGCCATCCAAAAATATGCGCCTACTTTATTTAACAGAGAATTTTGGTTAATTTTGAGTGGTGCACTGAGCAACAAAGAAAATGGCGCCCAAAAAAGAAAAATCCGTGAGCATTTTATTGGTTATTTCTACTTATTAGGACAAACAACCTATTATGTGTGCCTATAAAGCATTCAAAAATACTTAGGAACAAAATAATGAAAATGCAAGGTTTATTGCTTTTGGTGGTAACCCTTGAGTCTGGAGATGTTTACCAAGGGTAGGGTGTCGCCAGCGAGAGTTTCTAATTGCACAACACCCCACTGCAGCATCTTTGTAATGCGAAAAGGCCCTTCCCATTGAGGGATCCATTTCCCCTTGGTTTGATTATAAATTTGTGGCCTGTGTAATAGAGCTAAATCACCTGGCTTCAAGTTGTGGTGCCATAAATGTCTGTCATGAGCCTCCTTTCTTTTTATCTGAGTCTCTATCAATTGTTTGGTCGCAAGTAGACGAATCTCCTCCACTTTATGTAGTGCTCCTATCCTCTGAGAGGTATCACAATCCTTCTTTCCCTGCATGAACGCTATCTTAGGTGATCCGTGTAAAAATTCAAAGGGCTCGATGGGTAATATGCCATAGACCAATTGGAATGGGGAATATCCCGTGGCCTCTTTGTAGGCTAACCTGTATGCCCAAAGTGTGCCTAGGTACGCAATGCCCCATGAAGTGGGTTGCAACATACACTCTTTTCTTAACATTGCAATTAAAACCTTATTTGTGGACTCAGTCTGACCATTTGCTCGTGGATAGTAAGCACAAGAGGTCCTATGAAGAATTCTATACCTGTTGAAGATTTCTTGCAGGACTTTATTGACAAAATGGGTACCTTGATCAGTACAAATTTCAAGTGGACAACCAAACCTGCAAATGATGTTACTATAAATGAAATCAGCAACAGTTTGGGCAGTGCAATCTGTGGAGGCAATAGCTTCAGCCCACTTTGTTGCATAATCTGTAGCTATCAGGAGATATTTTTCTCTTTTTGGAAAAGCGGGAGGGTAGATGGGCCCTACAAAATCTAGCCCCCACTTCTCAAATGGTTGCCAGGAGGTGGAAATAACCAAGGGGTTATTTCTCTGCTTTGTTGGCTTAGGTCCACACCTTTGGCAAATATCACATGCCTTACCCCATTCATTTGCATCCCTGAAAATTGTAGGCCACCATAAACCCGCATCCATTATCCTCTGACTCATAATATGTCCTGGGAGGTGCCCACCACCTGTTCCTTCATGTGCAGAGTGAAGGACTTCCCTCACTTCTTCTTCTTCCAAACACTTCCTGAACCGGTCATCTTTGCCCTGTTTGTACAATTTATCCCCGATGAAGGTATATGGTCTACTCTTGATGAGCAGGCTCTTCTTTTGTACAGCACTAGCCTTTTCTGGATACAATCCAGTTTTAATGAAATTTTTAATGTCGTAATACCAACCGTGAGCTTTTACAGCAAACAAATGAGCATCTAGAAAGTCATCATTGATTCCACTAGATTGATTCATCATATTTATTCTGGATAAGTGATCCGCCATAACATTGTCTTTTCCTGGTTTATGTACTACAGAAAAATCAAACTCTTGAAACAACAATAGCCACCTCCATATTCTGCCAGTGGCCTGGGGTTTGTTGAGGAGGTATTTTAGTGGTTGGTGATCTGATATAATAATAAATTTTACCCCCAATAAGTAATGGCGGAATTTTTGGACGGCAAAGACCATTGCTAGTGCTTCCCTTTCAGTAGTACTGTAATTCCTTTCAGCCTTGGTCAATATTCTACTGGCATATTGAATTGGCCTGTCCATTTTAAATTCTTCACTAGGTTGAGTCAGAACTGCCCCCACTGCATATGCACTGGCATCGACATGTATATGAAAGATTTTTGACCATTCCGGGGTGACCAAGATAGGAGCACACACTAACCGTGATCGTAATGTCTGATATGCTTTCTCCTCCTCTTCCTCCCATTTAAAGGGTACCTCCTTACCTGTAAGTCTAGTCAGAGGTCTAGCTATCTCTGCATACATTTTTATGAACCTTCTGTGATAACCAGTATGCCCCAAGAAACTCTGGATCTCTTTAGGGGATTTAGGTTTAGGCAACTTTAAAATAGAAATGATTTTGTCAGGATCTGGTGCCATACCTTTAGCCGACACCACATGTCCTAAGAGGGTTCCTTCTGTCACAAGGAAATGGCATTTGTTTGGATTGAGCTTTAACTTAGTTTCTCTGCATCTTTGGAAAATATTCTGCAGCTGCCTCAAGTGCTGGTCCAAACAATCTAGATGAGTTTCCTTGTGAGATCCTGAAAATGAAGAGAAGTCATCCATGAAGATTCTAAGTGATTCCAACAATAGGGGGCCAAAAATGAGATTGACCGTTCTGTTAAAGGTGGCTGGAGCATTTCTGAGCCCAAATGGCATTTTTACATACACATATGTTCCCCAAGGTGTGATAAAAGCAGTCTTTTCACGATCCTCTGGATGTATTGATATTTGATTATAGCCACTGAATCCATCCATAAAACTATATAATGCATGCCCAGCCACTTCTTCAATGACCTGTTCTGCAAAAGGCATAGGGAACCCATCTGGAATGGTCACCTTGTTGAGAGCTCTAAAGTCCACACAAATTCTGATTTTATTAGTATTCTTCTTTGGTACTATAACCATAGGTGAGAGCCACTCTGAGTGTTCCACAGGAATGATGATTCCTGCATCTTCCATCTTTTGGATTTCCACATAGACAGCTTCGGCATACTTTGGATTAAGTCTATAACTCCTTCCTCTGATGGGTCTGGCTCCATCAACCAGAGGAATTCTGTGCTCTCCATAAGATGCAGGCACTCCTTCTAAGTCTTTATAATGCCAGGCGAAAACATCTGCATACTGGATCAAGAATGATTTTACCTTTTCCAGGAGCTGTGGGTGGCTCCACAACCAAGTGGCCACCAGAACTGGTTGATTATTGTTTTGAGTGCATAAGTGTATTTCTTGGACCGGATTTCTTGTTACCATATTATCTTCATGTGCATCTGCTTCCTTGTCTTCTTCTACTAGCTTTTCGTGCATTGCTTCATAAGCAGGTGTATTTTGGACTACGATGTGTTCCTCCTTGTCCTGCATCCATCTTGCAGGGATTTCTTGAATTGGGAAAGAACATTCAACCTCAGAATTTTTTACCTTGTTTTTAGCTTTAGAAACTTCGTTATCGGTTGTTGACACATCCTCCTCCGATTTGTATTTGAGGGGTATCTTCCTGCCTCTTCTGTGGTCAGTGATGGGCTCTCCTAATCCATCAACCTCGACCTTTTCTTTGTCCTCATCATAATCCTCAGTCGTGCCAGGATTATCAAGAAAGATTCCAAAACAAGAAGAAGAGTTGCCTGCATGGAGCCAACTTAGAATATCCTCTTCTTCCTCAAAATATATTTGGGGTTGATCCTCTGCTTCTGTTTCAATGCAAATGCTCACTGTTTGCATCATACTAGTGTTTCCTTGATTGTCTGGGCCTTCTTCTAAATGAATTTGGGTCAGCTCCTGCCCTTCCTTTTGTACCCACATAGTGTCCATACCCCAATCACGGATGACACTGGCATGCCTCAGCCAAGGTCTTCCAATTAAGAGAGGAAATCCTCCTTCAACCTGGGGCAATCTTAAAACCACAAAATCCAGAATGAATAGATTACCTTGTACTTCAAGTGGAACTTTTGGGATTACCCCCAAGGGCCTTACTTTGCTCTGATTGGACTCCACCCTTACTTTGCAGGTCTTGAAGGGTGGAGTCCAATCCTTTTCATGGTATGTTCAGGCATCAGGTTAATGCCAGAACCACCATCTACAATAACACCTTGAAATTCATGACCCTTGATTGATATTGTAAGCCGAGGACTTTTATAATCTGTAAGGGGTGCTTCCCCCTTAATTATCCCTTTATGTAAGATAGCAGTCTTGGCCACTAAGCTTGTAGTAGAAGCCTCATCAATTATCTGCAATAATTCTGACCTGAATTTCCCATCCATCTTTATTAAATCAAAAATACTAACCTCCTTCTTCATTGACTTAAGTAGTTTTGAAGCCTCTGACTCTTTAAGAGATTGAGCTTCATGTGCTTTGCCAAACTCTTCTTGAGCTCTGTTGAAGGCATGCCCAATGGCATCACTGGTGCCTATGAGACATTCATTGTGGTTTGTGTCTGCACTTGTAGTATCGTTGTCTTCAATCGCAACTCTGTCTTTGTTCAATTCCTTGATTATCAATTCTTGATTTTCTACCACCTTTGCCATTCCCTTGCTTCTTGTCTGTACTGTAAAAGATTCCAGTTCTTCTAATTGTACCACTCTAGTAGATGGTGAAGGTTCATTCACCTCAGGGAGTGTTTCCTCCTTGAATACAGAGATCATTTGGAGATGGGGTCCGGAAGTAGAGGCTTGATTCTTAGGACAACAGTTTGTATAGTGATCCCTGGCCTCTGGACAGTTCCTACAAGGAGGTGCATTTTCTGGGAGGGTGCACCTAGATTGGTAGTGCCCACATTCTCCACACCTGAAGCAAATAATTGGCCTTCTAGGCCCATTTGCAAAATTAGATCTCGGTCTAGGATTATAGTTATTACCTTGGTTTGCTGTTGCTGCCATTACATTTGCTGGTGGCAAAAGTCCTCCTTGTGTCCAATATGTCGTTGTCGGTATTCCCCTTACTTGGCATTCATGGGCCTCATGCCCAATCTTCCTGCAAAATTGACAAGTCACATTTAGCAAAGGACATTCACTTACTATGTGTCCTTGCTTGCTGCACATGGAGCACCAGAGTCCGTTCTTAATGCCGCCTCCTTTTAGTTCTTGCAACTCCTGCCTCAGTTGAGCTAGTTCCTCTGCTTGGGCTTCCTCTTCCTTTTGGAGCTTGAGGGCTTCAATCTCTCTTCTCAGCTGAGCTACAGTAGTCTCCTCCTCTGTGTAGGGCTTATTCCTTTTCAAGCCCTCCAGTTCCCTTCTTAACTGGCTCACTGGGTCCTCGAGTTCTGTACCATATGATGGTTGGAAAGAAGTTGCACCATACTGGTGCCTTATCTGTTCCAAGCGGGTGGCCGTATTGATGAACTCCTCAACAGAGGCAGTAGGTAGCACTAACTCTTTTATTTTGCATTGGGTGACCACAGGTAGAGGTTTGGCTAACCACTTCTTGACAAAGAAGTCGTGTGGTGGATCCGGTAGTTTAGCCATTAGTGCTTTGGCCCTGGTCACGAACTCGGGGAACTTCTCTCCTGGACCCAACTTCAAGTTTTCCAATTCTTCTATAATAATCTCATCCGTGTTGCCATGCTGAAATTGATTCTTAAAGGCCTCTTTCATCAAATCCCAAGAGGTAAACTGATTTTCAGCAAACTGGCTAAACCACTTGTCTGCCAGACCTTCCAATGTGGCGGGGAAGAGTATCAAGAAAGCATCTTCCCTACCCATTAGCCCCCTAGTCTTACATAATGCAAGAAATCTTCGAATGTGCTCATCTGGGTCCTCATGGGCTAAACCTCTGAAGGAGGGAAATTTTATGTTTAATCTGGAGAGCAAGATTTCTAGGTCCACCTGTCCTGCCATGCTTCCTACCGATGAAGTCGATGAAAGTGGACTCGATGATCTTCTGTTCGTCTTTCTTCTTGTCTGCTTGCACTTGATCCTCAAGGTTTGTGACCGGGTCGCGGTCATGAGCTATTCATAGTCCACTTAAAATGAGACACTTGATAAAAGTATGTACCTTTTGGCCCACTGGAGTAATGTTGTCGACACTGGAATATTGTCCTCCAATGGCAATATATAGTCTCCTATGCTCAAAGCTCCTTGGATGTCCCACCGTGCGTGCCAAATTTGTTGGGGATTCGTGGACAAGAAGGAGTTTGAGGGTTTGTAGGAGAAAAAGGAGATGATGAAAATGGAATAACAGTGAGAACTTCTGCAAAGGAATACTCTTGGAAACCTTGAATATTGATTATCTTTCAACAATTACAATGACTTGCACACGGTCTAATCAATGACTAAATACAACTTCGGAGAGTATCAATTACTGAAGACCAATTATCTCAAGTCCTCTGGCAGCGCCTCTCCTGCACCAATCCTTCACTTGCTTCGCGCTTCCCTTGTGCACACCTTGCACTAAGCTTCCACCAAGCTAAGGAATTGGTATCACGGCACACACACACAATAGACCTTGGGACTCTTGGAATCCAACCCGCCTTCTCTGCACACCTTCCTCTTGACACCTTTTGCACTCTTGAGTGTCGTCGCACACTGGAGGCTCTTCTTGCTTCCTCTCTTGCTTCCTCTGAAGCTCTCTCTTGCTCCTAGCTCTCTATCCCCAAGAATAGCCTTTGTCCTTCTTTTGTTGAGTCCGCCGGTTCGCGCACTCTAACTGCAATACAATCTTGGTGTCCTTTCAATGTCCCAAGATTGTCTTTTTGAACTGGTCCTCAACGACTCGCTACTTTGTCCTGTAGTGACTTTAGAACAAGAGTGACTTTCAAAATAAAATTTTTGATTTGGCGGCCTATTTCCACCTTTGCGTACGCGGCCTTCCATACCTTCACCTTTCCTTTTAATTCTTTACTTTTGCACCTTAAGATTTTAAATTCATCCTTTGAACCTTAAGAGAAAAAATACTTTGCACCTTTAGTTTCAACCGGTTAGGGCTCTACAATTTTGTTGAAGACATAACTCTAACTCCTCAAGAGTAGAGAAACAATGAGATGTTTCAATCACATGCTCAATGTTCTCATCATGTTCCATGATTTTGTTGTTTTTATAATTTTTGTGGCTTTTTTAGATAAAAGACTTGGACAATTGACTCTTATGAAGAAAATCTAATCTAGAATGTGGATAACATAGTGACAAACTATTGTACATGTTGGTTGGATGCGAGATGTCAAACAAATATCCACTGTTGTCCGGCTCAACAATGGATTCTATCCGAGATTTTGACCATATGTAGCTCCAAACATGAATCGATGTGCACAATCACTACAAGCATGCTCATGACCCTGAGTAACAATAGGTTTCTTTCTAATTGATTGTCGATTCCTAGGATGACTCACTTCTACCATCATGACTTGAAGTGATTGCATTCCATCCTTAGACTTAATTCTAGCATAGGTAGACCCATCATCCATGGCTTTCGTTTCCATACGAATCTCACAAATAAAGGGTTGACCTAAGAGAACTTCATAGGAGCAATTATCTTGAATAAAAAAGTGAAACTCTTCTGTGATTCCTCCTATGGATATGGGCACACTAGCATAAGCTCCATATAGGGTACCTACACCATTATCTACAGTTCTCATACGCCATCCACAATCTTTATCTATGGGCCATCGAAGCTTATCATAGACTTCTCTTGAAATCACATTGATTTCAGAGCCGGAATCTACTAATGCATTTACAGTGATAGTGTTCTTATCATTTCCTATTTTAACATGCATCTCTGATGTACCTCTAGACCAAAATTTTGTTTTAAAGTTACTTTCAAGATTGTTTTCATGATTTTCATGGTCAGGTTGAGTAGGTCCTAAGAAATTTTTATTAACATTTACTTCATCATCATCAAAGCCCTCTTCATTAGATTCATCAAAGTTTCACGCCTCATTCATAGCTTGATCTTGATCTAGAGAATCTTGCATCTCAGTATCTAGATTAAGCGGAAACATCTTCCTTTTAATTAGGCCGATAAAGTTATCTTTAAAAATAGTCATTGCAATAGAGAAAACTTGTTCTAAAGACATAGTCACTTGACTCTTAAGCAAAATGTCATCTAAATCTCCATAGGATCTATTTTTCTCTCAATTTCTGAAATCAAGATGGCTTTAGGTTTTCTCTTTGGTTTCTTTTGTTTTTGCTCAGGATCTTGTTTTTGTTCATGTTCTTGTGTTTGGTCTTCAGTTTGTTTTGGTTGTTCTTGTTTATCGAAAGGCTTTGGTTCTGTTTATCTTTGCTTTGTCTTCTTCCCTTTTTGTTTCTCCTCTTGTTTTTGTTCATTGGGTTGTGATTCTTGTTTTTTATCTTTGGATTGTGATGTTTCTCCTTGCCCTATGATTGTTTCTATTCCCTTTGAGGTTTGTTTTCGAGTCACTCTTCTTTCACTAGGCTCAGCTTCATCTCTTTTTTGTTTTTCTTCTACATTGGATATGTGAGAAATAAGAAAATGATCTTCTATCGGTGACTCCCAAGCCATTATTCTCCTAATCTCATCTCGTGCTCTTACTAAACCCTCTATGGAAAAGTCACCTTCCTTTGTGGGTTTACTTGATTCTACTTGTTGTTCATCAAGAGTTTCTAGTTTCACTCCTCTAGTTCCTACATCCGTTATGGTTATATTTTCATAGTGTTTTTTCATTCCTCCCTTACCATCATTTCCTTGCAAAGGTAGCCTAGATCGATAGTCACAGATTTTCTTGTCTATGCCTATTACTAGTCATTGCTCCTTAGCAACCTTCAATAGTTCACAATCTCTCAAAAGTGCTCTAATGAATCACACCAAGGACACCTACGAGGGCCACGCACAAAACCATTTTGATTTTGAGGATTTTGATTAACTTGTGGTGGGAAATTTAGAAATTGATTATTTTGTTGATAAGGAATTGCTTGAACAGGATAATTAGGATTTTGATAAGGCAATTGATGTATTTGAGGAGCTTGGGGAGTAGCATGTGGTGCTTGAGGTGCATGAGGAGCTTCCATAGTATATGGTTGATGATTTTGAAAATTTTGATTTTGAGGATTTTGAAAAGTTGTTTGAGAAGCTTGAGGATATATGTTTTGATACATTTGAGGATTTTGCACATGAGGATGAGGATTTTGCATTGGAGGAACTTGATATGCTTGAGTAGGAGCTACTTGTGGATTTTGATTGGTACCTATAACATGTTGATTAGAATCTTGAAAAGACATTGGGTTCATTTGATTTTGGAAAGTTTTGGCATAATTAGATTGTAAAGCATCTATAGTCTTGGCCAAATTGGATTGTGTAGCAATAAGACTTTCCATTTGCTTAGTGAGAATTTCCACTTGAGATTGTTCAACTACACTTTTATTTGGCTCTACTTTAAAACCTTGAGTAGGCTCCATCATTTCAGGAATAGGAGTAGAGTCAAAAAGCATAGCATGGGATTGTTCTCTAACTTGCTCCTTAGTTTGAGGAAGACTATTTTGCTCATAAAGCATGGATTGTCTTTGATGTCTATGGGCTGTCAGTAAAACCATAGCGCTTATCTGGCTCTTCTAATCGCCGTTCAACTTCCCTACGAGTTTCACGATGAAGAAGCTTAAGAAAATTGATCACTGGATTAGGTTCCAAAGTTATCTTATCCTCATCAGGAAGTTGTTCATAGCATCTAATATACTCATTTTGTAAGTGAGTAATAGATCTACTAGGCTTTGGAGAATCGACCCATCGTAAGAATCCATCTCGATTATGTTGGCTATAATCTTCAAGATAGAATTCTTTGAGCATCTCCTTTCTAAAATCACTCCAAGGAAGACTATCATATTGAGTGACACAGTTTATGATAGAGCTATCAACAATTCCTTCAACGAATGATATCAAAAGATCTTCAGGAAGACCAAAAATAATAGCTTGCTCTTCAAACAAATATAAGTAGCTTGTAATGTTGATGCCATTGAATTTTCCCTTCTCTCTCAACATAGAAGAGAATATTCTTTGGCCTTGTGTCTCAACAATAAGAGATTTGAATCCTTCCTCCATCTTATGTGAATAAGCGAGTGATGCACAATGTTCTAGATCTCTCTCAAATGCATTTACTTCACGACGAAGATGTGCACGATATTATGAGAAATACACTGCAACAATCAAGAATGATGATGATGATATGATGACGATGAAAAATATGAAATAAAAAATATGGATCACAACCTCCCAACAAGATCAGAAGCGAATGCCATGAAGCATTTCACATTGGGTTCAAATGTGGAGGTGATCGCAATACGGGTGGATCACGTCCGGTCGTGGCACACGCAGAGTGAATGAAGCTAGTGAGTGTTGGAAGGTTTATGTATTAAAGAAGGAGAAGATGAAGATGAAGTTGGGTATGGGGGGAAGGGATGTCATGATTTGATTAGAGAAAGGGGAACATATGAACACAAATCGCATGAACATGAATGATGAGGACAAAACAAACCATTCACATGAATCAATTCGGAAAGGACGAATGGTCCAAAAATATGGAGCTTCTTAAACACTTTCCAAATTTAATTCACATTCATAGGTTCTTTTGAATAGAATGACTGCATGATGAAAAAAAAAAACTAAAACCACACACATGAATGAGTCTCGAAAGGAAGAATGGTCAAAGAATGGATCTTCTTATACACTTTCAAAACTAAAACATATGTATGGGTGTTTGTAGGTGGTATGAATGCACGTGGGTCATGATTTATGAATGAAAATAAAATTATCCTCTCAACCTTAATGGATCATCCTCACTGGTTCAACGCAATACTGTAGAGCCTTCTCACACATAGAAAGAGATAGAAGGTGACATGTAAAAACATAGAAGAGACAAAGAGATAAGAGACATGAGACTTGAATCAGAAGATCTTCTTATGACAAAAATATACATGAATATTGTGAAACATCAAGTTAAGCATTCTACTGGTCAAAGGTGGTCCTCATGACCCTCTCACCATGACAGTTCAACCGAATGTCACACGTAAAAGGATAGGTTCCACTTCATTGACCCTATGTCTTTCTAAGATGGTAACGTGTTTCTAAAGAAGTCTAAGGCACATAAAACTAGCTCTAACTCACTCACACGCTCCACTGAGGGTGAGCAAAGAAAGAGATACTAGGTTTATGAGCCTATCCTAGAGAGGAAGTCTAAAAATTGAATCTAGGAACTATGCTCTTACTAGCCCACCTTGGATCCTCACATGATCAACTGAGGGTGATCGTCTCAAGGAAACCATGTGCTAGCAAGGGCCCTAGGGATGCCTAACAATGATGCTCTAGGAGTTTGGAGGGGGTTTTATATAGTTTTTTGAATGAATTTGGGCCCTTGGATCTAGAGAAATCAACTCTCAACCGTAAGATCAACTTCTTTTGATCACAACCATTGGATTTATCAAATGGATGGTTAGGATTAGTTCTTTATATGATATCTAGGGAAAAGGGGAGGAAAATAGGTGCCTTCATTCTCCACCATTGGATCTAGGGCTGATTTGGACCATGGGATTAGTGCTAACATCAATTTGGATGAGATAAGACACTATTTTTGGAGAAACTTTGCATGATTGATCTTTGATCATCAAAAAAAGCTTATCCCGTGAAAAAACTCGTGGATCCTCCTTGCTTTATGCTTTAGTGCATCTCCACCCTTGAATATGAGCTCATCCTGACCGTACAACATGGTTCAATCATTGTTTTCCATGTGGCAGTCCTTCAAGCCTTCAATTTTCTTATTCTAGGAAACTACGATGACTGTGAAAACTAGATTTTGTGCTCTTTGACACTTCAAATATCCTTTGATGAAGATAAAAATTTTTAGGGCTATGTTTTCAAAAGGCCTCCTTTAGGAATATGCAGAAAAAACGCCCATCTGAATCTCCCTTGTACAAGTTTGACTACATTTGGAAGCTTGCAAGGTGGTATTAAGGTGTCTAGGAAGCTCTGATAGCCTTGAAACTTTGTAAAAATATGAAGGCTCATATGATCTTTATACATGCCAAACCATATGGCTAACAAAAATTCATATACAAGATTTTGTAGGGTCTAAGTGGGAAAATTATATTTTTCACAAAATGCACATGGCATATCAATGTGCTAGAAAATCCATTTTCATGTGAAATTTGGGCTATAGACTGCCTTTGATAGGCTTTACAAGTATATGAATTTTCATGTGATTTGGAGACATTGAAATTTTTGCCCTAATTTCCAAAGTTTGACCAGCTTTGACCGCTACCCTGGATTTGCTTGATTTCTTCCAAAGTTTGCATGTGAACTCCCTTTGACATCCTTGATGCATCTTGGACTTCTCAGGGAATTCTGGATACCTTCACCGAATGTGTTTCCTGTAGGCCTTCATTAGTGAGAGAGGAGAGAAAATCTCGACAACATTGGTGTTGGTACTAAGAGGGCGGCGTGGACAACCCTTGCCTTAAGAGTAATTGTGTAACGTTTGCGTGTTGGTACTAAGAGGGCGGTGCGGATCACCCCTACCTTAAGAGTACCTTTGTGTTGTTTGTCTTTAAGTGTACTAAGAGGGCAGCGAGGATCATCCCCACCCTAAGAGTGCCATTGTATTTGTGTGATAGGGCGGTGCAGATCAGCCCTGCCTTAAGAGTACCTTTGTGTTGATTGTGTTTAATTGTACTAAGAGGGCAGTGATGATCATCCCCACCCTAAGAGTGCCATTGTATTTGTGTGACAAGATGGCGCAGACCACCCCTGCCTTGACAGTGCTGTGTGTTTTTCATGTGAAGTGATTTTGGAGGAGCCTGGTGTCCCTCATCTTAAATTCCATTCTTTGTTTATGAATTGAGCATCAAGGAAGTGTTAGAGGCTATTTCCTTAATACCCCTCTCATCGCTTTCCTCACAATACCTTAGATGGTCAAATTTGACCTTCATCCAACATGCAAGTTGGGAGTCCCATGAATTGGGTAATTCATAATCCGCTTCTTCTTATAATGGTTCCATACAAAATTTGCATTACCAAAATGAATTTTACTAGGATACCTGATCTCACACAACGTGGTGCAAGTGGTCTAGGGTTTTCCTGCCCTATCACTTAGTCTCACCCCATGCATGAGGAATTTCGTTCCTTTACTTGACAAATTACCTGCTCTTGTCGCCATCTACTTCTCTGTGCGAGAGAAAGAGCTACGCTCTCCCCCTAAGGGGGGAGGGAAGTTGGAAATGTATTCTCAATCCTAACACTTTTTTGAAGACTCCGAGATAGATAGAGTTGTGATTGGTCTTTGCCAGGGTCCGAGACCCCTGCTAGAAACTCTTAAGCAATGGATGAAATCTAATTGGGAATCGAGAGGTTTGTTTTCTCCTAAGGTTCAGTATCTTGCGAATGGTTTCCTCTTGTACTTATTTGCTAATGTTATAAGTGCCCTTAGGATCATCACTGAAGGACAGTGGATTGTTCGTGGTACCCTTGTTTTGTTCTACACATGGTACGCTGGATTTAACCCGAGGGGTCCCAAGCCCTCTAAGGTTCCTGTATGGGTCGAGCTGCATGATCTTCCTGTAGATTTCTATCCTTGGATTAAAGGACTATGTTTGCTCATTGGAAAGGTTCTAGGGCAGAGGTCAAGGGGGAACTTCAACCCAAGATGGGATCCATAGGTTTTAGTTGAATTAGATGTTAACAGCCCTATTAAACATTCCTTGCAAATTAAGGACACTAACAAGAATTGTTTGCATGAACAAAAAGTGATTTATAAAAATTTGCCAAATGCTTGTTTTAAGTGTAATGAGCAGGGTCATTGGATTAGGGATTGTCCCCTTTTGAAATAAAATCAAGTGTCTGATGGCAAGGTGTTGGATGGTCCTCCCCAAACCACACGTGTCTGGAAACTCTATCAAAAAACCCGCTGTCAATCATGTAAAAAAAAGGAAAAAAAGTGGATCAATACGTTTGATGTTTTATTGGAAGATATTTCTAGCATGCTTCATGAGGAAAGTATGTTTTTGACTGAAAAGTTAGGCTCTTCATCTCAATTCAAGAACTCTAACAAGATGGTGAATAAAGATCTTGTTCACACTATCGATGACCCTAACTAGGTCCATCTTGTTGCAGAAGAAGGATGGACAACGGTGCAGAACAAAAGAAATGCACCTAATTCTATTCACGATTTGCCGACTAGAGAGATTTGCGACAAGCTTCAAGTGACATCTCTCCTTTCTCTTCTGATGACGGTAGATTTGTGGCTAAACTTAACAAACTAGATGAAGCTGAAATACATGGGCTTTAGGACATTGGTGTCGACCTAGATGAGCATTTATCTTGTCAAAAAGAAAACTCTACCCCATCGGGTCAACAGGTTTCTAGGGCAAAAAAAGGACTCAATAGCTAAAAACAAAAGAAAGGAAATTCTGAAGAATTCCCTGACAGTGAATAAGTTTACAAAGAATATTAAGAAATAATGTTGGTGTTTTGTGTTTGGCTTGCTCTTCTCATTTATATCATGAATAGCCTCAATATCCTATCTTTTAATGTCAAAGGTATCACTGACCTAGTTCGGGCTAAATGTGTTAATCAATGGATGAAAGATCTGTCTTATATGCCTGATATTATTTGCCTTTAGGAACCTAAATTATCCGGCTCCAGACTCCCCATGTTAATTTGAATTGTGTGTCCACCAAGCATCAGTGAATCTTCACGGATCATCCCCATGGTAGGGGGGTGCGGCTTTAGAGGTGGCTAAATCCCTAAGTCCCTTCACTGTAGACAAGTTCAACAGTAAATGGCACCAATGGACTGGTGTCTCCCTTGGAAATCCTTATGATTGCACCATCGTAAATTTCTTTGCTTCTAACTTTGTTAGTCTTCGGACTAAATGTTGGGAAGAGCTTAATGACCTTAAAGGTCCAATCATCTTTGTGGGAGACTTCAATATGGTGACCAAAATTAGAGATAGACATGATAAGAAGGGGAACACTATTTTGGGGTTTGAGTAGCAGGCTTGGATTAAGCTATCCACCACTTACAATTTGTTTGACTTCTCCTCCCACTCTCGATTCACGTGGACCAATAAACAAAAATTCGCTCACTACTATTCTGCTAGACTAGACCATGCTTATGGTAATATTCAGTACTTGCAAAAATTTAGCAATACCAATTGTGAGATCGACCACTCCCTCTATATCTCTAACCATTCCCCCAGGCTTGGATTAAGCTATCCACCACTTACAATTTGTTTGACTTCTCCTCCCACTCTCGATTCACGTGGACCAATAAACAAAAATTCGCTCACTACTATTCTGCTAGACTGGACCGTGCTTATGGTAATATTCAGTACTTGCAAAAATTTAGCAATACCAATTGTGAGATCGACCACTCCCTCTGTATCTCTGACCATTCCCCCTTAAAGGTTGTTATTAAGGTTGATAGATCGAATGAAAGGGTGGGTTGGCCTCACTTGGACCCTAACCTTCTTAAAGTCCCTTATGTCCTTGACAGATCTAAGGTGATCATCTCCCATTTCTTCTGCCAGTATGCTAACCCTAGTATAGCTTGGGCTAAAATGGTTATTGAAATTAAGGCTCTCTTCACCCACTTCAAGAAGTTAAAAAGAGAAGCCAGAGCTAAAAGAAGACATGAGCTTCTCAAAGAAATTAATCTCATGGCTTCCTCTCAAAGCCCTGATAAGATGGACCTTATTTTATCCCTTCAAGAGAAACTAAGATATGAAGAGTACCTTGAGGCTAGCAATATCCTGACCTCTTCAAGAGAATTCTGGGTTGGGAATCTTGATAGACCTACTAAAAGCATGTCTACTTTTTCAAAAAACAAAAAGATCAAGGATTATATTCCTTTCCTTACGAAAAAGGATGGTGGATTTGCTACTTCAGATGAGGAAAACTTGCAGGAGGCTACTAGCTTCTTTACGGATGTTTTCTCTAGTTCTCCCAAGTGGGGGGAGGATATCCATGGAGCCAAATCCCTTATTGCTCTTAGAAGAAAAAAACTATTTCTTCTGGCCTAGCTGCCATGCTGGACCTACCCCTCACTGTCGGTGAGATTAAAGAAACCATTGGTAAATTGAAACCTGCAAGTCTCCTAGGATTGATGGTATACCTAATGAGTTCTTTATTGCTCTAAAAGATTCCTTGGCTCCTTACGTTCTGTTGATTTGGAAGGATTCTCTTAGATGGGGCACTCTCCCTATTGAAGTCAACACTGGAGTTATAAAATCAATCCATAAAAAAGGCCATAAAGAGGAATTGAATAACTGGAGACCTATCACTTGTCTTACTTGCATCTACAAAATCATTGCCTCTTCCCTTGCGAGAAGATTGAACCCCATCATGAAAGCTTTTATCCTCCCTGATCAGAAAGGGTTCATTAAAAGTAGATTTATCTTAGATGCTATTTTCTCCCTTTGAAAAGGGATGGACTATGCCAATGAGCCTAAGCAACACTACTACTTCTTTAAGATATATTTTTACAAAGCGTATGACGGGATTGAGTGGGACCATTCTCCAATCCCTCCATGACCTTGGTGCTAGCAAAAGCTTTATTAAAGATGTGAGTACTCTCTTTGGAAATGCCCATTCTAGAATCTTTATTAATGGTAGTCTTTCCCCCCACTTTAGACTTAGAAGGTCTATCTAGCAAGGTTGCCCCTTAGCCCCCCTTCTATTTTCTATTTCGAGGGATGCCCTTGGGTTGTTTTATCAAGGATGCCTTAGAGGAAAAAAGGTTGAAGGAATTAGTCTTCCTGGATCTGACAATCAGCTCTGCTTGCAAGCCTTTGCTAATGATACTAATATTCTGACTAAAGTTGAAGGGGACTATGCTAAGTGCATTCCTAATTGTCTCAACACCTTTTGTTTGGCCAGTGGGTCTCACAGTAACCACAAGAAAACTTCGTTTAAAGCCTCTAACAATATGGTTCCTAATTGCATTAACAACTTGGGTTGTGAGTTGTTAAGAGATGGAGAAATCTTTAGACTTCTTGGCATCCCTATGGGATTCCAAGTCTCCCTAAATCAAAGATGGGAATGGGTGATTGATAAATTAAAAAAAAATCTCTTTTATTGGTTTGTCTGTCATTCCTCCCTTTCTCATCAGATTTTTGTGCTTAATCATTATCTTTTGCCCTCTTTTGTGTACTTCCTCTCTTGTTGGAGGCCTAATAAAGCTCATCTTAATTAGCTCATTGGCCTTTCTAGGAGATTCCTCTAGGGGGAGCCTTGTCCACAATAAATCCCCTAAAGTCTCTTGGAAGATTTGTTGTCTGCCTAAAAAAGAGGGCGGGCCTGAGATATTCTATCCTCTAAAAATGTCTTCCAACTTATTTGCTAAATGGATTGCTAGGTCCATAGACTCTTAGGACTGCTAGGCCATGCTAATAAAAAGGAATGTCCACAAATTTAGGTTGGCTGACTACAAAGCTTGTATTAATCATTCTTTATGGGATATTATAGCATCCCCCCACCCCTTTCTCCCCACAAGATCCAGTCTGTGTTGTAGAATGTGGTATGCTTGGATGGATGTGAAAAAGCAAGTTTGCCCAGATAAAAAGTTCTTCAATTCTTTTGATTTTCTCTTGCAGGAAAGCATGTGGACTGGTTGGTTGTCTCTTTGGAATAATGTTCCTATGGGGATCAAAAAACATAAATGTTTTAAAATTGGCTTCTCCACCTAGAATGATCTCACATGTAATGGTGAGATAATATCTGAAGACGATCTCATGGATACTAATACCTCTACTGGCTATTTGGAGGTCCTCCTCAAGCATAGGAGAATACTGGTGGATAGGGCTGACATTTCTCTAAGGAGGAGAATCACCTTGTTGTTTGAAGTGGCTCAGAACATGCTATTGAAGTACAAGAAGAAATGGGGGACGGTTCTTCATATAATTCACAAACTCAACAATAAATGGAAGGTCAACTAGAAACCTAAAGAGTGGTGTCACAGATTCCTCTATAATTGGAATTTACCCTTCAACATCAAACACTCAGTTCTGCTCTGGCTTATTCTGCATGATGCTGTTTGCAGTGGATTTAAAGCGAAGAAGTACAATATTAACACATGTGTATGTAAATTTTGTGACAAAGTGGAAGATGTCCCCCACCTTTTTCTGAGTTGTAGACATGCCAAGTCTTTTTGGTAGTCTCCGCAATCTTACTATCTAAAGCCTAACATTAAGCTCGGTTACAAAGAGATCCTCCTGGGATGCTATAACTCTTGTGACTTTGTTTTGTGGAACATTTGGAGAGCCCACATACTCTCGCATATTTGGAGCATCAAGAACGATACTATCTTCAACAACAGTTTTTCAAGTGCCTTTATGGTTTCTTGTTATATAGGCCTCAACAAAATTGGTATACAATGTCTATCTCATATGTGTTCTGCCCCTGCTCTTGGCTTCTCTCTAAGTGTGCATTTGGCTAGTGTTGCTCCTCAAAATTGGAGAAGTTCCCTTTTAGATATGTACTCCCCATCCGGACTTGGCATGGTCTACCTTTGTAACAATTAGGGTGTGATCGCATTCACATGGTTGCTCTTTTCCCCTGAAGCTCAGGTGGTTGGTTGATGTAACTCTCTGGTGGGGGCATCTTTGCCCTTTGTACTTCTTTACATGCCCGTTTTAATATACTTCTTGTCTCTTTATTGCATTACTACATACAATCATGAGGGGTAGACATTTTTCATATACTAATAGCCCGGAGGGCTTGGAATAAAATGCTTGTGGTCTATCTCTATAGGTGTGGATATCAATCCATTGATGAAGATCCTTTCACATATGTCAAAAGAGAAGGAACAAAGGTGGTCTACATATGCATATATGTAGATGATTTAATTATAATAGCAAATGATGGTGTAGTTATCAAGTCTATCAAATCAAAGCTTAGAAGGGATTTGGAGATATCTTACCTTGGAATTCTTAAATAAGTTTTTGACATAGGATTCAGCTATGTGAAGGAAGGTGTGTACCTTACACAACATAAATATTAACGTTCATTTTATACTATAAAATATTTCAGGCACAAGGATAATAACGAAAGAACTTTCATCTTTTGCAGGTTTCAAACTATTATGCCAAACCAATTAATTTCAGATTCTATAGGACATGTGACACAAAGGTTAGACTACTAGGTTAAAATACACACAAAATACAAAATAATCCAAAAACGTTATTTAAAATTATTCTTCGATGCTTAAACTGATGAGAAAATGCGCTGCATACACCTTCACGTCGAAAAAAATAGTCTTTTTTGAATCCTTCACATCTGGTCAAACCTATTGAATGTTTGCATCACTTTTATAAGGTTTAACATAGTGCTCGAAATGTCATTGTTTTCCGATTAGAACAAATCTGCATCGCAAACGCAATACATTGAGATGTTGATACATTGGCATATTTCCACCAAAATACATCATGAAAACAAAACAAACACAGAAGTCATGCGAATTCTATCAACAAACAATTCCTATTCTTTAAGCGTGCAAAATAATATTACAGTTTCTATATTGATAATGATCTTCATGTGCTCAAATATGAAATATTTGAACTATTGCGCAATAGAATTCAACCCAAATAAGATAAAAACTTACAATTATGTAGCTTTGTGTATTGCAACACGTGACTGAGAAGAAGTCCAAATACACAAAAAGCTCAGCTTATAGATATCGCTCCATAATCTCTTGTTTCAGTGAATCATCCATACAGAGCTTTCTAATGGACCACTTTCTTTCAATTTGAAATCAATCTAGTTCAGTGCTTCATGAATGACTAGATGTCCAAACGATCAAAATCTGATCCTCAATTGTGACAAAGTAAGAAAAACAACCTATTCTTACACTGAGTTTCGTTACATCAATTTTTTAAAAACATCATTCATAGTTTTTGCACGGGTAGTTTTCATTTGAATAGGTAGACAAAGGATTTCAGAAAAATCATAGTAAAAAAGAGTTGGTGCAAAGAAATCAAGCCAAAAATCTCATACATAGTTATATAGTTTAGCATATAAGTCAAAAGATTCAGAAATTCTTTCATTTGTATGAAATTGTAGGAAGTTCATGAGATATGACAAAGCATTTTGTCAGCATAGCATAGACATTCATAACACCTCCTAATGTGCGAGAATTCTTGTCGAAATCATCTTAGATCATCAAACAATGTAAAAAGTCGAAATTGTCAGAGTTACATGTTAGTGTGGTTTGAACTCATCCTCATTAGATCAGAGGACTTTGAGGACTGAGCGTCAACCGAAAGAAATGATGAGATGTTAAATCATCATATTTTTCATATGGTTGAGCTATCAGATATGTCAATGTTGTTGGATGTAATAATTTCATAATGGAAGATGTTAGAGGACAAATGTGTGTCAAACCCTGCCAAAACAGAGCTACCAAAAATCATGCAAAAACCACCTCCTCTATGCACAAAGGCATTGTCAGAATGATTTCCACATTCATATTGAATTTCAAAAAAATAAAAATATTTTGTTTTTAGGATGGTTAACTTTTATCTATCTCAAATCTTTTTGATAAATTTCTTTGACTTGACTAATCTCTCTTTAGTACATGTAGACAACAAAACCATGAAGAGCTAGACTAAGCAAAGATCTCATTATCTAAAATCTTTAAGTTTATGAAGTCTTTTGTAGATGAATACAATCAAGCCTTATGAATAAGTATTTTATAAGCATGCTCATGTGTGTATGTATGCCTGGATATGTGCCATATGTATGCATATGGATTAATGTTAAAAGCATGGATAAGAATATTTTGTAATGTTTTTTGGGTCTATATGCTTGTGTTTATGCATGTGTGATTTCATGTGGATGTGAAAATATGTATATATCTATGTGTGACTAAATAAGTTCATACTCTTGTAGCCCTATACTTTTCTACCTAAATGTATTCATGTTGCTAAATATCTATGCACAGTTGTGTTTAGGTATGTGTTTATCCCTAAAGTATGTGTGGGTTCAACCCTATGTGTTTATCTACATGTAATTTTAGGAACCCCTAGTGTATGTGTGGATTCAACCCTATGTATGTGTGCCTACTATTATGAGTATACCTATTTATTTTTCACACAAAAAAAAATTTCCTACCCTATTACAAGCTTATGTGATTAGCCACCTTAGAATAAAATGGTAAGAAGATACTTTATCCTCTTGTATATAATTATGTGTTTATGTGTGTTAATCATTAATTTAATAAATAGTTAACCTATACTTAAAAATTACCTAATGTATTTTTTAGATTATGCATTAACTAAAGTATTATATATAAAATAAAATATTATGTATTAAATAATAAAATTATTATGTGCAAAATGTGTGAATTTATAAACATTTAATTCAATTCATGTTACTCTATGTATAATCTATATTATATGATTAATAATTTCTTTAAAAAGTCTAGCTCAATTGTTGATATATTTAGGTAGTGATGTGTGTGAACACACTAGGACCGTCGGGGCACTCTTTTCCCTCTTTAGGAGGTTTTTTTCCCCCGGCTTGTATATACGCCTATTGCCCTAATGTGCTATTTATCTTTGTACATTCTCTAGTAATACATTCAGTATTGTGTGTTTGTGCTCCAAGCTTCTTCTTCTTCCTTGTGTTGTTCGTGTGCTTCCGCATATGTCTAACTCCAACAATTGGTATCAGAGCAAGTCGTCGCTTCATCTAGGGCGCTGTCGACACTCCTCCGTTTGCAGTCTCAGATTCGCACGAAATTTGGTGAGTATACTCAGGGTGTTTCATAGATCAAAACAGCTTTGCTGTGTGGTGCCGAAATCGCGATTTGAGCTCGTTTCGGCCTCCAAACGCACTATCGTAGCGGTTGAGCAGGCTATTTTGTCTTTTGTGCCAAAGGTATATACCAGTTTTTGTTCGCCGGTTTAAGCGTCTCGAAGTCTGCTACAGGTCTAGCAGAACTCGTCTGGGCAGTTCTGTTCAACTTTTTGAGATACAGTGAATTTTCTGCATCAAGGTATTTTAGTCACCGGCCATGGCTGAAAGCAGTGATGTATTTTGTATGTTGGGTGTTGAGGATAAGTTGGATGGTACCAACTACCCATTGTGGGCTTATATGATGCGACATGTATTGGTTGCAAAAGGATTGTGGAACATTGTGCAGGGTGTTGAAAGATATCCTGTTACACCTCTGACTACAGGTACTACAAATACAGGTGTTGGAGCTGATGAAGATGGTGTCGAAGATGATATTCCGTAGATTCCTATTCGTGCTGCGTTTCTGCTGCACCTACTGTAGAGCAGATTTGCTGGGATGGCAGAGATGCCCAGGCACATGAATTGATAGCTTTGTCTATCAAACATGCCATTATTCCTCATATTTTCTCTTGCAGAATAGCTAAGGATGCTTGGGATACACTTACCACATTGTACCAAGCTAGGAATGAGGCTCGTGTTGCTTACCTCCAAAAACAGTTGGAGAGTGAGCACATGAATGAAGGTGATTCTATGGACAGTTTCCTAACGAAGATCAAAGACTTGAAGGAACAATTGATTTTTGCTGATGAGGTTATACCAGATAGCTCACTTGTGCAGACCGTTCTGAATGGTCTTCCTGATTCATATCAGAGTTTTTCTTCTACTCTTCGGTTGATGATGAAAGGCAATCCGAATGCCTTATCATTTAAGGAGTTAGTCTCTGTTCTATTGCAGGAAGATCAGTCCAGGCAGAACAGGTCCATTATGCGAGTTGCAGATCAAGCTTTCCTCGCTAGTCAGAAGGGCAAAGGAAAATGGAGCTCTTCAACTAGTAAGCAAAAATCTACTAATTTTGCATATTCAAAGAAGGAAGATAAAGATGAGAAGAAATCAGAAAAGCAAAAACTGTTTTGTAAGTACTGTAAAGGGAATGATCATATCATAAAGAAATGCCCAAAACTGGATGCTAAAGAGGCAAAGAAGAAAGAAGCTGGAATGGTTGTTGTAGAGGCCTCTACACCAAAAACAAAGTCTGCAAATCTTGTGCAGGAAGAAGAATGGGCGTTTACTACTGTCTGCAGTTTTGACCCATCTTCTCATGAGCAGTGCATGTCTGCAGTAGACTTAGATGTTTGGTATTTTGACAGTGGGGCAACCAAACATATTACCTCGCAGTGCAGTTTCTTCTCTTCACTCGAGTCTGCCCCTACAGGGAATACTGTTACATGCGCCAACAACTCCTCTTATCCTGTTATGGGAGGTGGTAAGATCATTTTGACTATTGCTGATGGTAGTTCTTTCAGTTTGTCAGATGCTTTATTTGTGCCAGGGATCAAAAAGAACTTGTTATCAGTTTCTGCATTAGCCAAGATTGGCTTGGTTGTGAAATTTGTTGATGATAGGTGTATGGTTCATGATCTGTCAAATGGCAATGTGATTATTGCTTCTGGCATTTTATGTCGTGGGTTGTATAAGGTCATAGACTATGAAAGATCTGAGAATGATTTAGCATGTGCAGTAAATGATTCTTAGGCTATGTGAAATGCAAAGCTTTGGCATGCACGCTTTGGTCATCTGAATTTTGCTAGTTTGCTACGCCTGCAGAAATCTGAAATGGTGTCCTCTTTGCCCAAACTTGAGGCACCTGGAAAACATGTTTGTGAAGGCTGTATTTTGGGCAAAATGCAGCATTCCTCCTTTCCAAAAGATGGTTCAGTTCGGGCTACACAAAAATTGCAGCTTATACATAGTGATGTCTGTGGTCCTATGTAGACACCCTCTTTTGGAAATTACCTTTACTTCGTGACTTTCATTGATGATTTTTCCAGGCATGCATGGGTATATCCACTCAAAGCAAAGTCCGAAGTGTTCATGTGCTTCAAACAGTTTTTGGTTTTGGCTGAAAATCTGTCAGCATGTAAAATGGGCACCCTTCGTTCTAATCAAGGGGGGGAATATATGTCTTCTGATTCTAATGCATTTCTGGCTGAACGTGGGATAAAACACCAGTGTACAGTGCCAAATACACCTCAACAGAATGGAGTTGCTGAACGGAAGAACAGGTCTCTCATGGAGATGGCGAGGTGTATGGTTAAGAGTCAGGCTTTACCTCATAGTTTCTGGCTTGAGGTTGTCATGTGTGCAGCATATGTATTGAACAGGTGTCCCACTAATGCGCTGCAGTCTATCACTCCATATGAGGCTTGGCATGACCGCAAGCCATCTGTTGCTCAACTGCGTGTTTTTGGTTGTTTGGCATATGCACTAGTGCTTGAACAACATCGCAGAAAATTGGATGATAAGGCAGTAAAATGTATTTTTGTTAGGTATAGTTCTAAAAGTAAAGGCTATCATCTGTATCATCCATAGACTAATTAACGCATTCTGTTTAGCCGTGATGTTGTCTTTGTGGAAGATGCTATTCAGCCATTGCTTTCATGTACTAAGGAGACATCTGTTAGCTCCAAAGACATGTATGATACTTTGATGCCTCTTTTTACACGTGGACAGTCTAGTACTGGTCCTAATGAGGCAACTTCTCAGCCTTTCTAGGTTTCATATGATGATGCAGATCATTCCATTTCTGATGCAAATTTACATGATGCACTTGTTGATGAGAGAGCTAATATTGAGCAGGCAAAAACTATGTCAAAATGGCTGGTGCAGACTTTGCGTGACAGCAAATTAGATGCACCTTTGTCATATCGTACTCGTTCAGGCTCTCATAGTGCCTCCTTTGCATCAGATTGCTATGCTATGGCTGCATCTAGTCTTTGTGATGAGAATAAGCCTGTTTCTTTTGATGAAGCACAGAATTCAAAAAATTGGATGGCTGCTATGCAATCTGAATATGATGCTATAATGAAGAATGGTACATGGTCTTTATGTGACTTTCCTCGTGGCAAGAAGGCCATTGGCACTAAGTGGGTATATAATTTGAAGCGTAAACCTCATGCTACAGCTGACAGGTATAAGGCTAGGCTTGTTGCAAAGGGTTATGCGCAGGAAAGAGGCATTGATTTTGATGAGACCTTTGCACCTACATGCCATATGACTACTATTTGGAGTATTTGTGCACTTGCAGCCCATCATGGTTGGAATGTACATCAGTTAGACATTAAAACAGCATTTCTGAATGGTGACTTGCATGAAGAAGTGTATGTTTTTCAGCCTCGTGGCTTTGTGCAGAAAGGGCATGAAAACCAGGTGTGCAGGTTAAAGAAGGCATTATATGGTTTAAAGCAAACACCACGTGCTTGGTATGAGAAGATACATGCCTATCTAGTTGCACATGGTTTTAAGAATAGTCCAACTGAAAGCACCTTATATGTTAAGTGTGCCAATGATGTGCTTCTGATCATTTTTGTCTATGTTGACGACATGCTGCTCACTGGTCCTATTGAGAAGCATATTGCTGATTTCAAGGCTGATTTGCATGCCTCGTTTGAGATGTCTAATTTGGGGCATTTGCATCACTATTTGGGCATTTAGTTTATGCAAGTTGATGGTGGAATGGATTTGTGTCAAACAAAATATATTGACACATTATTGCAGCGTTTTGGCCTTGAAGACTGTAAGCCTATTGCCACTCCTATGGAGACAGGTTTACGATTGAGTCTTCATGATGCTGGAGATGCATTTGATGCTGTTCTCTATCAACAAGCTGTTGGATGCTTGATTTACTTATGCATTACTCGGCGAGATATTCAGTTTGCTGTCTCAGATGAGCAGGCTTATGCATTGCCCAAGAGTGAAGCATTGGCAGGCGGTTAAGCGCATCTTTCGCTACTTGAGTGGTACTCGGCTACTTGGGTTGTTTTATCCCAAGGGGGATTCCTACCGCCAGATTTGCATGCTTTTTCTAACTCTAATTGGGCTGGTTGCTATGACACTCGTGTGTCCACTAGTGGCTTTTGCTTCATGCTTGGTAGCTCATGTATATCTTGGTTGAGCAAGAACCAGCCTACTGTGGCCACTTCCAATTGTGAGGTTGAGTATAGGGCAGCTTTCAGAGCGACTGTTGAGTGTGTGTGGCTCAGACGCCTTATGGCTGATTTGGGTGTTGGTCAGTCTTCTGCCACCACCATCTTCACTAACAATCAGAGCGCATTGGCAGTTGCAAGGAACCTTGTGTTCCATGCTCGCACTAAGCACATTGAGGTGCATTATCACTATGTCAAGGAGAGGTTTTCTGCTGGGGAGATCAGCTTGGCATATGTGCCCACGCAGGAGAACATTGCAGACCTTTTCACGAAGGCTCTACCTAGGGAGAAGTTTGAAGCTTTCCGCAAAGCTTTGGGCTTACTTCCTTTTGTGGAGTGATTTCCACATAGCTTGGCACTTCCTTAAACATGAGTACCAGCTCCTTGTTCACCGCATCACTCCCAGGGGGGCTTTGTTGATATATTTAGGTAGTGATGTGTGTGAACACACTAGGACAATCATGGCACTTTTTTCCCTCTTTAGGAGGTTTTTTTCCCCCGGCTTGTATATATGCCTATTGCCCTAATGGGCTACTTATCTTTGTACATTCTCTAGTAATACATTCAGTATTGTGTGTTTGTGCTCCAAGCTTCTTCTTCTTCCTTGTGATGTTCGCGTGCTTCAGCAGACGTCTAACTCCAATGTCAATTAATAAATGAATAATTAAAATAACTTTTACTATTTAATAATTAATCAATATAGTAAATATATGATTAATATATATTTTATTATTAAATTAAAATAATATAAGTGTGTGTATGTTAAAGTGGAAGTTAGTATAAGTCTAGTTCTACATGTGCATAGTGATAAGAGTTAGTGACTTTATAGTATGCATGTTGAGTGTGAGTGATCTAACTAAAAGTATGTACGTGCATATTCGTGTATGAATTTATGTATATATATATATATATATATATATATATATATATATATATATATATATATATATATATATATATATATATATATATATATATATATATATATATATATATATATATATATATATATATATATATATATATATATATATATATGAATAAGAGTGTTTTTCCTAATGACTCTTTTGCAAAACATTGAAGAAGATTGATGAGAATTGATAAATTGATGAAACCTATGAGCTTTTGACAAGGAGATTGGAGCTACTTATATGCTGTGTCTCCTACCTTTCCTACATCACATTTGAAAACTTAAATCTTGTATTAGATTTTTTATCATTGTATTTGTATTAAGTTTTTTATCAAAGTATTTGTATAGGAATTTCATCAAAGTATTTGTATAGGATGTATTCCTAGAGTACACTACGAAACACCCTGCGTGTAGTCACATAGTGAGGCTGTTGCAAGTCAATTCTGATCTGCATTTGTCTCCATTCACACCCCTTGACAGTGTCGAATCCTCAAGAACTACCTCTACCCTTGAGAGAACCAAGAAGAAGACCTCCTTTCTCTGTGTTCATCGTAGTAGAGCACACGTTTTCTAATTTTGAAAGAGGCCTAGAACCAAAGATTTCAATTCTCCATGTGATGCTTGTTCTTGATCTCACCCATAGCTTCACAATGCCCTAATGTATGTGTAGATTTCCTCAAATCTCCTTCCCTCTCATCAATCCTCTCTCTACACAGACGAATTCTATTTATTCCCTTTTCAATGGCATCCAAGTCTTCCCTCCAATGCTCCCATAGACGAGACCTCTCTTCACCATCAACACGTGCATGAAAACCTCTTCCCAAACTCCATCCTATTTTATTCTTTTCTTCACACATGTTTCCCTTTCTAAAAAAACAAAGATCTTTTGTGCCTCCTTTTCTTCATTTTGACTAAAACCCTTTCATAGACAATACTTTCATCTCTTTTATTAATCTCTTTGGAGCAATTTCACACACAGATATGCACACAAATTTTGACAAGAATACACATACACGTGCACATAAATACATTCATCACATAGTCATGGATGTAGTCACATGGGTACATGGGAATTTCAAGCATATACTTGGATATGCACACATACAAATGTGTGATAGCACACACACATATATATGCATGTACAAGCTTATTCATGTAAATGCATGCATTTATCATGTATTAAAGCACACACATTTCCATGCATAGACGCACTCTAAAACACACTGATATAGATACATGCATGGACACATATTTATAAATACATGTATACAAATGCCCACCATATCACATATGTAATGCATACAAATATAAATATCTTCTCACATGGATTCATTCAAATCAGATTGCACTTATATACATCCATGTCTATGTATGTATATGTGTATTTGTATGCATGTATGTGTGTGTGTATGTATATGTATCTGTATATGTATATGTGTATGTGTGGTTATGTATGTATGTGTAAGTGTATGCATATGTGTATGTGTATTAATGTATGTGTGTGTATGTGTATGTGTAAGTGTGTGTATATGTGTATATGTGTATATGTATGCATGTGTGTGTGTTTGTGTGTATATATATATGTCTGTGTGTGGGTATCTATTTACTATGTATGTGGATGTATGCATATGTCTATGTGTATGTGTATATATGTATGTATATGTGCATGCATGTATGTGTGGGTATGTGTATGTGTAGGTTTGCATGTATGTGTAAGTGTATGCATATGTGTATGTGTATGTGTATGTGTGGGTATGTATGTATGTGTAAGTGTATACATATGTGTATGTGTATGCATGTATGTGTGTGGACGTATGTATATGTAAGTGTATTTATGATATGTAAGTGTATGTATGTATGTGTAAATGTATGTATACATGTATGTCTATGTGTATGTGTATGCATGTATGTGTGTATATATGTATGTGTGTGGGTATGTATTTACTATGTATGTGTATGCATGTATATGTGTATGTGTGTGCATGTATGTGTGTGTATGTGTATGTGTGGGTATGTATGTATGTGTAAGTGTATGCATATGTGTATGTGTATGCATGTATGTGTGTGTATGTATCTATATGTAAATGTATGTATGTATGTATGTATGTATGTATGTATGTATGTATGTATGTATGTGTAAGTGTATGTATATGTGTATATGTATGCATGTATGTGTGTGTATATATATGTATATGTGTGGGTATGTATGTATGTGTAAGTGTATGTGTATGTATGTGTATGCATGTCTGTATATGTGTATGTGTGTGTGTGTTTCTATATATGCATGTTTATAAATTTAAAGTTTTTTTTATATTTTTCTTCTTTCTTTTGTTCGAGATTGAGATAAGAGGAGATATTGTAGGTAGAACAAAATAAGATAAGACCTAACATACACCTGAGATATGGAAGTATTTTCATAGACAACCACATCTTCAGGAATCATTTCCTTAGTAAAAGGTGTACAAATTCATAGTTACATTACAGTGGCCTATAATTCTTATATGTTTTATAAATGTTTTATATTTAATCTATGTATTTTTTTTCATTTAATAAATGCACATGACTGCAAAGAAGAGAGTTGAGTCTGGTCATACAACACATTTAGGCCAAATGGGCCATCATGGTTTTGTTGCTACATTTGCAAGTATATGTAGTATTGAAACTATATTTTTCATTTTAGTTAAAACACTAATCATTAATCTTTTTTTTTCAATGTAGTGAAAGGATTATAGTCGATATTCTATGAAAAAGGAAATCCACTTTGGTATGCATTGTGGATATCGATGTCTAAGTGAGTACATGCAAGATCATCCAAAAGCTTTTGGGAGTATTAGTAAATTTAATATCATTATTTAATTTTTATTGATGTTTTATATGTTTTATTTATTCATTGGAGTATTATGGAGAGGTAAATATGGATGATGTGGCGAGACAAACACAGGCAAGATGATCTTCATTGTCATAGAGTGCCCACACCTCTACCAATGATGCCACTACAGATACATCAAATCATGCAGATACTCATGATGATGAGGATGATCATGATGATGAGAACTTACAAGATGATGTGGATGAGGATGACCATGATGAATGATATATTACATTGGATATATATTATATTGATATACATAATTTTTTTATATCTATATATTTTCTCATTTGAGTTATGTTTTGAATTATGTCTATGGTACTAATTAATGAGAAGTCTTGCTTTAATTTTTTTATTGTTATTTATATTTAAGATGTGATTTATTGCTTTAGTTATATAATTCATTCATATTATATGTGTGTTTGTGTGTATATATGTATGTATTTATGTGTAGTTATGTGTGTATAAAATGTATGTATGCACATCTAGGTATATATCTATATTCATGTAAGTGTGTCTGTATGCATGTATATGCGTGCATCTATGTGTGTGTATATATGTGCATATAGATATGTTTTATGCATATATATGTGTGTACGTGTATGTGTATATGAATGAGTATGTATGCATGTGTATGTGTATATGTATATGTTGTATAAGGGTATGTATGTATGTGTATGTGTAAGTGTATAAGTGTATGTATGTATGTGTATGTGTAGGTATATATGCATGTTTATGTGTGTGTATATGTGTGTATTTGTATGTATTTGAGTCTATATATGTATGTATCTACATGTGTATGTGTAACGTTATGTGCATATGTGTGTATGTGTATGTGTGTGTATATGTATGTATGTGCATGTGGATGTGTAAGTGTATGTATGTATGTGTATGTATGTGCATGTGTATGTGTGTGTATATGTGTGTATGTGCATGTGTATGTGTAAATGTATGTGCATATGTGTGTGTACATATGTGCATGTGTATGTGTATGAGTGTGTATATGTATGTATTTGCATATGTATGTGTATGTGTATAAGTATGTTGTGTGTGTAGGTGTATATGTACTAGGTGTGTATGTGTATATGCATGTGTATGTATATGCATGTGTATATGTATGAGAATGCATGTGCATGTGCATGCATCTCCATTTGCATCCATTTGTATGTGTGTGCAAGTGAATGTGCTTATGCATTTGTATAATTACTATCTGTTAATGTGTGTATGTGTATGTGTATATGCAATAATGCATGCATGCATGTCCTTTTATGTGTTTGTAGATATGTTTTTGCATATGCATATGTGTATGTGTGTGTGTATGTGCATGTGTGTGTATGTATATGTGTTAGTGTATGTGTGTGTGCATGTGTATGTGTGTGTGTGTATATGTGCATATGTATGTGTGTGTATATGTGTGAGCATGCATGTTCATGTATATGTGTATATGTGCATATGAATGAGTAAGAATGAGTATGTTAATTCATGAAAATAAAACAATTTAAATGATATACAAACAATGAAAATTTTACTCACAATAGCTAGCCATATTTTATGCTTGGTGAACTTCTTGAATAACCTACAATCAAGAGAGAGAGAGAGATAGAAATTGAAAGAGAAATAGGTAGAAAGAAGGAGAGACAGAGAGAGAGAGAGAGAGAGAGATTAGAAACAAGAGAGATATAGAAAGAGATTTCCAAAACTCATAAGGGTAGTGCAGATTTGAATGTTGAAGAGCTCTTCGATCAGTTGCACGTAAAATGGTGATCGAAAAGCGATCCAATGTTTGTTTTTCACTTTTATCAAACTTTACCATTGCATAAGCGATGTAGAAGCATCATGTATGCAATCATGCCAGCCCTGGGATAGTGATGCCATAAGCGATGCAAATTAGCATCCCATATGTGACATTTCCATTTTAATTGCATAAGACATGCTAAGATGGCAATGCTCTCTTGAACATCACTACAAGCATCAGAAATAATAGTAGAAATAACATCGAGACTAACATCGTTTAAACGATGGTGTGTGCTCGATGCTTGGTCTGATGAAATTCATGATCATGTAGTGATGAAAATGTATCACATTAATCATTGTCATGCCCCCGTATTCTTTGTAGTCTAATACTTAAACAAAATCTAAAAATTATTAAATTCAAAACATAGCTCCTAAACTCCTCAAGTGCAGGGATGCTTTGGCCTGCTCAAAATGGAGCAAATATAGA
Organism: Ceratopteris richardii; assembly: GCA_020310875.1. Taxonomy (NCBI): domain Eukaryota; kingdom Viridiplantae; phylum Streptophyta; class Polypodiopsida; order Polypodiales; family Pteridaceae; genus Ceratopteris; species Ceratopteris richardii. The sequence continues at coordinate 76,851,960 of CM035407.1, read as the reverse complement.
CGTGGGATCTTTGTACAATAGGTTAGTGATAAGAATTATTGTTTTATAGAAATGTTAAACGTTTTATCGTTACTTCTACTTTCCGACTCAAGCAATTCAGTTCACCCGGTTTTGAATCTTCCTAACCACAAATGTTCTCTTAGTCACGTGGGTCCTTGGGAGTGGTAGGGGTCTATTAGACAGAGGCCCTGTACTATTTTCCCAAATTAATACACAATCCTATTGTTATCCCGTTCTTAGCTCAGTGTCCATCCCTGAACAACGGAAGACTTGTTCAGTGTACTGGAATTAGAACTTCAGAACTGAGGGTAGCAATCCGGTTACTTAATTTATGAGCAAAATATACTTCAGTAACAATGTCACCTAATACGTACTTCGCCAGAGCAGATAGGTATACCAACCAGACATTATACCTTAAAGCTACGAGGACTCATCATATGTTAAACTCAAACAACCAATCTCCTAATAATAAATGGCTAACCATAAACTGACGATGTCCTACTCACATTCAGTCCATTACAGCTACTAGTCTTCCCGTAGTCGGAATCAACCGTAAATGTAGGCTACAGTATCGAATTCGGTCGCTTACAGAGACGCTAACAGACAATTAGTTCGAGATTACTTTTCACGTTCCCTACTCCACCGAAGAACTGCCAAATAACATACAGCACTTGATCTCGCTCAGAGACACATTCAATCATCACCGAACAGACTCGTAACACAATACAACTGATTCGCAACTCTGTACTAAGGTGAGGATAATCAACTAGCCGGAGTACAGACGGAACAGAACAAAGCAGAACTTATCTTCTCAACAATACACACGCTCACACAATGCGTTTACAGCCCTCTCAAAACGAGACTCAATCAAACAACACACTGCAATTCCCACAAACGGGGCTGCTGCCGCTCTTTTTCTCATTGCCTTAAATAGAGGATTTTTTACAAGAGTGCGCACTTCTGCAGTTACCTGCGCGTTTCCTGAAAGATTCTTTTTTCATTTAAGCTACCTGTCCTCGTACTTTTGTCCTTGTTCAGCGGCCGTCCAACACTTTTACATTTAAGGCACCTGTCCGAGTTCATTTGTCCTTGTTCGGCGGCGCTCTAACACTGGCACGGATGGTGGACTCGAACCCGCAAGTGCATTATTGACTTCGACATTCGTTTGCGTTTCCTGTAGGCCTATTCCAGAGGTCGGCTCCCAAATCGTTTCTAACCGTACTTGTTCAAGTGAAGGAACAAGTATAGCAAGCCATCTCCTACGAAAAAGTGTCCAAATACTTTGAACACGACTATCCAATTGCTGTTTTAATAAATCTATGTCCACATTTGTCATTAATGTGGCATTCAGTTCTACGCCTTCATCTTTTAATATCTGCCTTTCGAATTCCTCCAAAACCTATATTCTTGAATGTAAAATTTCATTTTCTGCTTGCAGGTTAGCATTCATGTTAGAAAAACTCATCATTTCGTCTTGAATCTGTTTTTATATGTTTTGCTGCCACTGGTGAAATTCTTTAAAACACTTTTTTGCGTTAATCAATTCCGCCATTAGATGCCGTTGATTACTCTGTAACTCCTGTAGTAAAGCTTCTTTGTCGTCCAATTCCTTTTGCATCTGTGTCATTTTTTCTAGTAATGAATTGGACTTAGTCATAGTAGCGAATAATAATTCGTTTTTCTGCTGAAGCGCTTGTTCTTGTTGACGCAAATATTGAGAAACTTCCTGTAATTTGTTTTGCATCCCTGTCACAAAATCTGGTTGGCGATCGTCCGGTAATTGCCTTGGACTGATAGTGGGCAAGTGGTCTACCATCCTTCGTTTAATTGACAGCCGAAACGGCGTTCCTACTGTCTGGTTCTATGCGCTATTACCTGTGTGGAAGAAATTTGCAGACGATGTGGAGACTCGGTCTGCTTCCTCTTGCTCGGCACTGTGTGGGCGTCCTGTGTCTATCATATCATGATCACAGGAATTAATATGTGGGGACCAGTTTAGCTTCTGATCCTTCACTGATTGCACAAAATCGAATATAGCAGCTAAATAGGTTGCTAGTCTGCCATTGGTTTGGGATCTTCGCTTATCCCCGACAATTATTTGTGTATAGAGGTGGTTATATAGCCAGTGTGTCCAGCTAATCCTACCACCTCCTTCAGCATGTACTAATGGTGAAAAATTTTCTCTAGACATTAAATCGAATTTAACTAGGAAACAGAGCTTCTCTAAATACCACTTGAATTGTTCACGATGCTGATATGTGGCATTTTTCAACATGTAATATCTTCTGGGGCCTTCGTAGTTTCCAAATTCTTTTCTCAAATCTTCATTCGAACATTTAGGAAAACGTGCATCATCATACAGTGGCAGTTTAAATATGGCTGAGACTAACTGTGGCGAAAATTGTACCTGGTTTAAAATAAGGCCTTTCGTTTGTCGCATGCTGTGTAACTGATTCTCTGCATCTTCATTATCGATCCACTGCTCCCATGGTAATTGAGCAAACTGGAGGAGTCCGATCCTCCGTAGCCAGTTCTCATTCCTCCTAGAATGGCTGTCGAGCTCTATTTTAAATTCTGTGGAAAATTTATGATGAACCTTTACTGTTGCAGAAGTTACTGAGTCATCTTCATTATCTTGTAAGGTAGTATCTGTTGTCGTCACAACTTGGTTCTATGTATTTGCGCGCTTCCTGAGTTGCCATCTTAGTATGTCGGATTCAGACATGATTGTAGGGGTCGCCGAGAATAATATGCTGGAAGTATGTTAACTAGCGCCGAAGCTCGAAGAATACTATAGTGAAGAATGCTATGCTAGGCATACGCATTTTATAAGCACCAGGGCTTGAACTGCCATTTGCTGGAATGATTGTATTTCATTCGGACATGACTCTTCCTTCCCCTTATCAAAATTGTAGTATGAGTAAGAATCATTATTCTGCGTGTTATTCCGTAGATCGATGCTAGACTTAACAAGTCTTTACATGTGCGAAAAATATCATGAAACAAATCTTATTATCATACTCATTTCGAATTCATCGTTACATTATGAATTCGCATGGTCGAATTTTACTATTCTTCTATGAGGCCTTCGAGGTACATATTCCTGGCTAATCTAAATGTACGAGCTATTTTTTTCTTAAGGGTTTCTAATAATTGCTTTAGAGTGTCAGGTTCTAAAACCTGCGCATCTATTCTGACGGAACTAAGCGCGATTGCTTCAGTAAGCAAGATTTCGGCCTGGGTTTGCAAAAAGGCCTCCTGTAAATAGAAATCATTGGATAATGCAGCGTCCCTAGATGTCTTCATTTCGGTGACTTTCTGCTGCATCTCTGTGACTTGATCCTTCTGATTTCGCAGTTGGTTATTGAGTCGCTCGAATTGCTGGTTCTGAAATTCAATCGTTCTGGAATATGCATCTCGTTCTCTTCGAGCATCTGCCAGATCTTTTTGGTGTTTTGCTTCCCTGGTTAATTGGCATCTCAGCATTCTATTTACGTCATCCAAACATTCCTGGGCTCTACGTAGCTCGTCTTGGACTTGCGCTGCTTCTCGCTGTTGGTCTTGACTCTTTTGGATGGTTTCCTACAACTAGGCCTTCGTTTCTTCGACCAATTCTTCGAGGGATGAGCTGATATCTTCTTTTTCTTGGAGGGCGGTCTTTAGTTCCCGGATTTCTTCGTGTGCTTCATGTAATAGCTGGTCTTTGGCGGAAAGCTGCTCTAATGCTGCATCTCTTTGCTGTATCAAGGCCTGTTGTTCCGAAAACTGTGCTTGGAGATCGGCTAGTTGTGTCTATAATTGATGATTCTCCGCTCTTACGGCGTCGACTTCTTCTTGGAGTGGGTGATGTCGGCTTCCAGGAGGTCGACTTTGTGCTGTAGGTCGTGCCGAATGGTATTTGCGACCTCACTCATTTATACCGGGAGTTGTTGGGAGAGGGTGATGAGCAGTTGGTCCATGTTGGCCAATTCGGAAAAGATCGGAACAGAGGAAAGGAGGAGTGGGTGTTGTGGTGGTATAGAGGTTTGGGTATGGATTTGGGGGGATGTCGGGGGGTGAATAATTGGGGGAGGATGAAGAAGATTCGGAAATTGGCGGCGGGAAAGGGTTGACTGGTGGGGATTGAGGGCCAGGGGATGTAGGGTGGGTTACCTGATGGATTGGTTGGTGTTCACCTGTAATATGGGCGATGGTGGATTCTACGGCCTTTAGTAAGGTGTTGAGTGCGCTGTCGATCACTTGCTGTTCCTCTTCTCGTCGTGTTGATGCTTCTTCGGTTGAGACTGGTTCTGTTTCTGTGTGCTTCTGCTGGTCGTGGTGGTCGGCCGATGATTCGTTGTGTATGGAAGTGGCTGTGTCGTGGAAGGTTTCTTCTTGGTCGGCGTTTCGGGTGTCCTGATTCTTTCCGGCGAATCCTTGTGCTTCGCTTTCTGAGGAGCTGATCCGAATTCTCTTATTGCGGAAAAGTTGGTTGATCTCCTCATCTTCTTCTTCATCTTCGTCGAGAGGTTGAACTGATTCTTCGTGCCTAAGTATGGGACCTTGGGGTGGTGGTTGTGCGGCAAGGATGGCTGGGAAAAGGAATGAGATGATGTGGGGAAGGCGAGAGCGCGGGGTGGTACCCTTTTGGAGTTGCTTCACGATAGCTACACATTCTTTATGGATTCTAAGGAAAAAGTATGATGCAAAGTTGACGGGTTCCTAGACAGCTAATTCTAAAGCGGAATAAAATGGTCGTGAGATGCCGTAAGTGCGTTTCTGCAGGTTAAGTATGGCGGCTAAGGATTGCAGAGCGGATCGTTCGGGTTCGGGGCGACAGAGAATGGCGTATTCGTTGGACGAGGAGCGGGGGAATAGTTCATTCATGCGGGTGATGGGAATACTCGGGCCATTTTCACGGCCTTGCGGGTTGAGGCGATAGGCTTCAGCGAAGGCTTGGAAGGTGATGACTGTTCGCGAAGGGAGTGAGAGGAAGACCCATTGGCATTCGGTGGCGGGGGACTGAGCAATGGCGGTGATGATCTGTGTGAAGAAAGGATGGGCTTCCACCGAGTGCCAAGGCAACTCAGCGAAGTTAGCCAATCCTCTGCAGTGCACGTATTCACCTACCTCGGTAGGGATACCATCGCGGAAGGCAGCATAGTTGGCTATCGCTTCCATGGCGGTTACTGAGGTAGATGATGAGCACGGATGCAGAACGCGCGAGGGCTCAGAATACTAGCATACAACACAATAGCTTATTTCGGTGTCGTCGACAGAGTTTAAATAGAAACACTACGGTGGGGAGAAAAAAGGGGGTTGGATATCATTGTGCGGTGTGAGAATAATGCTGGTTTTCATGCAGGTGTGCGTACTCAAGTGACTGTTAAGAGGGCGGCTGGTTATATCAGGATCGTACAAAACACGGCTATTTATAAAAAGCAGAAAGAAGGAAAAGAAAAGATTAAACAAAACGCGGTCCATCGTCGAAAACTTAATGCGGGCTAGTGGTGTGATGGTATGGCCGCAACTTTGACCCATTAATTACCTTCGGGAGTGGATTTCCAGTCAACGTAGTCAACCGAAAAGTTGTCGGACCGACTTGTTCTGAGATCTTAAAGGGGCCGAACCAGCGTAGTTTGAACTTTCCTGCTGCTCTATTCGATTTTGCGTTATAGAAGAGTACAAGCTGATCTACCGAAAAGATTGGGGTCTTCAAATATCGATCGTATGTCTTGGCTTGCCTTAGTTGTACTTCACGCATGGTTAAAAAGCTGAGCCATCGGTGCTCATCAAGTTCCCTGAGTGCGTCTATTCGTGCTGTCAGCGACTCTTCTGGTAGCATTTTCTGGGTGATTGCTACACACAGGCTTGGGATAACTATTTCCATGGGTGCTATTGCTTCTAAACCATAAGTTAGTTTGAAAGGTGTCAAACCTGTTGTTACCTTATATGTAGTTCGGTATGCCCATAATACTGCAGGTAGTAGTTGATCCCATCTTTCCGGTGCTTCCATGATCAGTTTCCGGAGGATATTCAACAGTGATTTGTTTGTACTTTCGGCCAAACCATTGGCGCGAGGGTAATATGGGGAGCTGAGTTTATGTGTCACCTGGAATGATTGGGTGAGTACCTTCATTAATTGATTTACGAAGTGAGTACCTTGATCTGTCACCAATTCGAGTGGTAAGCCAAATCGTGGGAAGACATCATTTAATAGACATTTTGCTACTACAACTGCTGTAGCAGACCGTAAAGCCCAAGCTTCTGCCCATCTCGTTGCATAGTCTGTACAAGTTAGTATGTATCTGTTGTTACTGAGGACTGCTGGAGGTGTGATTGGACCGATAAAATCTAATCCGAATTTCTGAAATGGTTCGAGTGGCATAATAGGCTGCAAGGGAAAGAAGTGTCGTTGTAGTGGTTGTCCAGACCTTTGACAGTTATCGCAGTTTTTGACGAATTGGGCCACATCTCGGTACATAGTAGGCCACCAGAGACCTCCTTGCAGAATTTTCCGGTGAGTTAGATCTGTGGCAAAATGACCACCAGTAGGGGTTGAATGAGCCATCGTGATGACCGAGTTAATTTCGTGCGGAGGAACACAGCGAAGTAGGATTCCGGTGTGATCTACATAATATAGTTCTCCTGCAACCAGCGGAATCCGCGGCTAAAGACTGCCATTTTCCTTCGAACTGCCTTGGCAGTCTCAGATGGAAAGCATCCTTCGTTGAGAAAAGTTAAAATCTGATCATAATATGTAGGTGTTGCTTGTAATTCGGTAGTCTCACCGGTCAGTGGCTCAGAACTATAAATTGCTGGAGTCGTGTCATCTATGCCTATCGGAGCTTCACCAGAATCTAGGCGAGATAGGAAATCTGCTAAGGCATGTGCATTTCCGGGTCGGTGAATGACTTCATAATCAAATTCCTGCAAGAGTAGCACCCATCGGGCTAATCGTCCGCCTAAATGTTGTTGTCTTACTAGATAGACAAGGGCAGCATGATCCACATGAAAGGTAAATTTCCGGCCTAATAGATAATGTCTGAACTTTTTGATGGAGTAGATTAATCCTAGACATTCTCTTTCAGTGGTAGAATAGTTCTTTTCTGCCGGTGCAAGCCTTCTGCTGGCGTAATAGAGAGGGCGAAACCACTTATGTGTTTGCTGCATCAGAATAGTGCCGATCGCAACATCTGAAGCGTCGACAAAGACATGGAACGGATTGTCCCAGTCCGGTGGTTGTAGGATTGGGGCCTGCGTCAATAGATACTTGAGTCAATCAAATGTAGTTTGGCATTCTTGAGTCCATTCGAACTGTCGTGGAGTTTTGGTGATTAGTCTATTTAGAGGTACAGCCAGATGAGCAAGCCACCGTAAGTGTCTGCCGTGCCACCGTACTTGACCCATAAAACGCATTACTTCTTTCGGAGTGGCGGGTACTGGGGCTTCTAAAATTGCCGAAATCTTATCTGGGTCTACTCGGATACCTTGGGCAGATACAATATGACCAAGTAGTTTGCCACATGAAACGGCAAACACAGATTTGCTTGGGTTAAGGCAGAGTCTGTACTCTCGACACTTTTGGAAACAGCATCGTAGATGAAACAAATGTGCCATCATCTTTCCAAAAATTGAGAAGTCATCGAGATATACTTGCATAAACGAATTGAGATAAGGAGAGAAAATCTCCTGCATACATCGTTGAAAGGTGCTTGGTGCATTTCTCAATCCAAACCACATTACCGTACAAGCAAAGACACCCCAATTGGTAATGAAGGCAGTTTTTTGGATATCTGCTTCAACCATTCTAACCTGATTGTAACCGCTGTATCCGTCTAAGAATGAATACATTTCGTGGCCTGCTACCCTATCAAGCATGGTATCCACAAAGGGGATCGGGAACGGATCCGGTATTGTTGCTGCGTTTAATTTCCGGTAGTCTACACAGATTCGTAGTTGCTTATTTTTCTTTGGCACGATCACAATTGGTGAAATCCATTCAGCATGTTCTACTGGTATGATGAATCCAACGTTTAATAATCTATCAAGTTCGGCTTTTACCTGTGATGCATAATTGGGATTCATCCGATAGCTGGACTGCCTATTCGGTTTAGCTTCAGGCTTCAGCATGACTCTGTGCTGATATATGCGCGGATCTAATCCTTTCATATCTTTGTAATCCTAGGCAAAGACGTCTGAGAATTCGCGAAGTAGTTGAATCAAATCAGCCTTAAATATTTCCGGTAAGTTTCGCCTTATCTTTACAGGTCGTGGATGATCTTCGTCTCCTAGATTGTACGAGGTCAACTGGTCTTCGGAGACATAAAACTGTTGCGGTTTCTCTGTATCGTCTGTCGACCGGAATAGTGATTGTAATTCATTGTCATGTGTTGGCACAATATCTTCTTGCTTAGTTTCTTGGGTGATTGGTGCAACTGTACATACTGAAGTACTCCAGTTATCTATTACGGACTGTAGATCAACAGTCCCTAAGGTCATTAAGTCAGCGTTATTCTTCAGAAATTCCTCTTCTTCATCATCTGATAGTCCATCTAACATGTGGACTGGTTCAACAAAATATGGTCTGGCGTGAAGTTCGCAAGGTTGTATGGCATCTAATTTTACTACATATCTACGACTAGCATCTTTGAACGTAAGCTCTTGTGCAGACCAGTCTTGTATTACCTTCGCATGCTTCAGCCAAGGTCGACCAAAGAGAAGGTTGTAATCCAAAGTGGATTCCGGCAGATCTAGTATAACAAAATTCATTTTAAAGGTCGTACCTTGTAAAGTAATGGGTACATTTCGCACAAGTCCTACAGGATGGACTCTAGATTGGTCTGCCATTCTGACAAAAAATTGAACTGGTTCGATTTTGGTCCATCCTAACCTATTGCATAAGGTTGTAGTTGCAATGTTGACACCAGAGCCTCCATCAATCAATACCTGTGTAATTTTATGATTCTTATACCATACTGTAATCAAGGGGACTGAATGGTCAACCGTAGAATCAGGTTCTGGTTGAACTGCTGCTATCACCGGAATAGAAGAAGGTACCGGACTGAACTGTTGCTGGAATTGTTGTCGAATCCCAGGTACTAATGCCAGTAGTTGGCCGAGAGGCAGAGTGATAGATGCCTTGGATAAAATTTCCCAGGCCTGCTGAGGTTGGTTATCCTGCTCTTTTGAACTTGAGTTCTCTGCTGATGCCGAAGTATCTGCTGTTATGTCTACTGCTGATGGTGGTTCCTCTGCTGCTTCCTTTTGTTGTGTTCCTTCCTTTGTCGACAAGGTCTGAGTCACCGGAATGGGTTCTGGGAGCACTGGTGGTTCTGTTGCGGTCCAGTGGCTAGCTTTGTTATACATCCTATGTTGTTCTCGTATCCCTGGTTCAAATACTTCTACTGCTGACTGCAGCTGTTTACCTGATCGGGTCTGGACTGTAGCTATTTGCATTTCTACCAGTGTAATTTGTACCATGTTGGCCATTGGGTTTTGTCGCTCCTTCTTCCTTTGATCATACTCAGCTGCGTCCTTGCAATATCTTCTAATGTGTCCGAATTCACCACAAAAATGACAACGTGGCGGTGGTAAATTGGGATTTTCCGGTGGTGGTTCGTTCTGCCAGCGGTTTGCATTATAGTTATTGTTTCTCTGTCCTCGGTAGTTTCGATATCCTTGCGGTTGATTGTTTCTCAGTTGCGGAGGTACATAGTGATTCACTGCCTGTCCATGTTCTTGAATAACAGCATTGACTGTTGTTGTTCCCTGTATTCTGGCATTGTAGACACAATTTCCGGTGGTGTGTCCGGCAGTGTTGCAGATAGCGCAGAACGTTTTATTTAGCGCACAATTGGCACTAGTATGACCTGAATTTTTGCATGTGATACAGTACACTTGTCTGGTTATATCTTTAGTCATAGTTTTGTTCGTTTTTAACCACTCTAGATCTTCTGTAAATCCACCGACTTTGGATTCCAGTTGCAGAGCCATGGCGATGACTGCATCCAACGTCATTGCTCCGACACATCTTATGATCATGATCTGCTTCAATTGCGGGTTTAAACCATTAATAAACCACTGAGTGATGATGTCATCCGGTAAGTTAGCGTGGGCCTGTGGTATCTGTCGCAAGTGTGTTCTAAAAAGTGTAGCATATTCTTGGACAGTCTGATTCGCCTTCTGTCGGTTGTTCTGTAAATAATCAAAGATTTCGGTGGGATTCTTCTTTAGCCTGAATCGTTGCAAAAAAGCATCTCGTACTGCATCATAGGTACCGAAATGATTAATGTCGTATTCCGTAAGCCATCTAGCCGCTTCATTGACCAGTGTAGATTGAAAAACAATGGCCTTGTATGCCTGATCCGGTGGATGGTTGAGGACTGCATAACTGATCTCGAAAGTGCGTACGTGAGCATCCGGGTCATCTCCTGGGAATCCACCAAATTTCGTGTATGTTACTCCTGTTGGAGGCGGCCTTGGTTGACATAACTGTTGTTGCTGTTGTTGTCTGTTCATCGTGAGTGTATTCGGTCCTTCTTCTGTATCTTGAGGTTGATTGGTTGAACTACCAGAACCTGGATCGCCGGATGGCGTGCCTTCCGGTGTGTTGTTTTTGTGTAGGATACTTCGGATTTCTGCTTCGAATAGCTCTCCTTCCTTCTGGATGTCCAATATCCAAAATCTTTCTTCCAAGCACGTAGGTCGGGCTGAGGATTCCGCAAAAAATGCTAATCCTTGGCCGCCAGTTGGTGTTTCTATCACCGGAATATCACCGGAATGAACTGACAGTGTACCAGACTGTAGTGTTTTTCTGCTTTTACCGATTTCTTTTCCTAGAGTTTTTCTAATCGTGGATAACTCTGAATCTTTATCCAAGATTGTTAAACTGGTTTCCAGCGGCGTCTTGGTAGATTCTGGAATTACTGTATTTTTGTTAGGCTGTGTCGAAGTGACACCAGAATGTACCAAAGGCGTTGATCGTTCCACCGGAATATGACCAGAATTAATTCTAACGTCCTTAACTTGCTTGACCACTGGGTCAGGCCGCGTTATACCTTCTTCTCCTAGGGTTGTCTTTAGTACTTTTCGTGTTCCAGTCGTATGGTTCCTAGGATACGTTTCGCCAGACCGAGTAACTGGCATGTATCATTGCTTAGTAGCACTATCTGAGCAGTTGGCAACAATCTGGCTCTGTTGCTACCGTCAGTCAATCGAATGATAAACATAGTGTTTGATTCTGAAAAACAGCCGGCACGCTACTGCCACTTTTCACAGATAACTGGCAACCTGATGCCACTTTCCCACAGACGGTGCCAAATGTTAAACGTTTTATCGTTACTTCTACTTTCCGACTCGAGCAATTCAGTTCAGCCGGTTTTGAATCTTCCTAACCACAAATGTTCTCTTAGTCACGTGGGTCCTTGGGAGTGGTAGGGGTCTGTTAGACAGAGGCCCTGTACTATTTTCCCAAATTAATACACAATCCTACTGTTATCCCGTTCTTAGCTCAGTGTCCATCCCTGAATAACGGAAGACTTGTTCAGTGTACTGGAATTAGAACTTCAGAACTGAGGGTAGCAATCCGGTTACTTAATTTATGAGCAAAATATACTTCAGTAACAATGTCACCTAATACGTACTTCGCCAGAGCAGATAGGTATACCAACCAGACATTATACCTTAAAGCTACGAGGACTCATCATATGTTAAACTCAAACAACCAATCTCCTAATAATAAATGGCTAACCATAAACTGACGATGTCCTACTCACATTCAGTCCATTACAGCTACTAGTCTTCCCGTAGTCGGAATCAACCGTAAATGTAGGCTACAGTATCGAATTCGATCGCTTACAGAGACGCTAACAGACAATTAGTTCGAGATTACTTTTCACGTTCCCTACTCCACCGAAGAACTGCCAAATAACATACAGCACTTGATCTCGCTCAGAGACACATTCAATCATCACCGAACAGACTCCTAACACAATACAACTGATTCGCAACTCTGTACTAAGGTGAGGATAATCAACTAGCCGGAGTACAGACGGAACAGAACAAAGCAGAACTTATCTTCTCAACAATACACACGCTCACACAATGCGTTTACAGCCCTCTCAAAACGAGACTCAATCAAACAACACACTGCAATTCCCACAAACGGGGCTGCTGCCGCTCTTTTTCTCATTGCCTTAAATAGAGGATTTTTTACAAGAGTGCGCACTTCTGCAGTTACCTGCGCTTTTCTTGAAAGATTCTTTTTTCATTTAAGCTACCTGTCCTCGTACTTTTGTCCTTGTTCGGCGGCCGTCCAACACTTTTACATTTAAGGCACCTGTCCGAGTTCATTTGTCCTTGTTCGGCGGCCCTCTAACAGAAAGATGTACGCCCAAAAAAAATATTGAAATATGGATATTTCCTTGCGTTCTTCTTCTTCTTCTATGACTACTTGATGCATATCCCCACTTGTTGCTCTTATAGGTTGGCCTACTTGCTAGCCACCCAAAACTTCAAATAAGTTAAAATCATTGATCAATTATGGAGATAATTCACGTGATCAAATGCCTTCATAGTGATTGAACTCTTCCCACATATATGCATGTATGTTCGTACGTATGAATGTCTGTTTGAATATATGCATGTCCTTATATATGTACATATGAATCTATGGAAGTTTGTAATGTTTGTGTGTATGTTCTTCGACCAAGATGATAAAACGATTCTCTGGATTGATGCAAAGGTTTATGTAAGTGTGTTAAAGTACGAATTATGTTTAACACGTCGGTGTTGGATCTATGAAAAATGAGAATCCACAAGTTTACACACACGCGGAAAAAGTGAGAGAATGGAAGAATATAGTGCCATATAAGAAATACTTTCTTCTACCTAGAGACATCAACACTATATAGATGAGTAAATTATACCATGTTTAAGTGTCTATGTTCACGTGTGTAAATGTTATACTCTTTTCATGTATGGTAACGTAGAGTTTTAATTCGCGTTTGAATGCACATGATGTAGATATACAAATGCTTGTGCTATATCAAACACAATCTAATGACTATCAATATTCAATATAATAAATTTGATTCAACACTCCCTTGAGATGCGCTTGACGAGACACATAAATGGAGTTTGAGTACGTTAACCCATTTTGTATAAACACGCACACACACACATGTGTGTGTCTGTGTGTGTGAAAGCTCAATCTTACGGTCTACGCTTCCAGATAAGCTTTAAATCGATAGTACTATGCAGTCAAGCATGACGCCTTCAAACGTGGCCAGCTATTAGAAATTAAAATGAGGTAACCACTTGAACTATTCCCGGTTGAAAAAATATTTATAAATTGAAATCCTCCACATTGCATTACTAAATTATAGGCATACGATGATCCACGAAATGGAATCCTCATGTGCCCGGCGTACAAAATATCTATAAAATGCATTCCTAAATTATAGGCATATGAAGATCCACGAAAGTGAATCTTCATTGCATTCCTAAATTGTAGGCATACGAATATCCACGAAACTGTATCTTCATATATCCACGGAAAGCTACTAGAAATTCAAATGAGGTAATCACTTGAACCATGCCCATTTGACAAAATTTATATCAATTGAAATCGTCCTCACTAAAAGCTTGGAGATTCACGAAAGTGAACCTTTTTCAAGTCCTCACTGAAAGCTTGGATCTGTAGATGATAAGCAGAAGATGATCCTACGCAAAGAGGAGAACATGATATGACTCTATAATCTTCTCTTAATCCTCGTGTCAAATCTTGTGTCCAAAATCCGGTTATCGATATGTAATCTCATCAGAATACGAATGATAACTGGAAAAAGGAAAAGGCTAAGTTGAAGTACAATGGATTTGAAAGGGAGAAGAAAGTGCAATCACACCAGCTAGCCTGCACCATTCAGCAATCACACCAGCTAGCCTGCACCAATAATGTTTTCAAGCTATTTGTACAGGAGACACATATAAGGCCCAACTACTCACAACGCTAAGGATGTAGATTCTTACGAGTTGATCCAGTTCTCCGTATAAGCTTTAGTTATGAGGGTGTACATTACTAGCTGATTCTCTGTGGGTGTTGCATGTAGCTAATGAGTTGTTTAGTGTTTTATCCTCTAAAATATGGCTTGGCTCCCCCTTCACAACCCATTGTCATGTCTGGTTGGAGCTTTCTGATGCTTCTATTTCTGACGTGAATTGTTCAGCGCTATTCATCACAAGCCGCGGATCGGAGGCCATCGACAATAGGCTCCTTTTCTTCATGAGTGTGCATGCATGTGTGTGTATGGTGAGCATGTATTTCTCTGTACTAGCCTACCTGCATATTTGTCATTTTTTCCCGCAACGAATGTGGGAATCGGAGTGCCAAAGTAATGGGATATACAACGCAGGATAATTTTCGTTTTTGTTTCGAATTACTGCAAAATGGGTCTCTTAGAAATCTATTGGTAATGTCAGCACTGCTAGAGCAAGCAAACTACAGAATTCTGGGGGGGGGGGGGGGGGGGGGGGTTAAAGATTTATGTTATTAATTGCACATATAACCAATGCTATGGTAAGCCACATCCAACATTTAGAGACAACCAAAGATATTGGGAAAGTTTGGAGAAGATGGTACTCTTCAAATACAAAGCCCATAAAGAGTGAACTTAAGGACGAGTTGAGTAACATAAAAAATGCTAGCAATCAATCAATAAGTGAGTATAAGGTAACGATTAAGAGCTTGTAGATGCCTTGAGCTCCATTGGACACAAGGTGAATGATGATGACCTAGTGATCCATACCTTGAATGGGCTTAAGGATGATAACGAATACAAGGCATTCTCCACTTCCAAATAAGTTAGGGAGACACTTCCGAAGTTAGATCAGTTAACTTCACTAACGATTACAAGAAGACTCAACCAAGAGGAGCAAAGCCAAAAGTAAATCAGGCCCAAGTGTTCGACACAGGAAGAGGAGGCTACACAGGTAATGTCAACATAGGACTCCCATACTTTATCTCATGGACGAAGATGATAAATCAATTCAATGGTTTTCCGACGATCCGAGCTTCTATATGGACAATAATATTATGATGTGATGCCGTTGTCTAGTATCCATCGGCATCGTTTTAAAGTATTATCCAAGCGTGCGTAATCAAGTGGTTTGACACCTTGACTCTCAAGGAGGAAGTCTTGAGTTCAAGCCTTGGCTGAACATGTATCTATGAGCCCACCAGAGATGAGTGTCTCTATCTTACGAGATTGCGTGTGTGAGTGTGTTTTCAATTCATTGTACTCAAAAAAAAAAAAGAAAGGATTCACACTACTATATGAGATGGAACCCCGTTAGAGATGTATATCGGAAGCTTGTATTGGGCGATGTCGAATTCAAACTTCTGATAAACTGGCTGCTAAGATGGAGACCTTTTTCATCCTCTTAAGTCTATAAACTAGGCAGGCGCTCTATCTAACGCAGCAACGCCCACCATTGTGCACGGTGCACCTAACGCCTACTGGAACTTGAAGTGGGCAATAAAAAATGATTTATCTAAACCTTCAATGCCACACAGAACACAACTGGGTCGTCTTTATATTGTCAAGTTCATCACTCTGATAAAGTGGCTGCGCAGCTGCAGACGTTACTTTCATCTTCTTCGCTTTGCAAGTGACCTGGACGTTTATTTCTAAAGGTTATTGATGAAGCTCTTATGGCCCTTTTATGAAGCCCACCATGATTGGACATATAAAACTGCATCTCTTAAACCTTGTATTGCGCGGAACATAAGCGGACCACCATGAGAAACAGAAGTCCATCGCTCTGGCAGAGTCTGATGAGAAGCAGAGCGTGACCTTATATAGGTAGGGGAGCTAGGTCCTGGAGCTTTAACCTGAACACCTCCACGGCGAGCCTCTCGTTTAACGTATCTTACATTGTCAAAAGTAGTACATGTCCAAATCTCGTATAATATAATTGGGTTGTCTTCGATATGTCATGTTCAATGCTCTGTTGCAGAACTTCCCATCATCTTCGTCATGCCGCTAAGATTCAGCACGACCTCCCATCATCTTTTTCATTCTTCAAACGGCCCGGATCCTCTAGATCTTAGAGTCTTTATCTGAAGCCCATGATTGCGATTGTATTGCCTACTGCAAATTGAATTGGGTAATATTTATATTATCAGGCTCATCTATTGTAGATTGGCTGCTGTGACGCAAAGCTTGCTTCGTCTTCTTCACTCTGCAAACGACCTGCGCGTGTTCTTATATTGTGGTGGACATAAAAGAGCCTTTATCTAAAGCCCATTACTACGGACCTATTGTCCAACTGCAACTTTATGTATCCCTTGCAGAACGTGTAGACTTTCCTTTATCAGACCTGAATCAATGAGCGATATATGCTCAAACCTATAAAAAGGTTCTCTCATAATGAAAGCCCTATACATACAATAACTTTAAAAGAAAGCATGCAAGTTATGCCCTCCAGGTCTCTCTGCTGCTATCTATATAGAATTGAACTCATCAACCCCAGCTAGTCTGTGTCTTTTCATGGAAGGCTATGGCAGCTTTTCTTTTCTGTATCATTGGGTACATGGATTCAGATGATTGCGTCTTGAAACTGCGGATTCATGAATATGCTTCTGTTGATGATTTGGATGTCACATTGAATTGATATGAAATGAGGTACATATCGCCCTAGAATGCGTTGTTCGCCGCGATTGTGTTCTGCTGATCCAGCATGATAGAAACTCCGAAAGGGCCTAGGTACACTTTAAGAGCCATCGCAGCTGATAGGGTTCACTTTTAGGTTATGTAACATGTGATCGAGGTTTCCATATCTTCTTTTGCTTTGTGTTTCCAGAAAACGGTCAGAGAAACGCGCCATATCCGCAGAATCATGGCTCATGTTTCTGCCACAATTCATTGTTCTCGAAACAGACAAGGAAGATTTCGGTTATGATCTCCGCGAATCCTTTATGCTGAAGCGTTGTATTTTATAATCAACATCATCTTCTTCTTCTGATTCGTCTTCTGCTCCTACTCTCTCTTTCTCTCTCTAACTATCTATCTATATATCTATCTCACTCTATCTATCTATCTCTCTCACTCTATCTATCTATCTCTCTCTCTGTAGTTGATCTAATATCTATCTCACTCTATCTATCTATCTCTCTCTCTGTAGTTGATCTAGGCACATGTGATAAGAGTACTCATTTGCCCACTGGACTTCTGTGCAATTTGTCGGTCCGCTAATGTACGGCGGCAGAAACAACATTAACATTGCCATTATATTCGCTATACATACTTCAAATAGATGTTCGTCTCGTGAGCTTTCTGTAGTATTGGAATGCGACTATAACGTTTTCTCGACATTGGGTGCATTCAAGCATGCTCGTACAGGTCCCGGAGAAGACTAATGCAATGTAATTCAAGAAGACGCATTTTAAATATACAGCAAGCGGCCGTTGGATTGTCGCTTATTTCGTAACAAACTTCATGAGAACACTGAGAGAATGACTTAGTACAAGGCCTAAATTTGAGGCCTATCCCGAGGCTTCCGAAAAATACGTATGAAGGCTGGCTGGAAAACTCCGGACATCCTAAAAAGCTTTTCCTTGATTGTAGTATGAAAAAAGCGTCAAAAGCTGTAACTGTAAGCGTGGCGATTCCATGTTTTCGATACGATAGGGATGAGTGTGTCAGAGCTTAGGATTATAAAGCTTACCTTCTACGTATCCATCGGTTCATACATACATGCATCCATACGAACGTACGTACATACACATACATATATATATATATATATATATATATATATATATATATATATATATATATATATATATATATATATATATATAGAGAGAGAGAGAGGATATATATATATATATATATATATATATATATATATATATATATATATATATATATATATATATATATATATATATATATATATATATATATATTACATAGCCTCTCTCTCTATATATATATATTACATAGCGTCTACATACATATATACATAGCCTTTCTCTCTCTCTCTCTCTCTCTATATATATATATATATATATATATATATATATATATAT